>CM042159.1:91355504-91368004 GCA_023376005.1 Doryteuthis pealeii | reverse complement strand
TTGTCATTTTATTCTTTACTTCCTCTTATAACTAAATACTTAAATTAGAAAAAATAACAATGAAAGACGAGAGTGATGGAAGAGTAAGTTTCAGTTGTTCCATTTTTTATTATACTCCCTCTGTTTCAAATCTTTTATTATACTCCCTCTGTTTCAAATCTTTTATTATACTCCCTCTGTTTCAAATCTTTTTATCTGTATTCTTATTTAGTTCCGTTAGACTTTCTAATTTAAAATAATATTTTATTACATTAAAACTTAAATACTTGCACCCAGAGGGTGCATATATTTGCTAGTATATATAAGATAGAAGCATTTCCTTTGACATTTTGGCCTCAAGTATTTTTTTATCTAATTTGTTTCTGTTTTTTTTGTTTTGTTTATTCTTATACGAACATTCTTTTTTATCCGAACTCCTCAAAATTGTTTCCCTGTCCATAAATAAATCCAAGTAGATTTTAACACTGTATCCGATGCGCCTCACAGGAACTCAAGAATCTTTTCATATTACGTAATTCAATATAACGATTTTGCAAATAAAAGAAAGTACTTTACGGACACTCTGTGGATAGTTAAACATGTTTTCTTTTATGCAGTAACAGATCTACAACGAAATCTACTTAAAATATTTTTTAAAGTATATTCTACTTCCGAAGATTTTTTGCCTACGCCTCCGGGGAAATTTGAAACCTCTTCAGTCTTTTAGAATTTTTTCGTTGACAAAAAACAACGATATGACAAGGAGCCTTTGAAAAATATTCTTTATTTTGTACAATCAATATGGAAGCAAGTTAACAAGTAGATAGGAAAAAAAAACAGCTTCCATTTTCTGTTGAGGTAGTTTTTTTGGAGTTTTTTTTAATGGTTGTCAGGTTGGTTGAATGGATTTTACGGCATGTCAACCTATTGGGTTATTTTATGCGGAAGACATTTTTAGTTTATTCATTCTGGTTGCGTATTCATTTTCAGACACCTTTTAAAACTTATTTTTAGACCCATTTTTAAAACTCATTTTTAAATCTATTCAGCTCATAATGGGGCCCTTAGGGTCTTGTACTTAATCCGTACACGTGGGGTGCGTGGTGAATAAGTAAAGTAAAAAGTAAAGTTGTCGGGGTGGCCTAAAGTCGGTCTCAGCCAACAACGAGGGAGTCTATCCCCTTTTCACTAGCGCTATACCAAGGAGATTGTTTTTGCGTCTGAGCTGGTGTGCCACACCTACCGTCAGCTCCTTACTTTACCGCACAGATCCCTGTGCTACTCATACGCTGAGTTGGCGAGGACCGGTATCGAACTAGGAACCTTGTGATTCCAAGCCGAACGCTCTACCGACTGAGCTATGGGCCCCTAATAGGTTCAACCACTCGGAGTCAAAGTAGACCTGGAGTGTTTTTGCAATGAAGGTCCTGTTTCGTTGGTTGGTTGGAGTTTTGGTATATGAACCCTTGGATTATTTTAGGCGGAAGGCGTTTTTGGTTAATTCAGGGTTAGGGTTAGGGTTAGGGTTTAGGGTTTGGGTATTCATTTTGAAACTCTTTTTAAACTAATTTTTTCAATACATTTTTTCTATCTTTTGATCTATTCAACTCATAGATGAGACCCTAACATGTACTACCACTCCCAGTCAAAGTGGGAGTAATGGCAATGAAGGTGTTGTTTGTTGGGTTAGATTTTACGGCACAACAAGCCTTGATGGGTTATCCCATGCCAAAACGTTTGCTTTATCCATTCTCGTTGGGTATTCAGTTTTGTTAACACATTTTTTGGAGCATATGATCTTTAGGCACCCCTTTTCGGATCTCGATTCATAAGGACATTTTTTCATTTACACTGTCAACATCCGGTTGTTTGTTAACATACGGTTTTAGAGTATTTTTAAAATTATAAAACTAAGCTGATGACGTGAGCATTGCATGTGAAAAAATGGAAAATGAAGATCTCGGCCTATTCACGTTCTGTATGCGTCATTCTAGGATCTTCATTTTCCATTTTTTCACATGCAATGATCACGTCAACAGCTTTCGTAAACAAACGCACATATAAAAATTAACGGTTAATAACATTATATTCACACATTCACTATACACTTAAGATTTTTCATTTTTTCTCCCTCACAAACAATTTCCTGATGATGGTTTAATACCGAAATACATAAGTATAGACACATGAAATTGTATCCTCTGATCGTAACACCCTATGTTTCTTATATTTTCAAAATGAATTCAAAACGAAGACAATGATGTTCCAAAAAGCGTCATGCGATCGTTTCCTCATTAGCACATCCGCTACGCGTTTCTCGGTCAACGACATAATGTATATCTTAGTGTAACGTTTTTTGAAAGAAGAAGAAATATTTCAAATTCAAAGATAGACTAATTCTCTATTTCAAACAGGAAGAGTTTTAACCCGTTCATGGTCAGCCTGCAACGGATTTTTTAAGAAAAGAAATATTTTTTCAACTTTTTTGTTGTTTTAATGTAAAAAATATGAATGGTATATATATATATATATATATATATATATATATATATATATATATATATATATATATATAGAGAGAGAGAGAGAGAGAGAGAGATAAAAGGGTATGAAAACACAATACTGTTAAAATGAAAATATTTTATATCATATTCAGAGCTAATATTGAACAATATTTCGATTTATAAAAATCATCTTCAGAACTTATTTTTACTCCGGACTCATCGAAAGAGGAGCTGAAAATTGTGTTTTTATATCCTTTTATCTATACTTATATCAGAGTGAACATTTATTTTGAATCAAAATTCAAAATAAATGTTCACTCTGATGAAGGTCGATTCTTCTATGTGTGCGAAATATTTTCACACACATAAACTGACCGAAACACATGTGTAAGTGATATCGATTAATGTGATATCGATTAAATTCACTTCATCCATCTACATTTCTTTTCTTTACTCATTTTTCCTCATATATATATATATATATATATATATATATATATATATATATATATATATATAAAAAGATATATATATACACGAAACAGATATATATATAATATATATATATATATATATACACGAAAAAGATATATATATACACGAAACATATATATATATATATATATATATAATATATATATATATATATATATTATATTTTTTGGTTGAAGGCAATTACAATGCATGTATCTCATAAAATTCGATACTTTTTTTTTAATAGAAAATGAAGTTGACAAGTGCAATCCCGGCAAAGGATCGCTCGGTGTATAGAACATCGTACAGACTGTTTCGAGTTTATAAAGTCGAAACAGTCTGTTCGATGTTCTACACGCCGAGCGATCCTTTGCCGGGATTACACTTTTCAAGTTCATTTTCTATTTAAAAAAAGTATCGAATTTTATGCAATACATGCATTGTAATTGCCTTCAAGCAAAGAATATAATATATACTTTATTCAACAATGCTTCTAAAAAAACATCAAAAAAATCTTATATATAAATCTTATATATATATATAATATATATATATATATATATATTATATATATATATATATATATATATAGGTCAAGAGAAAGGAAATGAATCCGACGATATAAGTATAGATAAAAGGATATAAAAACACAATTTTCAGCTCCTCTTTCGATGAGTCCGGAGTAAAAATAAGTTCTGAAGATGATTTTTATAAATCGAAATATTGTTCAATATTAACTATGAATATGATATAAAATATTTTCATTTTAACAGCATATTGTGTGTTTTCATATCCTTTTATCTCTCTCTCTTTCTCTCTCTCTCTCTCTCTCACTCTCTCTCTCTCTTCTCTCTATATATATATATATATATATATATATATATATATATGTGTGTAAGTGATATCGATTAATGTGATATCGATTAAATTCACTTTATCCATCTACATTTCTTTTCTTTACTCATGTTTTACTCATATATATATGGGAGAATAAGTGCTTAATTGGAGTCGTACCTAATTTTGAAAATTAATTAATTAATAATGAATTAGGCGGGAATACCTATTAAATGTATGGCTAAACAAATCGAGAAAAATCATTGTTTAGCCATACATTTAATAGGTATTCCCGCCTAATTCATTATTAATTAATTAATTTTCAAAATTAGGTACGACTCCAATTAAGCACTTATTCTCCCAAAAATTATCGGCAAAAAGCCATTCTAAACAAACCTTGTTTACAACTTATCATATATATATATATATCTGTATCGTTGGCTTGGATAACCCATTTGTTTAATTTTGTACACAATTCTGTGTATCGTTTTCATTGTTTCTTTTAGCGATTTTGTATCTCCAAGTGTGTTTCGTAGGGGATTAAACGAAAATTCAAAACATAAAAGCGATCCGGCGTCGTCGATTGCTTACTTAAGACGACCATTCGCCAAAACGAGGCCGCTTAGGCAAAATCAAAACAGCGCTTAGCAAAAAAAGGAGATGATACTTCAAAATGTCTATAGCCTCTTAATTTTCTGATTGAAGTTTGTTTTTTTCCCCCATTTCAAGTAGGGAGACATTTTTCTTTTGTTTTCTTCTCTTTTTTTTTTTGTACAATAAGCGGCAGAGAAGTATTTTTATGCTCTCTTTTTTGTCTCCTACTCTCTCTCTCTCTCTCTTCTCTCTCTCTCTCTCTCTCTCTCTCACTCCGTTTGTCCTCCTCCTCTCTCCTTATCTTCCCCCTGCTCTCTCTCTCTTTCTCCCCTACTCTTTCTTTCTCTCCTACTCTCTCTCAATTTCTACCCTACTCTCTCTCTCAATCTACCCTACTATATTTCTCCTACTCTCTCTCTCTCTCTCTCTCCCCATTCCCTCTCTCTCTCTCTCTCTCTCTCTCTCTTCTCTCTCTCTCTCTCTCTCCTATTATCTCTCTCGCTCTCTACTACACTATCATACTCATATTCTCTCTACCCTACTCGGTCTCTCTCTCTCTATCTATCTTTCTCTCCTACTCTCTCTCTCTCTCACTCTCTCTCTCTTCCCTACTCTCTCTCTCTCTCTCTCTCTCTTTCACTCTCCTTTTCTCCTCCTTATCTCTCTCTTCCTTCTCTCTCTTTCTTTCCTACTCTCTCAATTTCTCCCCTACTTTCTCTCTCTCTCTCATTCTACCCCACTATATCTCTCCTACTCTCTCTCTCTTTCTTCCCTACTCTCTGTCTATATACTCTATCTCCTACTCTCTCTCTCTCTCTCCTACACTCTCTATACTCTATCTCCTACTCTCTCTCTCTCTCCTACACTCTCTATACTCTCTCTCTCTCCTACACTCTCTACTCTATCTCTCTCTCTCCTACACTCTCTATACTCTATCTCCTACTCTCTCTCCTACACTCTCCTACTCATATTATCTCCCCCTGCTCTCTCTCTCTCTTTCTCTCCTACTCTCTCTCAATTTCTCCCCTACTTTCTCGCTCTCTCTTTCTACCCTACTATATCTCTCATACTCTCTCTCTCTCTCTCTCTCTCTCTTCCACTCCTAATCTCACTCTTTCTTCCATACTCTCTCTCCAACACTCTCCTAATCATATTCTCTCTCCCCTACTCTCTCACTCTTTCTCTCCTACTCTCACTCTCTCGCTCTTTCTTACTTACTCTTTCTCTCTCTTTCTCTCTCCTTTTCTCCTCCTCCTCTCTCTCCTTATCTTCCCCTCCTCACTTTCTCCCCTACTCTCTCTTTCTCTCCTACTCTCTCTAAATTTTTTCCCTACTTTCTCTCTCTCTCTTTCTACCCTACTATATATCCTACTCTCTCTCTCTCTCTCTCTCTCTCTCTCTCTACTCCTACTCTCTCTCTCTTCTTCCTTACTCTCTCCTACTCTCTCTCGTCTCTCCCCCCCCTCTCTCTCTCTTTTTATAATCTCCTATTCTCTCTCCCCTACTCTCTCTCTCCTACTCTCTCTTTCTTCCCTACTCTCTCCCCCCCTCTCTCTCTATATATAACACACACACACAACACACACACGCACACACACACACACACACATATATGCACAGTTCATTCCGCCCAATCGGCTGTCACCGTAGAATAAACCAGTGCAGAGGGGTAGTCCCCCACATAATGTGCAAGAGTCACTTTTTGGGCCTGGGTGGCAATGCATGATGCTAATAGACGGAATCTTGGTGGCTGAGCAGTCCATAGTAAGCAGCACACCATGTTTGGCATAATTGGGTAGACGGGCGGTCGGAGAGGCCCCCTCTGATCAATCGGCTGTTCTCATCAAGCCCTAGTACCTATATGATTGTCCCAACCCTGTTTCCCTTATGGCAAACCCCCAATCCTTTTCATCATTTATGAGCTAGAAGGCGGTGGCTGAAGGTATTTGTGTCCTGGGTATCTAGAGCTGAAGATCCAATTCTGGAGATCTGTGGAGTGTGGATTACCCCGTCAACATCATTATTACCAGGTTCACCCTAACCGGGACTGGTAGTACCCGTTTGGGTGCTATATGGGTTAAATAGGAAAATAGGAAAAAAAATATGTTTAAAAATTGAGTTTAAAATCAATTTGAATATCCATCAAGAACGAATAGAACAAAACATCTTCGGCACAATATAACCCAACAAGGGTTGACATGTCGTAAAATAAAAAAAGGGTTGACATGTCGTAAAATAAAAAAAAAACGAATGAAACGTAACATACAAATCTGTTTCAAACTCTCAATCATCTCTCTCTCTCTCACTCTCTCTCTCTCTCTCTCTCTCTCTCTCTCTCTGTCTTCTCTCTCTCCAGTAATGGAGAAACTAACATGTATTAAGAGAAGGTAATCAAGATATACACAGAGAAGGGGAATGGGATAGGCAGAATGTGAAGTAAGAGACGGGCCAGTTTTTTTACATAATTGCAAATTATGGCTAATTATAACCTATTAACTTAGAATTTTTTCAGACATAAGCCAATCTTAAAACTAAGGAATAATTTAGTATAACTTTCAGGTCATAAGCTAAACTGTAAAAAAGCCTTTAGGACGCAAACATTGATTTGCTCAGCATATATATATATATATATATATATATATATATATATATATATATATATATATAACAATGAATGAATGAATATATCTATCCCATTTTCTTCCTTTAAATCTGTCTGTCTGTCTGTCTGTCTGTCTGTCTCTCTCTCTCTCTATCTATCTATCTATCTCAATCTATCTATTTCTTCACACATATATATATATATTCTTTTTTATCAATTATTCTGTTTGATTCTCTCTCTTCCTCTCACTCCCTACCCCCTCTCTCTCTCTCTCTCTTTATATATATATATATATATATATATATATATTATATATAACAATGAATGAATCAATCTATCTATCCCATGTTCTTCCTTTAAATCTATCATTCTGTTGTTTGTCTGTCTGTCTGTCTGTCTGTCTGTCTCTCTCTCTCTATTTCTCTATTTCTCTTCATATATATTAATCTTTTTTATCTATAATTCTGTTTGATTCTCTCTCTTCTCCCTCTCCCTACCCCCTCTATCTATCTCTCTCTCTCTCTCTCTCTCTCTCTCTATATATATATATATATATATATATATATATATATATATATATATATATATTGTCTTCTTGAGCCATTGTTATTTAAAGGTTTACAGGGAAAATGAAAGTCGACTTTTTAAAAACTTTTCATTTTCTTACCAAAAATGAAAATCTCTTTGTGTAAAGTTATTCACATAATGTTGATCCTTTCGGCCAGTTTTCGATTTGAGAATTATGTGTGTGTGTACGTGTGTCTGTGTGAGGACGTGTGTGCGGGTGAGCGTGTGTAAGTGCTTGTATATATATATATATATGTGTGTGTGTGTGTGTGTGTGTGTGTGTGTAATCTTTACTGATCCGACTGAGTAATAAACAAAAGCAAATAATCTTCAGAAAAATGTTCTTACTTAAAGCATTATAATCCTTCATCTTTTCACTAGTTTATCCTTTCATCTTATTTTTGTTGCTCGTTTACACCAAGTAAGGTAAATAATCTTAGGTTTTCTTAATTTCTTTAATGAAGCATTGTTATTATTTATACCTTCGTCAAGTTTTTCCATTCATCACATTTCTTCTTCTTCTTCTTCTTCTTCTTCTTCTTCTTCTTCTTCTTCTTCTTCTTCTTCTTCTTCTTCTTCTTCTTATTATTATTATTATTATTATTATTATTATTATTATTCCTTTTGAGTTTTCACATCAGTGTTAGCTGATGGTCTTTCACTGGAGTCTGAGTGACAGCAAGTCTCCTCAGGTCTCCAGGACTCTTCTGAGTATTCTGGCAGATTGCAGCAGTGCAGTGTTCTGAATGGTTTCAATCCTTCCTCTGATATCCAAATTTCCAAACCCTTTTCTAATCCTTTTGGGACCGTTCCAAGTGCACCAACTACAATTGGTATAACTTTCATTTCATATCCATAACTTTTTCAGTTCTCTGGCAAGGTCCAGATATTTGTCAATTTTTTCATTTTCCTTTAACTTCACCCTGTGATCCGCTGGCACTGCAAAATCCACCAGTTGACAAGTTCTTTCTTTTTGTTAATCAACACTAGGTCTGGTCTTCTAGCTGGGATAAGGTGATCCGTTTTAATTTCAAAGTCCCAGAGAATTTTGTGCGTTTCGTTCTCAAGAACAGATTCTGGTTCATATACCATTTTGTTGTGTGGTCAAAATTTATTTCTTGCATAATTCCCAGTGGATCACCTTCCCAACCCAGTTATTATTATTATTATTATTATTAGTAGTAGTAGTAGTAGTAGTAGTAGTAGTGGTAGTAGTAGTAGTAGTAGTAGTAGTCATCATCATCATTATATCGCGCACGCATCACGGCTATCCATGACAATCTCTCGCCAACCCTTCCTATCACTCATTACCCTTGGGAGGTCCTCTGCGCAGCATCCTGAATCCTCGCATAGTTGGTCAATGTAGGTCCTTAGTGGGCGTTCTACGTTAGCATGTCCATGTGTTGGCTTCCACAGAAGAACGTCGCTTATGAGCTCGTCCCCGATTCTCCAGCACTGTCCTGCATGCCTAGTCCGTCTCACCAGGATGGTTTGTGAGTAGTAGTAATCATCTTCTATTAGTTACTTTCATAAACTTTCACTATTACTAGTTTAACACGACCTATTATTTTCACCTTATTTCCCCTTTATATCATTATTATTATTATTTACTCCTTTTGAGTTTTCACACCAGTGTTAGCTGATGGTCTTTCACTGGAGTCTGAGTGACAGCAAGTCTCCTCAGGTCTCCAGGATTCTTCTGAGTATTCTGGCAGATTGCAGCAGTGCAGTGTTCTGAATGGTTTCAATCCTTCCTCTGATATCCAAACTTTCCAAGCCCTTTTCTAATCCTTTTGGGACTGTTCCAAGTGCACCAACTACAATCGGTATCACTTTCACTTTCATATTCCATAACTTTTTCAGTTCTCTGGCAAGGTCCAGATATTTGTCCATTTTTTCATTTTCCTTTAGCTTCACCCTGTGATCTGCTGGCACTGCAAAATCCACCAGTTGACAAGTTCTTTCTTTTTTATTTATCAACACTAGGTCTGGCATTCTTCCTGGGATCCGTTTTAATTTCAAAGTCCCAGAGAATTTTGTGCGTTTCGTTCTCAAGAACAGATTCTGGTTTATGCATATACCATTTTGTTGTGTAGTCAAAATTTAATTTTTTGCATAATTCCCAGTGGATCACCTTCCCAACCCAGTCGTGTATAGTTTTGTATTCTCGTTGTGCTAGTTTGCTACATTCGCAGAGTATATGGTTAACAGTCTCATCTCTATTACCGCAAAGTCTACATTTACTATTTTGTTGGGTCTTATCAATTTTCGCTTTGATGTAGTTTGTCCTTATGGCATTATTTTGTGCAGCAATTATAAGTGATTCTGTTTCTCTTTTGAGGTTTCCCTTTCTTAACCATGTCCAAGTCTTTTCATGTGCAACCTCTTCTATTTGTCGTTTGAAGCGTTATTATTATTATTATTATCATTATTATTATTATTATTGAGTCTGAGGTTTTCACACCTCCCGTAGCCGGTGGTTCACTTGAGGCTGAGTGACAAAAAAGTCTCCTCAGATCTCCAGGACTCCTCTGAGGATTTTAGCCGATTTCAACAATGCTGGTGCCTGGATGGTCTCAATTCCTCCACTTATTTCCAGTTCCATTTAAGCTTTTGTGGACCGTTCCAAGTGCCCAACTACTACTGGTATTAACTGCACCATAATAATCCACTGCTTTTTCAATTCTCTGGCAAGGTCCAGGTATTGGCCTATCTTTTCGTTTTCTTTCATCTGCTGGAACCGAAAAATCTACCAGTTGTCAGGTTCATTTTTTGTTAATCAATACTAGGTTGGGCATTATTATTATTATTATTATTATTATTATTATTATTATTGTTTTGTTGTTGTTTACTCCTTTGAGTTTTTCACATCAGCGTTGTTATTATTATTATTATTATTATTATTATTATTATTATTATTATTATTATTACTCCTGTTGAGTTTTCATATCAGCATTAGCTGATGGTTTTTCACTGAAGTCTGAGTGACAGCAAGTCTCCTCAGATCTCCAGGACTCTTCTGAGTATTCTGGCAGATTGCAGCAGTGCAGTATTCTGGATGGGCTCAGTCTTTCCTCTGATTTCCAGATTTTATAATCCCTTTTCCAATCCTTTGGGACTGTTCCAAGTGCACCAACTACAATTGGTATCACTTTGACTTTGATATTCCACAACTTTTTCAGTTCTCTGGCAAGGTCCAGGTATTTGTTCATTTTTTCATTTTCCTTCAGCTTCAACCCGTGATCTACTGGAACTGCAAAATCCACCAGTTGACAAGTTCTTTCTTTTTTATTAATCAGCACTAGGTCTGGTCTTCTTGCTGGGATAAGGTGATCCATTTTATTATTATTGGAATTATTATTATTATTATTATTATTATTATTATTATTATTATTATTTTCACTGGTCTGTCGCTGGGGGCTGAGTGTCAGCAAGTTTCCTTACGTCTCAAGAACGCTTTTGAATATTCTAGCCGATCTTAACAATGCTGTCGTTTGGATGGTCCTGATTTTTCCTCTGATTTCTTATTCATCAAGACACCTTTCCAAGGGCACCAATTAAAATTTGTTCGGTCTTTACCTTCATGTTGCACAATTTTTTATGTTTTCTGGACAGGTCCAAGTATCTGTCACGTTTCTTTCATCATCATCATCATCATCATCATCATTATTATTATTATTATTATTATTATTATCATTATTATATTATTATTATTCGCATGAGGCCGACATTTGGGTAGGAGTGATTGATGGGTGATAAGTCATAGTTCAATTTAGCAGCCGTCTGGGAAACTAAGAATGTCCTGGTGTCATGTCACGTGAGAATTAAAAGGTATTTGTCTATCTTTTGTTTGTTTCCTTTCACTCTCACTCAGTGGACCATTGGAACGGCAAAAATTACAAGATGACAAGTTTTGTATCTTGTTAATTAACACAATGTCTGGTCTTCTGGCCGGGATTAGGTGACCCCTTTTCATCTCAAATCTCCAAGAGAATTTAACGCGTCTCATCATCTTGATCGGGTTCTGGTTTTTGTTATAACATTTGGTAATATGATCAACATTTAATTTCTTGCGCAATTCCAAGTGGATCACCTTCACCACCCGGTTGTATCTACTCTTGTACTTCTTTCTCATATTCCTTAATTGTACAACCGTTATCATCTTGCAGCACCCTCTGGTTAAAAATGAGACTGTCCAAATCATCAAAGATGAAATGCAAAAATGTAAATCTTGATTATCTGGTGTTGCTTATCCACTGAATTTTTATTTCTTATGAGTGTCGTCACCTCAGCTAGATAATAGACCATTCTGTTATTATTAGAGAGAAAGAAAGGGAAGAAAAAGCACATGCTACACAGAAAAAATAATAAGAAAGAGTAGGGAAAGAGAAAGGAAGGGAGTGGACGGAAGCGATAATACTAATATGTTTTAATTGAATATAATGATAAAAAGAATGAGAGAGAGTTAAATCCATATTATTAAACTTTTTACATATTGAACTATTATGCAATAGCTCTTAAGTAAACATAACAAATATATTTTTTTCATTTTGTGTTGAACAGGTTTGTAACAGCAAAATCCATGAGATGACCATTTCTTTATTACTTTCTAAAAAAAGGAAATTCCTAGAGAAAAGGCTAGATGGAAGCTTCGCATGAATTTCTACGTATTGTCTTAAAAATGTTGGGAGCAGCACCCCCACAAGAAATCAGCTGGTCAAGTCAAGCCCTATCACCTATATGATTGTCCCTACTGTAATTCCCTTATTGCTTGCTCCAACCGTTTTTATCATATATGGGCTAGAAGACTGTGGCTGAAGGTCTCAGTGTCCTGGGTATGATGTTAAGCTCTAACTGATGGTGAAGTTCTAATTCTGGAGCTCAAGGGGATATGGAGTACCCCTTCATTACTAGCTCTAATCTGAACCCGATTGGTAGTAACTTTT
>CM042159.1:91313004-91350504 GCA_023376005.1 Doryteuthis pealeii | reverse complement strand
TATCTATCAATCTATCTATCTATCAATCTATCTATTTATCTATCAATCTATCTAACTAAATAACTAAATATATGTATATCTGTCTATCTATCTACCTGTCCGTCTGTCTGTCTTTCTCTTTATATCATTATTTCCTTTGTGTACAAAGTTTCAAACTTATTTATACGCGCAAACATTTAGACACGACAATATTTGATTATTTCATTAATTTCAACTCTTTTTATATTGTCTTGCTCTTTTCGTTTTTTTTTCCTTTTTATATGAAACATTTAAACTTATTTTACAATCATCACAGCTTTTTGCCCTTGTCTTGTTTTATTGTACTTTCTTTGCGTTGCATTTCCTCAGCATCTTTGAATCGTTTACCGTTTCTTGAATTCTTCAAGATATTTGATTTTCGCATAAGAGGTTCTTCTTTAAATTCTTCAATTTAGAAACTCTAATAATAAACTATCAGTTCTTCTTCTGTTGTCTTTGATTTTACACAATTAAGAAAAAGAGAATTTCTTGTTTTTAAAATCTTTTACAAATTTGGATAATTGGTGATACCGTTGATTATGTGAAAGTGAAGGAAATTTCGGTAATTTATTTTAAATCATTTTCTAGGTTTCTTTATTTCCTGAATTGGCAATATATTCGTGAGTTTCATAAACTCAGTTTGAGCAGCCTGAAGAAACTCATATGTATATACATATAGATATGGGTAGAAATAGATCTATAACTGGTAATATAACTGACTTTTAAGCCTTTTCCTTAACAATATATATATATTATATATATATATATATATATATATATATATATATATATATATATATTATTTATATTTTTGCTTGAAGGCAATTATAAATGCATGTATCGCATAAAATTCGATAATTATAGAAAATAATCTTGACAATTAATCCCGCAAAGGATGGCTCGCTATGCAGAACACCGTACAGACTGTTTCGACTTTATTAAGTCTCTTCAGCGATGTATACTAACGACTCCCCTCCGACAGGAATCGAAACCGGGACTTCACAGGCATAGTCAGAGACCATATCCGTTCGGATTATTTTCTATAATTATCGAATTTTATGCGATACATGCATTTATAATTGCCTTCAAGCAAAAATATAAATAATAATTTATTCAACAATGCTTCTATAAAAACAAACATCCAAAAATCTTATATATATATATATATATATATATATATATATATATATATATATATGTATGTATGTATGTATGTATATACAAATGTATGTATAGACACACACACATTTTTAAATAACAAAATGAAATAATAATAATAATAATAATAATAATAATAGAAAAAATGTAGATGTGTTCGCACACAAAGAAATATCGACTTTCCTCAAAAAATAAGGATTTACTCTGAGGAAGGTCGAATTTTCTTTGTGTGCGGAACATTTCTACATTTTTTCTATTATTATTATTTCATTTCATTTAGTTATCTAAAAATGATAATAGATTGAATAATGTACACATGGATAAACTCCTGACCGAAACACGTGTAAATAAAATTGATTAAAATATCCTATATTATCCATTCTATACTTTCTTTCCTTTATTCCTTTTTAAAACATATATATATTATATATATATATATATATATATATATATATATGACTTCAATTAAGTACATATTCTCCCAAAAATTGTCGGGTAAGGCCATATCAAAACACATTGTTTGTTTACTTTCATATATATATATATATAATATATATATTATATATATATAATGAAAGTAAAACAAACNTAAACAATGTGTTTTGATATGGCCTTAGCCGACAATTTTTGGGGAGAATATGTGCTTAATTGAAGTCATACTTAATTTTGAAAATTAATTAGTTGATAATTAATGACTTAGGCGGGCATATCTGTTCTAATGTAAGGCTAAACAAATCGAGGAAAAATTCAATCTCTGTATGTACATTTCGGCCTATTATGCCTCCTCAGCAGAGTTATAGACAGGCAAACTGCTCTGCAGTTAGGGTTCGAATCACACACAGAGCAGTTTGCCTGTCTATAACTCTGCTGATGAGCCATAATAGGCCAAAATGTACATACAGAAATTGACTTTTTCTCGATTTTTTAGCCTTACATTAGAACAGATATGCCCGCCTAATTCATTAATTATCAATTGATTAATTTTCAAAATTAGGTATGACTTCAATTAAGCACATATTCTTCCAAAAACATATTATATATATATATATATATATATATATATATATATATACACACATACATATACATGCATAGACTTATGTTGTTTTGTTATTGTTATGGCCGAGGTTTGTGATTTTGTAGCTATTGATTATGGATATGTCTATATGTGGGGATATGTTAAAGAAACCAGGTTTATAATTAACATTATGTATGTTACTTATAGCACTGGCTTCGAGATTTGCCTCAGTCTTTTGTTGTGAATATAAGCCAACACAGATGCATTATCGAAATCGAAATTAGGATTGATAATATTGATTTTTTTTTTTAATTATGAAAACTATAAACTTATTTCACTTTTCTTTTTTTTTTTTTTGTGTTGGCTTGATATTTTGTCGTTTAAATATCAAATTTCCTTCCTTCTTTCTTTCTTCTTGTCTTTCTTTCTCCCTGTCTTTTTTTCTTTCTTTATTTATTTCTCCCTGTCTTTCTTTTTTTTCTTTCATCTTTCTTTCTTCTTGTCTTTTCTTTCATTCTTCTTGTTTTCTTTCTCTTGTCTTCTTTCTTTCTTCTTGTTTTTCTTTCTTTCTTCTCCCTGTCTTTTCTTTCTTTCTTC
The DNA here is from genome assembly GCA_023376005.1 of Doryteuthis pealeii. Taxonomy (NCBI): domain Eukaryota; kingdom Metazoa; phylum Mollusca; class Cephalopoda; order Myopsida; family Loliginidae; genus Doryteuthis; species Doryteuthis pealeii. The sequence continues at coordinate 91,347,713 of CM042159.1, read as the reverse complement.
TTTTGTTTTTCTTTCTTTCTTTCTTTCTTTCTTTCTTTCTTTCTCTCTGTCTTAAAATTATGTAAACTAAAACTATAAACTTAACTCACTTGGCTTGATATTTTGTCGTTTAAATATCAAATCTCTTTCTTTCTTTCTTTCTTTCTTTCTGTCTGTCTGTCTTTCTTTCTTTCTTCTTCTATCTCTCTCTGGAGATGGGGGCAGAGAGATGTTATTGTTGGGTGGGCTATAAGTACTTACCCGTCCTTGGAGATGGCGTATCGAAGGAGAAATGCTTGACTGCCGGAGGAATTATCTTAGTTTGATTTATTTGACTCTAGCTAGGAAAACAAATGAATGACGGGAATTATCGGGGTTAGGGTTTAGGTTAGGGTTAGGGTGTTTAGGGTTAGTTTTAAATGGAAAAACCAATCACTTCCACTCTCATCATGCGGTCATGAGGGTAGCACGGTTGCCTTGCCAGGCATTTAGACCTTATGAGGAAAATACAGTGGTAGAATAAATTGGTCTTCTGAGATAACACAAAATGCATTATTCTGAATATGAGAACGCGGGCAATGACTCTTTATGTCATAGAAAGATGCAGGTTAGACAACTGATTTTATATATAAAACTGCAGTAACAGTTTCCGATGTTATTCTAGTAGAAAAATGGCATTAGACATGAATGTTTACGTCATGAAGAATGAGCGGCAGTAGAACAGGGATTTTCTACTATATAAATCGGAGCAACATTAGACAATGGATTTTATCTTGATATCAAGATGGTTAGTGACCAGGTTGCTTTTTCCTATAAAAGTGGCTTGAGGAATGATTTTTCTATAAAATGCAGTAGACAATGATTTAGCTATAAGATGGCATGTAGGCAGTGATTTTCTATGTAAAAGTGCATTACAGACAATAGATTTTACCTATGAGAAGACACTGTAGATCGATGGATTTTAAATACAAATACGATTAGAACAGTGATTTTTATATGAAAAGGGTGCGATTAGACAAGAATTCCTTTTAATAAAGAAATGGGCATTTGGGACAATGAGTACCATTAAAATTGCAATGGGGCAATCGACGTTTAGTGATAGAAAATGCGAGCCAGGAAAATGATTGGTTGAGCTATTAAATTTGCAATGGATGATGGTGTTGGTACCGTAAAAATGGCCATTGATTAATGATATTTACAAATAAAAATAGGGAGTTAGACAGGAGGATTTTCTTTAAATGTGGTTGCACTGATTTAACTCTTGAATAAAAAAACATTCATAAAAGCTCTTAACATTGCTCAACGAATATTATTTACTTTTTTAAATTCTGCAAGCAAATACCAACCCGTGCTCATACCGCTGAATTATTTTTATTCACAAAATGGCATCTGGACAATGAATTTTATTATAAAAGATGCATCGAACAATGATTTTAGTTGTATAATAAGTGGCATTGAAGCGAATGATTGTTATGTATAAGAAATGGCATTGAACAATGAATTGTTACTTACTAAAGAAGTGCATTGAGCATGGACTGATTTTTTATACAATGGCACTTGAACAATAGATTTTTATAAGAATAACATGAAGCAACAACTGATGTTATTAGTTAAATAGTGCAGGTTTGAACAATTTGATTTTATTATACAAATACATTCGCACAATGATGTTTACTATATAAGAATGCATTGAACAATGATTTTCATTATAAGAATGCATTGAAGCATATGGTTATTATTATAAAAATGCTTGACAATGGTTTTATTATAAAAATGGCCTTGGAATCAATGATTTTATCTTAGAGAAATGCATTGAGAGACATTGTTCAAAATGGCATATTATAATCAAATCGCATTGTTTGAGTGTAGTATGTATAATAAAGAGAGATCACCATACTGTTTTTTATTATTTGAGTTTTGATTATAAACAATGCAGTTGAACAAATGATTTCTATTGTAAAAAAACAAGTCATCGGAACAATGATTTGCCTATAAGGAAATAATCTGCTATTATGGCGCAATTGATTTTATTGTAAAAATGCATTAGAAACATGGACTTTACTGACAGTCGTTTTCACGCTTGGGGTCTTCAGCAGCTAATGCGCTTGGGAAACCTATGGAACTGCCCCCCGGCTATGGGGCTAAACTGTCCGCTATTATAAGGTATGGTTTGGGCATTAAATAACCCGAAGATTAATACACATAAATAAAAGAACCTAACTGGAAAGGCAAAAGAAAATGGCACAAGAAGGAATCGAAATACGAAAGCAAAAAATAACAAAGAAGAAAAGAAAGAAAGAATAAAAAGTAAGGAGATGACATGAAAAAGTGAAAATAAGTTCAGGATAAAAGAAGAAAAGAATAGAAACAAAGAAGCGAAATGAAGAAAGGAATGAAAGAGGAGAAAAGAGAAGAATGGAAGTAAGATAAGGAAAAGAAAGAAAGATATAAAAGAAGGAGCGAGAAAAGAAAGAAAAAAGACATAAAGGAGGGAGAAAGAAGAGGGAAAGCAAGACAGAAAGCAAAAGAAGGAGAAGCAAAAAGAAAGAAAGAAAGAAAGAAAGAGAGAGAAGAAGAAAGAAGTGACAGAGAAAGAAAAAGAAAAAAAGGCGTGAAAAGAGAAAGAAGAAAAGATGAATGGACCAAAATGTGATGTCATAAAAATTACAAAAAAAAAAAAATAAGAAAAGAATTAAAAAAAGAAAAGAAAAAGCACCTTGGCGCAATTACATTAACCTTGGTGAAGCTGCTTAGATGAGGGACCTCAACAAAACTGATTGGGCATTGATCAAAGAAGCGATCCATCAAAACCAACCGAACCTATCGACCCCTGCAGATATTATATAGCCTTGTCTATATTCACGCCCGAACCTGCCATACCAGGTGTTGAACTGAAGTAATTATTTTCCCGGCGTAAAGAAGCGAGAGAAAGACAGACAGGAGAGAGAAGGAGAGAGAGACGAGAGAGGGGGGTGTAGATGAAGAGAAAGTAAGAGAGAAGAGAGGAGAGAGAGAAGAAAGTAGCCTCTTCATGCCTCAAAACATCTCTCTTCTCCATACCTTTACTCTTTTGCTTTCTAATGCTTACCTTGAGGCACCCCCCCCTCACGGCGGAAGTCGGTTATCTCGGGACACGGAGCCAGCATGCTAGGGCATGTCCGATTATTGCCGTTAGTGGACATCCTGACTTCTGTCAGCGGCTGAAGACAATATACGAACGGGGGTTTGCCAAAGGAAACAAAACAACAAGCAAAAAAAAATAAGCCAAAAAACAAAAAAGAAAATAAAGAGAACCCCAAAAAAAACAACAATAAGAAAAGTAAGAAAGACTCCCACCCCCCCAAAAAACAAAAGATCCCCAACGTTTGAATTTGGTTGTTTTTGTTATTTCTAATCCAAATGCGCACATGCTCCCTAGCACCACTCCCCTCACTCCACCCCAACACACAAGAAGGAGCAGTCAGAACAGCCAGAATCCTGAATTCTAATCGGAATCCTTCAAGAATATTTACCCCTGTAATGGTTAAAGAGCTCAGCTAATAGATTATTTGTAATGGTACTATTTGGCGACAGGATCTCCGTAGAGGACTTTTCATGTCAGAAGTCACCCTGACACAACACCATGGAGCTAAGAACAAACTGATATTTCATACATATATATATATATATATATATATATATATATATATATATATATAGAGAGAAGAGAGAGAGAGAGAGAGAGAGAGAGAGAGAGAAATAAAGAAAGATAGGTAGATAGATTCCATTTATTGTCATCTTTCAAAAAATAATTTTTACACCGCCCCGAGGGTGTTTTTTTCTTTTTCTAGTAACAATAATGGATTCGTTTCTCACTGGACGCCCCATAATTCTAGCCTTGTGTCATATCTAAGATAAACATGGTAAGATTATGATCAATATAAAATAAAGGAAAGCCTAAAAAAATCCTCAACGTTTGTTTTAATTTTAATCCAGACGCACAAATGCAACCTTGCACCCCTCCACAACATGGCGGGACAATCAGACCGGATTTATTTCCTAGAATGCCCCCCCCCCCTGTAATGGCTAACAAGCTCAGCTAGCAGATTATTCGTAACTAGCAGGACCTGAGGATATACCACAATATGATAATTTAATATGATATAACAAGGTCTAAAAATATGATATAAAATGGTCTAAATATTATATATAACTAGCAAATATATGCACCCTCCGGGTGCAAGTATTTAAGTTTTAATGTAATAAAATATTGTATTAAATTAGAAAGGCTAATGAAACTAAATAAGAATACAGATAAAAAGATTTGAAACAGAAGAGGAGTATAAATAAAAATGGAACAACTGAAACTTACTCTTCCATCACTCTCGTCTTTCATTGTTATTTTTTCTAATTTAAGTATTTAGTTATAAGAGGAAGTAAAGAATAAAATTACAGTTATTTTATCTTGTTAATGGATTTCATTTAAGATTCATTGAAGAGATTTTTTGCTTATATTCATTAAAATAAAACCAAACAGTTAGAAATCAATAATACTAAGCACATATTTATTAAATTCGATTTTTTAATATTAATATGCAAATTAGCCTTCCCGTTCACACTGTAAACCGCTATTTTGTTGTATATATAAATATAATTGCATGTTGTTAGTATGTAGACATAGTTAACAGTATTAATAATGTAAGACAATTTTATATAATAATTGAGGTTTAGATAAAAATAAAATCAAGGAGAATGTGATGTCAATAACTAAGAGAATTGTGACTTGAGTAGGAATATAGTTTCGGTTACAGACAGAAAAACACACAATCTCAATTATAATAAGATAGGCTCTAAGAACAGGAACTCATTTATGGATAATGCCATGTTAAATCTTCCATGTGAACCGACTCCTTCAATTTTTCTGAAATGTTGTCCAAGTGTGGATTATGATAAATGTGAGCTTCCAATTCCATAAATTGGCGGGAGTTATGTCGATTTTTAGCTCTCCAAATTTGAGAGGGATCCCGAAAAATTGCAACTATTTGTAACCTATTTTTGTCTGTAAAATCAGTTCTACTAAAAATTGGTTTAATAATTTTTTCGCCAACCCCAACACATTTGGAGAGCTAAAAATCGACATAACTCCGCCAATTTTTGGAATTGGAAGCTCAAATTTTTGGGGATTGTCTAATGTTAACATAGTCCACACCTGGAAAAAAATTCAGAAAAATTGAAGGGGCTGGGTGACAATTTTACTTTTTTTCAGGATTATTTGACATGGAATTACTCTATTACAACGTTTAATATATTTACTTAAGAGATATTGCAATATACTTCAATATGTAAAAAGTATGATAATCTTGATTTAACTCTCTTTACTAGCAAGACCTGTGGATATACCACAGTATGATAATCTAATTATTACAACGTTTAATATGTTTACTTAAGAGCTATTTCCAAATAGTTCAATATGTAAAAAGTATAATAATCTTGATTTAACTCTCTCTTTTTCTTCTCTCTCTCCTCTCTCTCTCTCTCTCTCCTCTCTCTCATTTTTTTCTTCTTTTCATCTTATTTTATAATTATATTTTTCTTTGTAGTATGTCCTTTTTCTCCCTTTATTTGATTATAACAAAAGCGAAATGGTCCATTATTTCGCAGAGGTGAAGACACTCATAAGAAATAAGAATTCGGCGGATAAACAGATAATCAGGATTTTACATTTTGCATTTCATCTTAAAAGATTTGGACTTCTTATTCTTAACCAGAGGGTATTGAAAGAAAGAAGAAAAAAGAAAGAAAGAATGGAAGGAGAAAGAAAGAAAGAAAGAAAGAAAAAAGAACGAAATTAAAAAGAATGGAATGAAAGAAAGAAAGAAGAAAGAAAGAAAGAAGAAAAAGAAAGAACGGAATTAAAAAAGAATGGAATGAGAAAGAAAGAAAGAAAGAAAATTAAAAAGAAAAGGAATGAAAGAAAGAAGAAGAAAGAAAGAAGAAAGCGGAATTAAAAAGAAAAAAGAATGGAATGAGAAAGAAAGAAAGAAAGAAAGAAAGAAAGAAATGGAAGGAGAAAGAAAGAAAGAAGAAAGAAAGAAGGAATTAAAAAGAATGGAATGAGAAGAAAGAAAGAAAGAAAGAATTAAAAAGAATGGAAAGAAAGAAAGAGAAGAAAGAAGAAAGAAAGAAAGAACGGAATTAAAAGAAAAAGAATGGAATGAGAAAGAAAGAAAGAAAAAAGAAGAATGGAAGGAGAAAGAAAAGAAAGAAAGAAAGAAAGAAAGAAAGAAGAAAGGAATTAAAAAGAATGGAATGAGAAAGAAAAAAGAAAGAAAGAAAGAAGAAAGAACGGAATTAAAAGAAAAAAGAATGGAATGAGAAAGAAAGAAAGAAAGAAAGAAAGAAAGAAAGAAAGAAAAAAAAAAGAAAGGAATTAAAAAGAATGGAATGAGAAAGAAAGAAAGAAAGAAAGAAAGAACGGAATTAAAAAGAAAAAGAATGGAATGAGAAAGAAAGAAAGAAAGAAAGAAAAAAAAGAAAAAAGAAAGAAGAATGGAAGGAAAAAGAAGAAAGAAGAGAAAGAAAGAAAGAAGGAATTAAAAAAAAAGAATGGAATGAGAAAGAAAGAAAGAAGAAAGAAAGAAAAGAATGGAAGAAAGAAAGAAAGAAAGAAAGAAAAGAAAGAAGAAGCGAAAGAAAGAAAGAAAGAGAAAGGAACGGAATTAAAAAAGAAAGAAAGAACGGAATAATAAAGAAGAAAAAAAAAATGGAATGAGAAAGAAAGAAAGAAAGAAAGAAAGAAAGAAAGAAAAGGAGAAAGAAAGAAGAAGAAAGAAAGAAAAGAAAAAGAATGAAGAGAAAGAAGAAAGAAAGAGAAAGAAAGAAAGAAAGAAAGAATGGAAAGAGAAAGAAAGAAAGAAAGAAGAAGGAATTAAAAAGAAGAATGGAATGAGAAAGAAAGAAAGAAAGAAAGAAAGAAAGAAAGAAAGAAAGAAAGAAAGAAAATTAAAAAGAAAAAGAATGGAATGAGAAAGAAGAAAGAAAGAAAGAAGAAAAAAGAAGAAGAAAGAAAGAAAGAAGAAAGAAGAAAGAAAGAAGAAAGAACGGAATTAAAAAGAAAAAAGAATGGAATGAGAAAGAAAGAAAGAAAGAAGGAAAGAAAAAAAAGAAAGAAGAATGGAAGGAGAAAGAAAGAAAGAAAAGAAGGAATTAAAAAGAATGGAATGAGAAAAGAAAGAAAGAAAGAAAGAAAGAAAGAAAGAAAGAAAAAAGAAAAAAAGAGAAGAGAAAGAAAGAAAAAAGAAGGAAAGAAAAAAAAAGAAAGAATGGAAGGAGAAAGAAAGAAAGAAAGGGAATTAAAAAGGAAGAGAAAGAAAGAAAGAAAGAAAGAAAGAAAGAAAAAAAGAATTAAAAAGAAAAAAAGAATGGAATGAGAAAAAAGAAAGAAAAAGAAAAAAAGAAAGAAAAGAAAGAAGAAAATGAGAAAGAAAGAAAAGAAAGAAAGAAGAAAGAAAAAAGAAAGAAAGAAGGGAAGGAGAAAGAAGAAAAGAAAAAAAAGAATTAAAAGAAAGGAATAAGAAAGAAAGAAAGAAAGAAAGAAAGAATCGAAGGAGAAAGAAAGAAAGAAAAAGAAAGAAAGTTTGAACGGAATTGAAAAAAAGAAAGAATGGAATGAGAAAGAAAGAAAGAAAGAAAGAACAGAATAAGAAAGAAAGAAAGACAGAAAGAAAGAACACAAAAGAAAGAAAGAAAGAAAGAAAGATAAAACGGCATTAAAAAGAAAAAAAAAGAATCGAATGCGAAAGATAGAAAAAAAAGAAAGAAAGAAAGACGAATTTGAACGAAAAGACTGATTTGAGGTGACAAAAAAATGAGCGAATTTGAGAAAAATATTAAAATTACAAAATCCAAAAAAAAAAAAAAAGATTTAAAAAAGTGTGTCGATTGGAGGGTCGAGAACTTTGGGAAAGAAGCGGAAGGAAGTCAATAAACCGGAAGTTTGAGTGGGAAAACTGCCAACAGCGATTAAGCTCTTTTTAAAGATTCCTCTTTTTTTTTAAGTAAAAATATGGAGAGTTTCGAAGAGCGGGAATCAAAAAATGAAACCAAAATAAAAAAAAAATAAAAAAAGAGGATAAATAGATCGATTCTTGAGGAAATATGATACACATTCCCTGCAAACATCACTCTTTAAAAAATCAGCGGTTATTTGAGTATCACATGTTCATGGTTAAAATAAAAGAAATTGGGTTAGTGATGAGGAAAGGATTTTTTTTTTTTTTTTGCGGAGGGATGGGAGCGAGGTGTTATGAGGAAAGACTTGTGTGAAATTAAAGTGAAGATTGGGAACAAACAAATAAATATAATTTGAAATGGTAGAACTATTTTTTCGAGCATTTATCGACGAAATGAAAATAAAAAAAAATAAATGTCGAGAAACGGAAGAGATTTTATTGAATAAAAAAAGTAATGGCGACCTATGACCTATAATGGAGCTGTATTTTTTTTACCATCGAGACAAGTGATAGGTGTTACAATCCGGAAAACAAGCAATATTTGGAAATGCCGACTTAAAGGAATGGTAGGTCTTTTCCAATCTACATGTATTTACTAGGTATACTCGAATGGAGCCGCGTGGGCTAGTGGTTAGAGTCGTGGAAAATGGACTCGTCGATTCGAGTTCAAGACGAAGCTGTTGGCATTTCACATAGCGCTAATACCCTTGGGAAAGGTATGAAACTATATATTCTCCCTCCAGCTATGGGTTAAATAGTAGATCAGACTGGGCCCTTCAGCCTTGGGTAGGTAACCAGTCTAGGAGAGGGATGATTCTGAATTCAACATTCCTGAGGTCGGTCGTTGATTGGGTTTGTGGCAACCCTTGATGCACCAATCCTTTCCTATCGACTGTGCCAAAAAGTGTGGATGGTCCAACACAAGCCTTCACCACTATAAACAAATCACTGTATGGGTGTTCATTGTGTGTATGAACCCTCATACGTCGAAAATCGACAGGAGAGTCCATAATACCCGAAAAATCGAAAAATCCGTGTTTTTACAAAACAAATTTACCCCCCCCCCTTCCGTAGGAAAAAAAACAACAAATATCAGGGAATTATCTAGGGGAAGAAAAATAATATATATATATATATCTGTCATCCACAGACACGTGTTTCGATGTTTATTTCTCATCAGTGTGGCTCGAACTTTTTAGCAGCTAACTCTAGCCGGGATCGAAACCCGATAGAATTTTTGTCTGTCAAGTTCCTTACCCTTGCGGCTATCAGCAGCCGTCAGACCTAGAGAGAAAAATTAATTGTTACATACTTTACGGCGGTATGTTTTTACAATCACCAGAGAACTCAAATCTGTAAACAGACAGGTAACGGCTAATGCCAAACGATGAAGTTACAATTAATGCCCCCCACCCAGTGCTCAACCATATATATATATATATATATATATATAATCGGCGCACCGAATTCAAATCCACAGCACTGTATGCAAAGAAATGAATATGGTTTGTTTCTTTGATTAATGGCATATCAATCTTCCTGGATTATTTGATGCCAACACATTATGTATATACAATTACCACAATTCCATAAACCCTCGGCAAAAAATAAGCCACACCGGTTGAAATGCCGTTAAAAACAATCAATCAATTTCAACCCATTATTGATATTGTCATTTCTTCCTTTTTAATGCAAGACAACATAATTCGTCAGAGTATGTAAGGTCATCGGGGTGGCCTAAAGTCGGTATCAGCCAATCAGCGAGGGAGTTTATCTCCTTTTCACTTGCGCTAGACCAAGAAGATTATTTTTTGCGTCTGAGGTGGGGCACCACACCTACCATCGGCTTCTTACTTTACCGCACAGATCCCTGTGCTACTCATACGCTGAGTTGGCGAGGGCCGGTATCGAACTAGGAACCTTGCGGTTTCAAGGCGAACGCTCTACCGACTGAATGGTATAGAATAACCCCAAAATGGTTGAAATGCCGTAAAACCTAACCAACCAACCAACCATAATCGATAATTTATTTAGATAAATATAAATGGTTTCGACCTATTTAAAAAAAATAAAGCCTAAGTATTATTTACGACAATGTGTATCGACGACCTTTTAAACTGTTTATTTTTTAAAACAAGATTTGTGGACTCTACTTGCAAGGTCTTAAAACGTCTTTTTTTATGATTATTTTTTAATTAAAAAAAAATAGCAAAAAACAATGTTGAATGTCGAATAAAATATGGAGTCCCCCCGCGCTTATCTCCCCATACATCCAGCAGTGTTAGCTAACATTCTACAGATGTCGCTATACACAAATGGCGTTCATATCTCGCCTTCCTGTCAGGCGGAATGGCCTTGACGTCTTTAACAAAATCATTGCTATCAGTAAACCATGCTAATGCGGTTTTAGTCGACACTCGTCCCTTATCGACAAATCTAATTTATTCAATTATTCTAAAAGAGATTGATTGATCGTCATTAATCTTCGGTTAAAGGTATTTTCCCCGACATTTTGAATGGTCCCCTGACTACACCGGCTTGCCAAGGCGTTGATGGCTGTTTGTATATCGTTCTATAGGGGTTTATCAGCAACGTCTTTTCTTTTAGTATGGATGCGTTTTTTGTGACTTTTTTCTCGTCTATTTATATATGGTGGCCCATAAAAAAAACTGAGGGGACGCGCGGTGGTGTACTGGTTAGAGTCGCAGGAAATGGACTCGTCGACTCGAGTTCAATTCCTGGACGAAGCCACAGTTCACATAGCGCTAATACTCAAATACAAATCTGTGTGTCATATCCTGCTCGTACAGAGGAATTGGTAAATATACGCTTATTCCACATTTCTAGAACATAGACAATTCTAGCTGGATTCTGTGCAGCCTACAATGAATGTCTAGTAGTGACCAGGTTTGAATTCAGAGTTTTCGTTTCCCTAGATTGGTTACCTAAACAAGGTTAAAAAGCCTAGTCTTCCCTATTATTTACCCATAGCTGGAGGGAGGTTGGTAATTATTAGCGCAAAGAAGTTGTACTTTGTGTAATTGTTATCTTGCCAGGAAATGGACATGACGGCACGAGTTCAAATCCTGGACGAACCTGTTTGCATTTGACATAGCGCTAATACCCTTTGGAAAGGTAGGCATCTAAATATTATCTCACCAGCTATGGGTAAATAGTAGGGCAGACTGGGCTCTTTAACCTTGGATAGGTAACCAGTCTAGGAGAAGGAAAACTAAATTCAAACATGTCAAACTCCGCTTAAGAAATTGACCTTGTGTCACATCCTGCTCATGCGGAGGGGTTGGTATATATATATATATATATATATATATATATATATATATATATATATAGTATCCAAATGCCGCTTTTAGTTTTCCGTTGCAGTGGCATCAGTAAATAATCCAAAAGTGTTCAAAATATTAAAAATACAGACCAGCAATGATACTGCTATTATTATTATTAGAGGAAAAATAAAGGGTCTACAATGGTTTCAATCAAATTGAAATTATTTATATATACTAGCAAATATATGCACCCTCTGGGTGCAAGTATTTAAATGTAAAGGTAATAAAATATCGTATTAAATTAGAAAGGCTAATGAAACTAAATAAGAATGCAGATAAAAAGATTTGAAACAGAGGGGGTATAATCGAAAAGCAGAACAACTGAAACTTACTCTTCCATAACTCTCATCTTTCATTGTTTTTTTTTTAATTTAAGTATTTAGTTAAAAGAGGAAGTAAAGAATAAAATGACTTGTTAATGGATTTCATTTTAGATTAATTGAAGAGATTTTTGCTTATATTCATTAAAATAAAACCAAATAGTTAGAAATCAATAACACTGAGCACATATTTATTGAATTCGATTTTTTAATATCAATATGCAAATTAGCCTTCTCGTTCACACTGTAAACCGCTATTTTGTTGTATATATAAATATAATTGCATGTTGTTTGTATGTAGATATGGTTAACAGTATTAATAATGCAAAACAATTTTATTAATAATTGAGGTTAAAATAAAAATAAAATCATTGGGAATGTGATGTTAATAACTAAAGGAATTGTGACTTGAGTAGCGATATAGTTTCGGTTACAGACAGAAAAAAACACACTATCTCCATTATAATAAGATATATATATATATATATATATATATATGTGTGTGTGTGTGTGTGTGTGTGTGTGTGTTACTTTTGAAACCATAGATTTGACTGTATATATTATTTACCCAAATAATCTTAATCCTGAATATATATAAACACAATGTCTTTGTTGAGTTATCACCCTTTTTTATTTTTCAAGCGAAATATTCTCCATCCAATTCACGACCATACAAAAGGATTGTTTTTGCTTGCAGTCGAGCTGCCAGTATCAACATCAACAATGCTTATATATATATATTCGAATTTATAATGTTCTTCCTGTATCAACTCCATTGTTTGGAATCATGAACCTATCGTTCGTGTGTGTCACTCTGATTTTGTGTAACTAAACACATTAATAAAGGAAAAAAGATAGAGGGAGCAATTATAAATAGATTGAAAAGATCGAAGGAGTTCAGAGTTCGGATTTAAATTAGAAATACCAAAATAGGGAAAACATATATTTTAAGTAATTATCCTGAGTAATTACAATAGTACCTTGATTTACGAGTTTAATTCGTTCTACTCGTAACTCAATCTCCTCGTATATCAAATCAATGTTCACCATTGAAATAAACTGAAATGCCGTTAATTCGTTCTAGTCCTCCCAATGATACATTTGCAATTTTAATCAGTTTAATTAGTTCTCCTCGTAACTCAATCTCCTCGTATATCAAATCAATGTTCACCATTGAAATAAACTGAAATGCCGTTAATTCGTTCTAGTCCTCCCAATGATACATTTGCAATTTTCAATCAGTTTAATTAGTTCTCCTTCGTAACTCAATCTCCTCGTATATCAAATCAATGTTCACCATTGAAATAAACTGAAATGCCGTTAATTCGTTCTAGTCCTCCCAATGATACATTTGCAATTTTAATCAGTTTAATTAGTTCTCCTCGTAACTCAATCTCCTCGTATATCAAATCAATGTTCACCATTGAAATAAACTGAAATGCCGTTAATTCGTTCTAGTCCTCCCAATGATACATTTGCAATTTCAATCAGTTTAATTAGTTCTCCTCGTAACTCAATCTCCTCGTATATCAAATCAATGTTCACCATTGAAATAAACTGAAATGCCGTTAATTCGTTCTAGTCCTCCCAATGATACATTTGCAATTTTAATCAGTTTAATTAGTTCTCCTCGTAACTCAATCTCCTCGTATATCAAATCAATGTTCACCATTGAAATAAACTGAAATGCCGTTAATTCGTTCTAGTCCTCCCAATGATACATTTGCAATTTCAATCAGTTTAATTAGTTCTCCTCGTAACTCAATCTCCTCGTATATCAAATCAATGTTCACCATTGAAATAAACTGAAATGCCGTTAATTCGTTCTAGTCCTCCCAATGATTTCAATCAGTTTAATTAGTTCTCCTCGTAACTCAATCTCCTCGTATATCAAATCAATGTTCACCATTGAAATAAACTGAAATGCCGTTAATTCGTTCTAGTCCTCCCAACGATACATTTGCAATTTCAATCAGTTTAATTAGTTCTCCTCGTAACTCAATCTCCTCGTATATCAAATCAATGTTCACCATTAAAATAAACTGAAATGCCGTTAATTCGTTCTAGTCCTCCCAATGATACATTTGCAATTTTAATCAGTTTAATTAGTTCTCCTCGTAACTCAATCTCCTCGTATATCAAATCAATGTTCACCATTGAAATAAGCTGAAATGTCATTAATTCGTTACATCTGATAAAAAAGAAAAGAAAAAAGAAAAGAAAAATGCTCAGTATCTTGTAACGTATTTTTTTATAAGTAATTTGTCACAACAATACTATAAAGAACAATGAAATAGACTGTAATGAATTATGTGCTGTAATATGTTTTAATGTTTATTTTTTTATAAATAATATTTTTCTTTGGTGTAATAAATTTGGGAAAACTTAGGAGAACGTCACTTATGAGTTCATATATATATATATATATATATATATATATATTATATATATATATATCTTATTATAATGGAGATTGTGTGTTTTTCTGTCTGTAACCGAAACTATATTACTAATCGAGTCACAATTAACATAGTTATTTATATCACATTCTCCATGATTTTATTTATATTCAAACCTCAATTATTAATAAAATTTCTTCACCTTTTTATTAGTGTTGTCCATATCTACATACAAATAACATGCAATTGTATTTATATATACAACTAAATAGCAATTTACAGTGTGAACAGGGAGACTAATTTTCATATTGATATTAAAAAAATTGATTTTAATAAATATGTGCTTAGTATTATTGATTTCTAACTGTTTGGTTTTATTTTAATGAATATAAGCAAAAATCTCTTCAAGGAATCTTAAATGAAATCCATTAACAAGAAAAAATAACTGTCATTTTATTCTTTATTTCATAATTTAACTGAATTGTTAAATAAGTAAAATTCAGCAATGAAAGACGGGAGTGATGGAAGAGTAAGTTTCATTTCTATTTTTCTATTATACCCCACTCTGTTAATATCTTTTTGTCTGCTTCTAATTTAATACGATATTTCATTACATTAAAACTTAAATACTTGCACCCGGAGGGTGCATATATTTGCTAGTATATATATATATATATATATATATATATATATATATATATAGAGAGAGAGAGAGAGAGAGAGAGAGAGAGAGAGAGAGAAGGTTAAGGAAAATAGGGATAAAGACAGAAAGAAAAAAGAATGAGAGTGAAAATTACCAAGAGAGAGATAGACAGAGAGACAGAGAAAGAAAGAACGAAAGGGATTGTGAGATAGCTAGATAGAAAGATAGCTAGATAGAAAGAAAGAAAGATATATAGTTAGATAGAGAGAGGGAGATAGATAGATAGATAGATAGATAGATAGTGGAAGAGAGAGAGACAGTGAAAGAAAGGGGGGAACAGAAAGAAACAGAAAAAGTTTGGAGTCAGATCAGACACAATAAATATAACTTCCCCTCCCCTTCAAATTAATGTCACTTTCTATTGTCATGGTAACAAATAAGCCCCGATAATTTCTGTCGTCCGCTTTTGTAAAAATCAAACAAAAGAAAAATGAGAAG
Source organism: Doryteuthis pealeii (assembly GCA_023376005.1). Classification (NCBI taxonomy): domain Eukaryota; kingdom Metazoa; phylum Mollusca; class Cephalopoda; order Myopsida; family Loliginidae; genus Doryteuthis; species Doryteuthis pealeii. Next base: position 91,332,536 of record CM042159.1, on the reverse strand, counting down.
AATTCGTTATTTGAAAGCGGAACATTCTTATAAACGCCGAAAGGAAGGAAATATACAGAATATTATAACAGAGATGATTATTTTTTCAGTATTAGTTGGATTATTCGGACTATTGTCCTCATCTTTATTGTTATCTGTACAACGTTTCGGTCGATGTGCCCTCGGGACTTCTTCATGTATTTTTTGTCGGACTCGGGAGAGTTCTCGAACTCGGGAACCTTCTTTTTGAACCAGGAAACTTCTTTTCGAACACTGGAACCTTCTTATTGTAAACGGGAACCTTCTTTTCGAACTCGGGACCTTTCTTTTCGAACACTGGAACCTTCTTATCGTAATCGGGAACCTTCTTTTCGAACTCGGGACCTTTCTTTCGAACACTGGAACCTTCTTATCGTAATCGGGAACCTCTTTTCGAACTCGGGACTTTCTTTCGAACTCTGGAACCTTCTTATCGTAATCGGGAACCTTCTTTTCGAACTCGGGACCTTTCTTTTCGAACACTGGAACCTTCTTATCGTAATCGGGAACCTTCTTTTCGAACTCGGGACCTTTCTTTTCGAACACTGGAACCTTCTTATCGTAATCGGAACCTTCTTTCGAACTCGGGACCTTTCTTTCGAACTCTGGAACCTTCTTATCGTAAACGGGAACCTTCTTGTCGTAATCGGGAACCTTCTTGTCGTAATCAGGAAGCTTCTTTTCGAACTCTGGAACTTTCTTTTCCAACTCGGGAACCTTCTTATCGTAATTGACAACCTTCTTGTCGTAATCGGGAAACTTCTTTCCGAACTCGGGAACCTTCTTTTCAAACTCGGGACCTTTCTTTTCGAACTCTGGAACCTTCTTTTCGAACTAGGAAACCTTCTTTTCGAACTCGGAAACCTTCTTTCCGAACTCTGGAACCTTCTTTTCAAACTCGCGAACCTTCTTTTCGAACTCTGGAACCTTCTTTTCAAACTCGGGAATCTTCTTTTCAAACTCTGGAACCTTCTTTTCAAACTCGGGAATCTTCTTTTCAAACTCTGGAACCTTCTTTTCGAACTCTGGAACCTTCTTTTCGAACTCGGAAACCTTCTTTTCGAACTCGGAAACCTTCTTTTCAAACTCTGGAACCTTCTTTTCGAACTCTGGAACCTTCTTTTCGAACTCGAACCTTCTTTTCAAACTCGGGAACCTTCTTTCAAACTCGGGAATCTTCTTTTCGAACTCGGGAATCTTCTTTTCAAACTCGGGAACCTTCTTTTCAAACTCGCGAACCTTCTTTTCGAACTCTGGAATATTCTTTTCAAACTCGGGATCTTTCTTTTTGAACTCGGGAATATTTCTTTTCAAACTTGAGAACCTTCTTGTCGTAATCGGGAACCACCACGGAACTTTGAACCCATCCCTTTATTCAATCCACAAATGATATTTTTTTTAAATTAAAATATTCGTCAAAACTATTAACTTCCCATTAAAACATCCCTCGTCTTCGTCAAAACTATTAACTTCCCATTAAAACATCCCTCGTCTTCGTCAAAACTATTAACTTCCCATTAAAACATCCCTCGTCTTCGTCAAAACTATTAACTTCCCATTAAAACATCCCTCGTCTTCGTCAAAAACTATTAACTTCCCATTAAAACATCCCTCGTCTTCGTCAAAACTATTAACTTCCCATTAAAACATCCCTCGTCTTCGTCAAAACTATTAACTTCCCATTAAAACATCCCTCGTCTTCGTCAAAACTATTAACTTCCCATTAAAACATCCCTCGTCTTCGTCAAAACTATTAACTTCCCATTAAAACATCCCTCGTCTTCGTCAAAACTATTAACTTCCCATTAAAACATCCCTCGTCTTCGTCAAAACTATTAACTTCCCATTAAAACATCCCTCGTATTCGTCAAAACTATTAACTTCCCATTAAAACATCCCTCGTATTCGTCAAAAACTATTAACTTCCCATTAAAACATCCCTCGTCTTCGTCAAAACTATTAACTTCCCATTAAAACATCCCTCGTCTTCGTCAAAACTATTAACTTCCCATTAAAACATCCCTCGTCTTCGTCAAAACTATTAACTTCCCATTAAAACATCCCTCGTATTTTGCACGTTTATTATGGCGATAGATTTATTATTTTTTGTTTACTGTACGAGCTTGTATTTACTCAACCCTTCTGCAACAGCAGTCAATTTCTTAAGTTGAGTAACACAGGCCTAAATTAAGAGTTTTCCTTCTCCTAGATTGGTTGCCTAACCAAGATTTAAAATCCCTATCATCCCTACTATTTTCCCATAGCTGGAAAGAGAATAGTTCAATGCATACCTTTCCCGATGGTGTTAGTGTTATATGAAATGCAAACAGCTCCGTCCCGGATTTGAACTCTTGTTGCCGACCCCATTTTCTTCGATGATAACTATTACACTACACGCCTCTACTATAGTGCTCTATAGATTACCTCATCATTAACACACACATTAGAACTGTAACTGAAACCATATGACATCTCAAGTCACAATTCCCTTTGTTATTTACGTCACATTCTCCGTGATTTCATTTATTATTTAAACCTCAATTATTAATAAAATTATTTTACATTATTAATACTGTTTATCATATCTACATACAAATAACATGCAATTGTATTTATATATACAACTAAATAGCAATTTACAGTGTGAACAGGGAGACTAATTTTCATATTGATATTAAAAAAATTGATTTTAATAAATATGTGCTTAGTATTATTGATTTCTAATTGTTTGGTTTCATCTTAATGAATATGAGCAAAAATCTCAGAGATGAATCTTAAAAGAAATCCATTAACAAGAAGAAATAACTGTAATTGTATTTTTTACTTCCTATTTTAACTAAATATTTGAATTAGGAAAATTTAGCAATGAAAGACAGGAGTGATGGAAGAGTAAGTTTCACTTGTTCTATTTTTCGATTGTAGACCCCTCTGTTTTAAATCTTTTAACCTGCATTCTTATTTAGTTTCATTAGATAAAATTTGATAAAATATTTCATTACATTAATATAAAATTTGATAAAATATCTTATTACATTAATACTTAAATTCTTAAATACTTATACCCGGCGGAGGGTGCATATATTTGCTAGTACTTATGATGAAGATTATTCTGAAAGATTAATTACTTTATTTTATCTTTAGCTATTGCACATAAACTCCCTTTTTCTTTTCTTATGGCTGCACAACTTATAGTAGCAGAACATTTATTGCAGTGTAAAATAGAGATACTATATTTTTTTAAAATTGCATTTTATAGGTTGGTAAATTTAACAAGACTTTTAAAATATCATTTAGTTTTTATATAGAAAGCAGTTATTATAATTTATTCTACTAGAAAATATATGCACCCTCCGGGTGCAAGTATTTTAGTTAGATTTTATAATAAAATATGATATTAAATTAGAAAGGCTAATGAAACTGAATAAGAATGTAGATAAAAAGATTTTGAACAGAGGGGGTATGATTGAAAAATAGAACAACTTTGAAACTAACACTTCCATCATTTTTCGTTACTCCCGTCTTTCATTGGTAAATTTTCCTAATTTAAACTGTTTAGTTAAAATAGGAAGTAAAGAATAATATTACAGTTATTTCTTCTTGTTAAGGGATTTCTTTTAAGATTTATTGAAGAGATTTTTGCTCATATTCATTAAGATAAAACCAAAAAATTAGAAATCAATAATACTAAGCATATATTTATTAAAATCAATTTTTTAAGATCAATATGCAAATTAGTCTTCCCATTCACACTGTAAACCTCTATTTTGTTGTATATATAAATGCAATTGCAGGTTATTAGTATGTAGATATGGTCAACAGTGTAAGTAATGTAAAACAATTTTATTAATAATTGAGGTTTAAATAAAAATAAAATAATGTAAAATATGATGTAAATAACGAAAGGAATTGTGACTTGTATAGTAATATAGTTTCGGTTACAGATAGACAAACCCACAATCTCCATTATAATAAGATGTTAAACATTTTAATTCTTAGTCAAAAGGTATGAAATGATGGAATTCAGCAAAATGTGGAACAATTAAATTTGGAAATGTTTATTGAAGCAAATCCCCTGTGAAAACAATAGCCATTTAAATATCTGAATGAGTTTGTTTCTGACTAGTTTTGTCTGGTTCCTTTGTTTAATGGCATATCAAATTGTGTGGGTTGTCTAATACCAAAAATCATCTTAAATTTTGAAGGAGTTTTTTTTCCGATTGGTTTTGTCTGGTTTCTTTATCCAATGGCATATCAACTTTTGTGGGTTATTTAATGCCAAAGTCTGACATTTGCTATCATTGGTAAACTGTGGTTGTTCAGAATAATATCAATCTAAATTTCTTTGTTTAATGACATATCAACCGTTGTGGGTTATTTAATGCCAAAGCCATCTTAAATATCTAAAGAAGTCTTCTTTTCTGATTTGTTTGGTCTAGTTTTTTTATTTAATGGCATATCGACATCAGTGGGTTATTTGATGCTAAAACTATGCTTGATTTGGTTTGTTGAGTTTTACGACATGTCAACTCTTGTTGGGTTATTTTATGCCGAAACGTTTTCTTCTGTTCATGCTTGATGGATATTTAAAAAAACATTTTAAAACACAATTTTTTAACACATTTAAAAAAATCATTTGTGATATTAGGTTGCTTACAGTACCTGCTGTTGCTTAAATAGATGGTTGGTTGATTGCCTTTTCAATTACGGTATATAAACTCTTTTCGGGTTATTTAATGCTTAATCAAGGAATTTTGAAAAACAAAGGAGTCAGTTTGCTTATAGGACCTGCTATTGCTTAAGCTGTCACCCGATTAGTTATTGAACGGGTTCATTGTTGCTTACCAAGTATACCTGAGCGGGAACCTATGTTATTAATGCAATTGGTCCATAAAATATCGAAGTAAATATATGGATAATTACTGCTAGTGTAACGCCTTTAAATACGAGTAAAAAGTAAAGAGGTTGTGGTAGCCTAATGTCGGTATCAGCCAGAAGCGAGAGAGTCTATCCCCTTTTCACTAGAACTAGACTAAGGAGATTGGTTTGGCGTCTAAGGTAAAGCACCATACCTACCATCAGCTCCTCACTGTATCGCACAGATCCCTGTGCTACTCATACGCTGAGTTGGTGTGGGCCGGTATCGAACCCGGACTTTCTGGTTCCTAGGAAGCGACATACACTCTTTATTTTTAATAATGACCATCTTGTTGTGCGTATGAAATATGGTTGGTTGTTTTTTAAGGCATATTGACACTCTTTTGGGTCATTTAATGACAATGGATTCATGTTGCTGACAGTACCTGCTGTTGCTTAAGTGGTCACCTATCTGAGTAATGAACAGGCTAATTCCTGCTTATGAGATAGAACAATATGTACATTGATAGACAGACAGATAGATATATAGATAGATTGATGGATAAGAACAGAATGAGATACAGATAAATAAATAGATAGATAGATAGATAAATAGATAGATCGTCGTCGTCGGGGTGGTTAACTCGGGATCAGTCAAACAGCGAAGGAGTATATCCCTTTTTCACTAGCGCTAGACAAAGGAGATTGTTTTTGAGTCTGAGTTCGAGCGCCACACCTACTAGCAGCTCCTTACTTTACCGCACAGATCCCTGTGCTACTCATTCGCTGAGATCAAAACAATCTCCTTAGTCTCAACGCTAGTGAAAAGGGAATAGACTCCCTCGCTGTCTGGCTGATACCGACATTAGGGCCACCCCGACGACCTTACTTACTCCAAGACGAGGATAAGCTTCTTTTTTATTGAATGTTTTATTCAATAAAAAATAGAAGCATATACTCATCTTGGTTGAGCCGGGGACTTTTCAGAACTCATCTATTAATAATAGGGGGTGAATGCATTTCTGCCTGTTACCAAGACGACGTCACAGCTTACGTCACAATATCTTCAATGATTGCGTAAGTCTATTAATAAGTACTTAATTTAAAGCCAAAACCGTTAATATATAGAATAAAAACAACCCTATGTTATATATACTCAAAATTTGAGTAAGCAATTTTAAAAATTGCTTTTTACTCTCACACTTTATCCAATGGCATATCAACTTTTGTGGGTTATTTAATGCCAAAGTCTGACACTTGCTATCATTGGTAAACTGTGGTTGTTCAGAATAATATCAATCTAAATTTCTTTGTTTAATGACATATCAACCGTTGTGGGTTATTTAATGCCAAAGCCATCTTAAATATCTGAAGAAGTTTTATTTTCTGATCTGTTTGGTCTTGTTTTTTATTAAATGACATATGAACATTCGTGGGTTATTTAATGCCAAAGCCATCTTAAATATCTAAAGAAGTCTTCTTTTCTGATTTGTTTGGTCTAGTTTTTTTTTAATTTAATGGCATATCGACATCAGTGGGTTATTTGATGCTAAAACTATGCTTGATTTGGTTTGTTAAGTTTTACGACATGTCAACTCTTGTTGGGTTATTTTATGCCGAAGACGTTTTCTTCTGTTCAGGCTTGATTGATATTTAAAAAACATTTTAAAACACAATTTTTTAACACATTTTAACTTAAAAGTTTTTTAAAAGTTTACAAATAAATAAATGCCTACGATTTTGTGTAAAATTTATGTGCAAAATATTGAAAATAATTATTTGATTGATACTAAATAGATGCACGCAACGTTTTATTTGAGAGGGATAGGACTAACTTTCCATTTCATATTGTTTTATTCATTTTATTTTTTTATTTTTTATTTTTACTCTTTTCTAAATTTTAGAATTTTGCTTACTCTGACACTGAATTTTTTTAACACCCACCTGCATCAGCCAATACCTTTCAAAAGTCAATTTCACACAGCCCGGAGGGTGTTTTTGTTGCTAATTTGTTAGATATTTTTGCATTTTATTTATTCCTATTTTTTAAGTATCGATTTTTCAGCCGAATAAAATAAATATTCCACTCTTCTAGGGATATAAACGAAAGTTTATGACCGGAGAAAAATATTTTTCATATTCGTTTTTTTATGATTTTGTTTTTAATATCTTTCTGGTAAACTCTTCCCCACAACTATTTTCACAAAAACAGATGAGCATATGTGTTTTATTTGGAGTGATAACAATAAGGATGAGGACAGTAGTCCGATTAATCCAAATAATCCAAATCATCAAGCCTCGTCTCAAAACTTCAGAGAAATAGTGCAGATAACAATAAAGCCGAGGAAAATAGTCCGAATAATCCAAAAAATACAAATCATCAAGCCTTATCTAAAAAATATTAGGAGAAATAGTGCAGATAACTATAAAGATGAGGACAATAGTCCGAATAATTCTAATAATACAAATAATCAGACCTCATCTAAATATTCTAAGAAATAATGTAGATAACAATGATGTTGAGGACAATAGTCCGAATAATCCAACTAATACAAATTATCAAGCCTCATCTAAAAAGAATCAGAGAAATAGTGTAGATTACAATAAAGATGAGGACAATAGTACGAATAATACAAATTATCAAGCCTCATCGCAAAACTTCAGAGAAATATTCTAGATAACAATAACGATAAGTACAATAGTCCGAATAATACAAATAATACAAATCATCAAACCTCATCTAAACAATTCAGAGAATTTGTGTTGATAACAATAAAGATGAGTCCGAATAATCCAAATAATACTAAATATCAAGCCTCATCTAAATATTCAGATAAATAGTGTAGATAAAAATAAAGATGAGCACAATAGTCCGAATAATCCAAATAATACTAATTATCAAGACTCATCTCAAAAATACAGAGAAATAGTGTAGATAACAATAAAGATGAGGACAATAGTCCTAATTATCAAGCCTCATCTAAATATTCAGATAAATAGTGTAGATAACAATAAAGATGAGCACAATAGTCCGAATAATCCAAATAATACAAATGATCAAGCCTCATCCCAAAAATTCACAGAAATAGTGTAGATAACAATAAAGATGAGGACAGTAGTTGAATAATCCAAATAATCCACATCATCAAGCCTTATTTTAAAAAATTCAGAGAAATATTAGCAAATAAAAGAATATTCTATTCTTCTGGGAGTTCTTATTTATTATATTTCCGATACAGACAAAAGTTTATGACCAGAGAAAAATATTTTTCATATTCGTTTTTGTTATGATCTTGTTTTTAATATATTTCCGGTAAACTCTTCCCCACAACTATTTTCACAAAAACAGATGAGCAGATGTGGTTTAAAGATGAAGTGTCTTTTCATGAACCCTGTCGCTAAAAAGCCAAACGACATGAAAACATCCGAAGTGAAAGAGTTAAAAATAACAGTTTGAATAATGAGTCGTATTGAAAGAAGAAGAAAAAGAAAAGAAAAAGGACTCAATGAATAAAGAATGGGTGAATGAAAAGGGAGATAATTCAATAAAGAAAGGAGGGACAATAAAATCTTGCGAAAAACACTAAGAACTCGAAGTCGACAAACAACTTGAAGTGGATAAACTGTTATTTCCAGCCTCGTCTTTTTTTTCCCGCGCTCTCCCTTGTCGCTATCTTGTTTAAACAATTCATTCAATTTCTAAATGGCGGGTAAAAATATCATTCGACTCTTTTCTTTTGTAAAAGCAAATAGAGCTTAATAATCGCCACAAAAACATCCTTTTTCTTCTTTGTAGTGTGTGTTGTTGTTTTTTCCTTTTCTTTTTTTATTGGAGTTCATTCGTTTTTTTTTATTTTTTGTTTCTTTAGGAAATGAAAACTATTGGTCGATGTTCGGAAATGGTCTGAGCTCGGAAGTCGTTGTTTAAAAATGAAGCCTGGAAGTGGGCGTGGCTTAGATGTATTGCACCTGCCATGTGTCCTGCAGAAGAAGACGCACAAGAAATTACGGAAGTGACGTCACTCCATCACAAAAACATATGACTCCTTAATATTACCATTATCTCTCTCTCTCTCTCTCTCTCTCTCTCTCTCTCTCTCTTTCTCACTCACACACACACACTCTTTTCATTCTCTTTCTCCTTCTCTTTCCCTCTCTCTCTTTTCATTCTCCTTCTCTTTCTTTTTCATTCTCTTTCTCCCTTTTTCTCTCTCGCTTTCTCTCTTATATTCTCTCTGTCTCTCTCACTATCTATCTATCTTTTTCTCTCGCACACTCTCTCTCTTCTCCCGCTTTCTCTCTTTCTCTCTCTCTCTCTCTCTCTCTCTCTCTCTCTCTCTCTCTCTCTCTCTCTCTCTCTTTCCTTTCTTCTCTTTCTTTTTCTTTCACTTTCTCCCTTTTTCTCTCTGCTTTCTCTCATTTAATTCTCTCTCTCTGCTCTCTCCTATCTATCTATCTATCTATCTTTATTTCTCGTTCTCTCTCTCTCTCTCTCTCTCTCCCTCACTTTCTCTCTTTTCTCTCTCTCTCTCTCTCTCTCTCTCTCTCTCTCTCTCGCCCGCTCGCTCGCTTTCTCTCTCTCTTACTCTTTCTCTCTCTTCCCCTCTCTCTCCCCCTCCCCCTCCCTCTCTCTTCTTTCCGTATCCGACATCTCACATCATCAGCGGCATTTTTATTTTATCTTTTGTTTGTTTTCGTTTAAATATTTAATTTCAAAATATTTTATTGAGACATTTTTTTCGTTATGTTTTATTTTTTAATTACAACATTTCGTATTTTTTGTCATTCATATTTAAATACCCTAACTTGAATTGTTTGTTTTTTTTGTTTTGTTTTTTTATCTATTTTCCCTTTTCTAAATATTTTCTTTGATATTTTAAAATCGATTTAATGTAATTTTAAATATTATGTTACTCACATTTCTTGATTTTTAAAAATATTTCCTTCTTTCTTTTTTCTTCTGTCAAAGAAATATTCTAGTTTTTCTTCTTCTCTTTCTATGATTATTTTATTTATTTATTTATTTATTTTCTTTCTATCATTGTTGCTGATTTGTATGTTTGATTGGTAGCTCGGATATTTTGATTCCTTCTTTTCTTTCTTTCTTTCTTTTTTCTTTCTTTCTTTCTCTTCAGACGCTTTCTTCTTTCTTTCTTTCTTTTCTTTCTTTGTCTTCAGAAGATGATTCTTTCTTCTTTCTTTTTTTTTCCTCCTTCTTTCTTTGTCTTCAGATGCTCTATTGCTTCCTTTCCTTTCTTTCTTTCTTTTTTCTTTCTTTCTTTCTCTTCTTCTTCTTTCTTTCTTTCTTTCTTTCTTTGTCTTCAGAAGATGCCCCATTTCTTTCTGGCTTCTTTTTTTTTCTTTCTTTCTTTCTCTTCAGAAGATGGCTTCTTTCTTTCTTCTTTTTTTTTTTTCCTTCTTTCTTTGTCTTCAGGATGCTCTATTGCTTCCTTTCTTCCTTTCTTCCTTTCTTTCTTTTCTCTCTCTTTGTGCTTTCTTTCTTTCTTTCTTTCTTCTTTCTTTCTTTGTCTTCAGAAGATGCCCATTTCTTTCTGCCTTTCTTTCTTTCTTTCTCTTGAGAAGATGGCTTCTTTCTTTCTTTCTTTTTCTTTCTTTCTTTTTTTCCTTCCTTCTTTCTTTGTCTTCAGGCGATGCTCTATTGCTTCCTTTCTTCCTTTCTTCCTTTCTTTCTTTCTTTCTCTTTTGTTTTCTTTCTTTCTTTCTTTCTTCTTTCTTTCTTTGTCTTCAGAAGATGCCCATTTCTTTCTGCTTTCTTTCTTTCTTTCTCTTGAGAAGATGGCTTCTTTCTTTCTTTCTTTCTTTCTTTCTTTTTTCTTTCTTTTTTTCCTTCCTTCTTTCTTTGTCTTCAGGAGATGCTCCATTACTTCCTTTCTTCCTTCCTTCCTTTCTTTCTTTCTTTCTTTCTTTCTTTCTTTCTTTCTCTTTTCTTTCTTTCTTTTTTCTTCTTTTTTTCCTTTCTTTCTTTCTCTTCAGAAGATTTCTTCTTTCTTCTTTTTTTCTTTCTTCTTTCCTTCTTCTTTGTCTTCAGGAGATCTCCCTTTTTCTTCCTTCCTTCCTTCCTTCCTTCCTTTCTTTCTTTCTTTCTTTTTCTTTCTTTCTCTTTTCTTTTTTCTTCTTCTTTTTTCTTTTTCCTTTCTTTCTTTCTCTTCAGAAGATTCTTTCTTTCTTTCTTTCTTTCTTTTTTCTTTCCTTCTTTCTTGTCTTCAGGAGATGCTTTCTCTTTTGATGCTTTTTCTTTCTTTCTTTTTCTTTCTTTCTTTCTCTTCAGAAGATGGTTCTTCTTTCTTTTTTCTTTCTTTTTTCCTTCTTCTTTCTCTTCAGGAGATGCTCCATTACTTCCTTTCTTCCTTCCTTCCTTTCTTTCTTTCTTTCTTTCTTTCTCTTTTGATGCTTTTTCTTTCTTTCTTTTTTCTTTTCTTTCTTTCTTTTCTTCAGAAGATGGTTTCTTTCTTTTTCATTCTTTCTTTCTTTCTTTTTTCATTCTTTGTCTTCAGGAGATGCCCCATTTATTTCTTTTTTCTTTAACTTGTAACTCATTTCGATCAAGGCTTTCTTTCTTTGTTTCTTCCTTTTTTTCTTTCTTTCTTTCATTCATTCATTCTTTACTTTTAATTATTCTTTCTTTCCTTTCCTTCTTGTTTCCGTTTAGTATTATTTTTAATGTCTTTCTCCTTCCCTCCTACCTCCATTACTCTCTTCCTCCTCGTCGTCCTCGTCCTCCTCCTCCTCCTCCACCACCACCACCACCTCTCTATTTCAACCTCGCGTCTTCACTGAGATAGCTGTCTCTTTACATCGACTTCCAGCATCCGGTTCGAAGACCGATTTTCAAGGCATGCACGACTTCCCTTTTGTGCACTCCTGATACTCCATCATTTTTTAATATATCAATCTGCATCCAATATCTTTAATATCTTGCCAATCGTACAAACATCTTTCTTTCATTATTATTTAATTCTTCTTCTTCTTCTTTTGTTTTGCTCACAAAACCGGACAATCCACTCGAAAAGCCGGTGTTTTGAGAACACGATTGAGAAAACAGTATTTTCTAAAACATGTTTTTCTATTCAAAAGAAATCTGAAGAGCGTCAATTAATTTTTAATGTACTTTCTTGTTTGCAACGTTTTTGGATCCGATTGTCTCCCTTTGTTACAATATAGCCGCGTCAATGAAAAGCCAATAGCAAACCACAACCGGAAGTCCTTAACTTCAAAAATGTCTTATCGGTCAGCGAGACTTCCGTCGAGTTGTTATTGCATTCCTCATGAAAAAGATGGGCTATTTTAATGTCTTCTTTATTCGATAAAAAAAAAGATTCATTTTTCGGAAACAGAAGGGGAAGTCCCCGTGGCGTTGTGGTTAACGTGCTAGACTGCGCAATCGTATTAAGCGAGTTCGAATTCCAGTCACACTAGTACGCTTACTTTCAAACAAAAAATATATGGTAAAAGTATGAACCCATTATTCTCCACAGTTATTGGTTAAATGGTATAACTATTGTTTTTATACTAGGATGGTTTTGGCATTAAATAACTTACGAAGGTTGATATGCCATTAAACGAAAAACAAACAAACGATCAACCCAAAGCTAATTTAGACAAAGATTACAAGTTTATATATATATATATATATATATATATATATATATATCAAAAAATGAAGGAAGAACTCAATACAGTGATCCCATAATAAATTTATTTCGACGAAAATTGGGGTCCGTATAAATCTAAGTTGATTTAAACCGGCTCCCCAAATTTTCGCCTCATCAGATGGGTCTCAATTCAATTATCTAAGTGATAAGTGAATTGAGACCCATCTGATGAGGCGAAAATTTGGGGAGCCGGTTTAAATCAACTTAGATTTATATGGACCCCAATTTTCGTCGAAATAAATTTATTATGGGATCACTGTATTGAGTTCTTCCTTCATTTTTTGATAAATATTGCTCTGTATATAATCTAAAAGGTTATTTACATTGAGCTCTCTTCAGTGATTTAAAGATTCGCTGTATTTATACATACTGGATCATCAATATTTGTATAGTGGATCTTAGAAATCACATATAGAATCATCCTTTACTACCAAGTTTTGGATAAATCTCTTATATATATATATATATATATATATATATATATATATATGTGTGTGTGTGTGTGTGTGTGTGTGTGTTTGTGTGTGTGTCTGTCTGTCTCTATCTGTGTGTTTGTGGTGTATGTATGGGAAAAGTTAGAAAATTTGAATATATATACATATATATATAAATTTTGGATCCATTTGGGAATAACTTGATTTGGGACAAAAAATATTTGTGTATTTGATACACAAATATTTTTTGTCCCAAATCATATATATATATATATATATAGAGAGAGAGAGAGAGACGGAGAGAGAGGGAGAAGGAGAGGGAGAGAGAGAGAGAGGGGAGGGAGAGAGACAGGGAGAGAGATTGTGAGAAATTAAGTTCTAATATATATATATATATATATATATATAGTATTAAGGTGTATATAGAAATAACCTACTCAAGTTTTACCATAAGGATCTTCAGGGTTAATTGTAATGAATTAATCAAGATATTGATTAATTACAGGCGATTGTGGAAGTGAATAATGCAATTCTGACCGCTGAAAATAGTTTCACGGTGAAATTGAACCCTATGTAATTGATTGTGTCATTACAAAGTTAAATGTCAAACGCGATGTTTTTGAATGCTTAACGTGAATGTTAACGTGAATTATTAAACAAAAATGGTGTTAAATTCTGAACGGGATTGTTGACGTGGAAAAAACAAGTGTGCAGTATAGTTATCTTTTTATAATATCAGGCAATATCCATGTTTGGCGTTTGCGTTAAAAGAAATCTGTTTACCTTGAAAATTTAAAAAATATATATTTTTTTAATTTTCAGTTGATGAATTGCCTTATGCGCTTATGCAAACATTTTCCAAAGAATTCAGACCTTTGATTTAACATATCCTTGGTGTTATCGTAACATGCAATTGCCAATTTTTCCTCGGGGCAGAAAGGGCAGAATCCATCACCTGCTTTATATCAGCGAGATTATTCAAAATAATTTCCTATTATACGATAGGATTTATATCGTATTTGTTCCAGACATATTTAGAAAAAGTGGTTTTATGCATATATTTTATGTTATTAAAGCTAGATTTGTGGTTATAGAATCTTTTCTTGAAAGTGTCTTTTGTTGAGCCTATATGTATCATTTTATTATTACTTTGTTTATTAATATGTACAGTAGCTTTGTATACTAAACAAACACTTCAGCATTTTCCATTAAGGGGGCATGTCTCTACTTTATTATTACAATTACACGGAAGAATATCGTTAACATGTTTTTTCTAACGTTAGATTTGTTTATATATAGATCAACATTTGGCATGCAACTATAAGATAATTTTACAGTATTTTTATTAAATATCTTATGTAATTTGGGAGGAAAGTGTTTATTTAAAATGTTGAAGAAGATACTTCCTAAATTAATTTTCATAGCTACGTTAAAAGGAGATGTAAACCAAATGATATTCCTCGGTCTATTTCTTTTTTTTACCCTCATTCTGGTTGAACAAGGTGGTATTTTTTCATATATAAGATTCGTTTCAAATGCACTGGCTTTAAGGGCTTCTTCATATGTACCTTTTTCTCATTAAAAATGGTGTTATTTGAGGTATTATTTGATAACCTAGTCGATATTAGAACTGAAATCCAGTTACTATATTTTTGTGCGCTAATACTCCTGGAAAATATATGAATCCAAATATTCTCCTTCCAGCTATGAGTAAAATAGTAGGGTAGACTGGGTTCTTTAACTTTGTTTTGGCAGGAGAAGGAAAACTGAATTCAAATCAGTTAAACTCAATTTAAAAATGACCTTGTGTCACATCCTGTTTGTGCGGAGGTGTTGGGTGAATACATATATTAGTGTGTGTACAATTGAAGCATGTAACGATTATCCTTGTAGGAAATGGATTCAACAAGCTGAGTTAAAATCCTGGATGAGGCTATTTGTATTTCACTACATGCTACTGCCATTGAGAAAGGCATGAATCTGTCTTTACTTCCTCTCGGTATGGGTAAATAGTAGGGCAGACTAGGCCCTCTAGCTTTGTACGTAGGTAAACTAATCAAGGAGAAGGGATATCGATGGGTGGTTTGATCCTGTGTTAATATAACAAGGTGTTTCGCTGGGTTTTTAAAAGGGGATATAAAACAATCGTTAAGGTTTAAAGAGATGTCCAAAGAGTTGCTTACTGTTATATAATATCAACACACCTGTATACACTAGTAACCACGGACGACCATGGACATGACTGGCGTGCAAAATGAGATCAGAGGGGAGTGTAGCGGACGATTAAGAAGATTGAACTCGCATCCTCCTGATCGTGAGTCGTGGCTTGACGTCGGACTACCTCGTTGGCGCATATGCAAATTATTACACTCACCCGGATGTGAGATTTTAGTCATGGCAGTGAATGATTATTTAAGACCTGCCCTACCACACCGAGACAGTTGCGTTATGATCTTGCTGACGAGGGCACTGAGCTACAGCGAGGAAGACCAGGCAAGTGAGCTTTGGCGGAGGACAGATAGAGAAGTTTGTTGCAGGTAACAAGGATTTGGTCAGGGGACTTTGGCAGCTGGGAGAACGTCTTTTTCGATGGAGAGAACCGGGTGTCCATCACGACGAATTTTCTGTTCCCTTATTATAAGTACCCCCAGGAAATGAGACGCCATGTATAAAAGATTCCATTGCCTATTTCATGAATTTAGTTTTAAAATCGAAATTCGAGAAAATGTCCCATATTTCTTGACCCAAGCGCTTTCAACCACTTCACTTGTCATCTTCAGGTGGATTATTGTTTCTAGTGAATGTTTGTTTGAATAAATCACTAGAAAAAATTCCAAACGAATATAACCCTAACCGAAGAAAAAGATTCAGTTCTGACCAAGATATTCTAATTGAATGTGAACAAATGAGGTTTATTTTTCAACATAGTCCCCTTCTTATCTGCACATCATCATAGTTAGCCTTATTATCGTAGTAATCGATTTTGAACTCCTTTATTCTACTCTAGCGTCGTCTTTATATCATTTCGCACAATATCCTTATCATTAAACAACTACATGCAACCATTTTTCACCTTTGCATCATACCGATTCTTTTTTTATCAGTTTGACTGGTTGTTGTTGTTGTTGTTGTTGTTGTTCTTCTTCTTCTTCTTCTTCTTCTTCTTCTTCTTCTTCTTCTTTCTTTCTTTCTTTCTTTCAGTCTTCTTCTTCTTTCTTTCTTCCATTCTTCTTCTTTTTCGTTCATTCTTTTTCTTCTTCTTCTTTCATTCTTTTTCTTCATCGTTCATTTTTTTCTTCTTCTTTCATTCTTCTTCTTCGTTCATTCTTTTTCTTTTTCTTCTTTCAATCATTCTTTTTTTTTCTTTCTTTTTCTTCTTTTCTTCTTTCTTCTTCTTCTTCTTCTTCTTCTTCTTCTTCTTCTTTTCTTCTTCTTCTATTGTTGTTGTTGTTTCCCTTGTTGTTGTTGTTGTTGTTGTTATTCTTCTTCTTCTTCTTTTTCTACTACTACTACTACTACTTGTTTTGTTATTGTTCTTTCTGTCTATTTTCTTCTTGTTGTTTTTTGCTACAGTTGTTGTTGTTGTTGTTGTTGTTGTTCTTCTTCTTCTTCCAATTCAGCCTCCTATTACCCCCCACCCCAACACTTTCAACGACTTTTCCATCCGAGAGTTTTTCTTTTACAATCCGTTTTCCGTAAACCGCCAGTTTTGCTCTTATAAATAAATAATCGCATTTGGCGTGTACAACAAACCACCCCTCCCCCCCCACTTCGCCTTATTGTTTATCCACAGTCAAACCCCCCCCTTCGCCTTATTGTTTATCCACAGTCAACACTCTTTCCCCCTTCCCCCACAGTCAACATTCATACAGATAATCAATGTTTTTTTTTATCCATTGCGATTGATGCTTCGTCCGTCTGTCTATCTGTCTATTTGTTCAGCCATCGGGGCTTAGAATACGCTGACTGTATCCCCTTCCATCAGAGTAAGAACCCTCCTACCCCCCCCCAAAAAAAAACCGGGTGTCCTGTGTATGATACTAATTGTTGGTTGTCATGGTTGGTGGGTCTTACGGCATGTTAACCCACTGAGTTATTTTACGTCAAAGTTCTTTTTTTATTTATTCTTGATGGGTACTCAATTTTTTAACTTCATTTTTAAACATATCTTTAAACTCTTTTTTCCCCTTTGATCCATAGATTGGACCCTAACAGATATTAACACTCCGGGTGTAAGTGGACCTGGGAGTAATGGGGATGAAGGGGTACTTCATATTCTCCAAAGCTCCACAATTGGAACTTCACCATCGGATAGCTTAATGTTATACCCAGGACACTAAAGACCCTCGGTCACCGCCTTCTAGCACATTTATGATAAAAAGGGTTGAAGCTTGCCATATGGGCAATAGGGCCAGGACAATCATAGAGATGTTAGGGCTTGATATGACTAGCCGATTGATCGGAACGGGATTTTCCGACCGCCCCTCTAGCCTAAGTAAACGTCAAAGTGGGTTGTTGCATATCATTGACAGCTCAAACACCAAGATTCTGTCCTTAAGCATTATGGATCGCCACCCAGAACCAACAGGCGGGACCCCGTTGAGGGAGTTTTCTACGCTGGTGTGTCCATGTGTAGGTGTCCACATGAGAACGTTACTTACGAGTGCATATGTCCGGCATGTTTGTTCGCCTTACTAGGAGTGTTTGTGTGATAGATGGCGAGTGGCCATACAACTGCTTTTTTGTGGGTTGCTCCTTCTAAGATGTTTTCATATCAATCATGACCCCAACGGCGATGGAAAATTCCCCACCTCCTACTTTAAATCTAACGAACTTTATTTATACTAGCAAATATATGCACCCTCCGAGTGCAAGTATTTAAGTTTTAATGTAATGAAATATCGTATTAAATTAGAAAGTCCAATAAGAAGGCAGATAAAAAGATATGTAACAGAGTGGGGGGTATAATAGAAAAATAGAAATGAAACTTACTCTCCCATCACTCCAGTCTTTCATTGCTGAATTTTACGTATTTAACTATTTAGTTAAATTAGGAAATAAAGAATAAAATGACAGTTATTTTTTCTTATTAATGGATTTCATTTAAGATTCATTGAAGAGATTTTTGCTTATATTCATTAAAATAAAATCAAACAATTAGAAATCAATAATACTAAGCACATATCTAATAAAATCACATTTTTAATATCAATATGCAAATTAGCCTTCCAATTCACACTGTAAACCGCTATTTTATTGTATATATAAATACAATTGCATGTTATTTGTATGTAGATATGGTCAACAGTGGCTTCGGCCTCTGGACCATTGATATAATTAACGGCGTCGATCCCAGGGGGCCATCCCCCCAGGCAACACCTGCCCCCTTGATTTAAAGGGACAGGGCTGGGTTTATTGCCCAGCGCCTGAGGCGCCCCCCTTGAGGGGGAATGCCGACGGGATCGACGCAATTTTTCACCCGCCACCCCATGAGTCACGGCTTGTGGGTGGTCCCACATAAATAGGGCCTTGTGCCTGACCCGTACAAGTGGGGTACGTGGAAAATATCATGTAGATATGGACAACACTAATAAAAAGGTGAAGCAATTTTATTAGTATTTGAGGTTTAAATATAAATAAAATCATGGAGAATGTGATGTAAATAACGAAGGGAATTGTGACTTGCATAGTAATATAGTTTCGGTTACAGACAGAAAAACACACAATCTCCATTATAATAAGATATTCTAACTACAGGCACGTACATAATTTATATTAAAAAAAGTAAAGTCGTCGGGGCGGCCTAAAGTAATGAGCGAGGGAGTCTCTCCCCTTTTCACTTGCGCTAGACCAAGGAGATTGTTTTAGCGTCTGAGGTGGAGCGCCACACCTACCATCAGCTCCTTATTTTACCACACAGATCCGTGTGCTACTCATACGCTGAGTTGGCGAGGACCGGTATCGAACTAGGAACCTTGTGGTTTCTAGCCGAACGCTCGACCGACTGAGCTAACCGGGCCCCTTTATAATTTATAAGCTGCCCATAAATTATGTAGCATTATCAGGTGTAGTCCATAAACAACTTGCTGTCTAAATAAATAAATAACCATGAATATTAGATCCTGAAAAAAATCCATAATTATCATCATCATCATCATCAACATGTTGCACTGACAGCATGGACACCCATGGAATTCTCTCTTTTTTCTCACACCGCCCGGTCATCGTTCCTGACAGGTCTTCCACATGGCAGCCAGAATCCATACAGAGCTGTTTGATATAGTTCTTTTCTGGTTGGCCTACACTGGTTTGTTCATCTATAGGTGACCACAAATCAACGTCACTTATGAGTACATCCTTACTTCTCTAGCAGCGTCCAGCATGTGTGGTTCATCTTACTTGGAAGGTATGTGTGATAAATAGATATGCTTTTCACTAATTGAAGGCGTCCTATCCTTGTGCAATGGTTAGAAAGCTTAACTCGCAGATCCATTACTACTGAAAACCGAGTTCGATCCTCACTGGACGCCCCATATTTGAAAGCATTAGTCAC
>CM042159.1:91298004-91305504 GCA_023376005.1 Doryteuthis pealeii | reverse complement strand
CCATTTAGTCGTTATCTTTCAATCTTTCATCTTATCGAGATTCTGGGCTTTTTGCAGTTTTGCCGATAATATAATGAAGAGACTTTTCAACCACGTCTTCATAAATAGTTTTATACGATTTTCCAAAACGACCAGATAAGCCTCAGGGTGCAAAGGAAACGGCGCAAGAAAAAATTTGGGAATAAAGAAATAAAAACTAAAAAAAAAAATAATAATCAAAGAACATTTGAATATATCTGTTCCTTTTATGACTCAGAATGCATAAAAATAAATTAAATTAGCCTTACGTACACACGCACACACACACACACACACACACATATATATATATATATATAATTTATTTATTTATTTACTTATATACAAACACACTTATATATGTATTTATATATAAATATACAATAACCCATACACACACACACACACACACACACACACATATATTATATATATATATATATATTATATATATCTTTGAAAGAAAGGAAAAACCAACACCGTTATTCCATAATAAATTTATTTCGACCAAAATTTTGATCGAAAAAAATTTATTATGGAATAACGGTGTTGAGTTTTTCCTTCCTTTTAAAGATAAATATTGCTCTGTATATAATCTATAAAGATTATTATACATTGAGCTCTCTGTAGGGATTTAAAGATTCACTGTATTTATACATACTGGATCATACAATAATAATACAGTGTGTCTTAGAAATCACATATAGAATCATCCCTTACTACCAAGTTTTGGATACCTCTCATATATATATATATATATATATATATATATATATATATATATAGGGAGAGAGAGAGAGAGAGATTGATAGATATAGATATATAGATATAGATAGATGAATATATAGATAAATATTTTAGTTTATACGGCCATGTAAATAAATATAAACTAAAACATTTATCTATTTATTTATCTATTAACGCTCTATCACAGATATTGAGCACTCTTGATTTTCATTTTTTCATTTTTTAAATTTTATAGTCCTGTGATATGAATTCCAAACGAAATCCTTGATGTTGCAAAAAAATAAAAAATTATGTTGTAGTTTCAAATATGAGCACTTCCGCCACAAAAAACTCGGTCAACAATAAATGTATCTCTTAATGTATCTCTTATTATGACAGATTCAGAAAAAGAGAGAATTCCAAATTCGTCACCTGACGAATTCATCTATTCAAACAATATTAACCGTTAATATTGTTAATATTGTTAATATTGGAACAGCCATGTTTACACTGTAAAGACAGCAAGCAAAATGGCATGATCAGGCTTAAACTTTGATCACATGACCACAACAGTACCAGCTATAAGTAGGCATGAGCAGATTGCAGTGTGACAATAGTAAAGATATATCATGGCAAAATTGTGAATAATTTTTTACTTTCTTTCATGAAAAGGAAAGGAATATATATCTAAAAAGCAGGATGCGACATAAGGTGAATTTTTTAGGGGGTAGGCTAGAATTTGTCAAAGAATACATTTTTCCTTGATTGACTTGAAAATACCATTCCACTTGCTGTTTTTAAGACTTGTCCAGTGGAAAGTTGTAATATTGGAAATGAAGTGAGTGGGATTTTTCTTTGACCACATGTATGACTTTTCTTTTCCTGATATGAATGTGACATCATCTCTTCATGTCTTTGTATCTTTGTGTCCACCAACTTTTATGAGAAGCCGGCAACAAGAAGAAAAATAAGAAAAAGGAAGAAAAAAATAAGAAAAATGAAAAAGAAGATAAAAAAGGGAAAGAAAAGGAAAAAGTAGGAAAAGAATAAAGTAAAAAGAAGGAAAATGAAAAAGAAAACAAAAAAGAAAAATTAAAAAGAAGGGTCCCATCTATGGATTAATTAGATGAAAATGAGTTATTAAAAAAAATGAGTTTAAAAAAAAAATGAACACCCAACAAAAATATATAAAAATTAACGTTTTCAGCATAAGATAACCGAATGGGTTGATATGCTCTCAAACCCAACCGTCAAAGTATTTTATATTATGTATATTGAAATTAAATATTGAATAAAGATGTTTAATTATTAGTTTTTCACACCAGCATTAGCTGATGGAGTATCCCTGGAGTATGAGGGACAACAAGTCTCCTCAGGTCTCCAGGACTCTTCTGAGTATTCTGGCAGATTGCAGTAGTGCAGTATTCTGGATGGTCTTAATTCTTCCTCTGATTTCCAGATTTTCCAGTCTTTTTTCCAATTTTTTGGGGACCGTTCCAAGTGCACCAACTACAATTGGTATCACTTTGACTTTCATATTCCATAGCTTTTTCAGTTCTCTAGTAAGGTCCAGGTATTTGTCCATCTTTTCATTTTCCTTCATCTTCATCCTGTGATCTGCTGGAACTATTATTATTATTATTGCTGATATCTAGTTTTGCTTTTATATAATTAGTCCTCATCTCATTGTCTTGTGCTGCAATTATAAGGGATTCTGTTTATCCTTCTTAGCCCTATCCATGTGTTCTGATGTGCGATCTCTCCTGTTTTTCGCTTGAAGGGTCCATACAGTTGTTTTTCTTCCCGATTCTGTTTTCTTGTTTTTGTTATATTTGTGCACAATCGGCTGGTCACGTCAAGCCCTAGAACCTATATGATTGTCCCAGTCACATTGCCTTCATGGCAATCCCCAATTTTATAATACATGTGCTAGAAGAAGACCACTGAAGGTCTTAATGTCCTGGATATGACGTTAAACTCTATCTAATGGTGATGTTCCAATTCTGGTGCTCTAGGGAATGTGGAGAAGCTCTTAATCAGCATTACTCCGAGGTCCACTCTGTCCTGGAGTGGTAGTACCTGTTGTGGTCTCACTTATATGTTACATAGAATAAAATGAATTTTAATGTGTTTAAAAAACTTGAGTTAGAAAAAATGTTGAATACCCATTAAGAATGAATAAAACAAAGTAAGAATAATTTTGATATTTCGGACTGTTGTCCTCATCTTTATTGTGGGATATATAACCAAAACATTTTAGCTAAAACTGTTATTTGGGGCAGAATAGATATCTAGAAACACATAAAATATCCTAATCTTACAAGGAAAAATGTCATTTTCCTGTATTTTTGTGATGAGGCTTGATGTGAATAATTTTGATATTTTGGACTCTTTGTTGTGTATAAATACAACGTTCAGGCCACAGAAACCTTGGGCACTATTCAGATTTTGTTTTTTAAATTATCTTAAAATAAGTCATTTTCAGATGATTTCCCAAGAATTCAAACGTGGTTTCAGAGCTTAAATCGTTACCACTTTTGCCTCATACCCCACTTGTATGGGCTGGGCACAAGGCCTCGTTTTAACGTGGGCCCACCCACAAGCCGAAACTCATGGGTGGGAAAGAACAAAAATTGCGTCGATCCCTTCGGCATTCCCCCTCAAGGGGGTGCCTCAGGCACTGAACAATAAACCCAGCGCTGCCCCTTTAAGTCAAGGGGACAGGGAGATAGCCCCCTGGGATCGACGCTGTTAATTTCTATAATAGACACAGGCCCCGAAAGGCCCGTGCTATTAATGCATTTAAAATCCTGAAATATGTCATGTCTCTAAGAAATAAAGATTTACATAGTATATGGTGGGAATAATTTGCATAATGGTTTTAACAAAATTGGGTTTAATAAATAATCATTTGCTGTTACTGATTTCTATTATGTTATTCTCAAACGTATTAAAACCAATCCTATATATAATTCTATATAGAAATCAATTAAAATAACAATAAGATAAGTGAAATATTTTTATATTTGTTCTCATTTAATTTCGTTAGTTTTAATATATTTTATTACGTTAAAACTTAAATATTTGCGTCTAGTGGTTGCATACTTTTGCTAGTAATTCAAACGAAAATTATTCGTTAATTTTAGAAATCAATTAAAATAACATTAACAGAAGTGTAATATACTAATATATTCGTTCTTATTTTGTTTTGGTAGTCTTCGTAAATTAATATAACTAGTACAAAATAAAAAACACCCTTCGGGCGATGTAAAAATAGATTTTTGAAACATATTGCCTGAGGGGTGGGAGTAAAAAATTCAATGTCAGCGAGTTTGTACCCTAAGTAAGTAAAATCATCAAATTCATTAAAGGATTAAAAAATAAAACAATTTGAAATGTAAACTTTAAATATGTATTAAAATAAAACAAACTATATATAGATATATAATACCAGTCATGTATCTATTAAAACTTGTTTTAAAAAACAATGAGGACTGTCTAATGCTGCATGTTCAAATTTTGAGTATATTTATTCTGTATGACGATTTTGGGTAATGTGACGTAAGCAGTGACGTAGTTTTTGTTACAGACAAAAACGGAGCGAATCTTCTTTATTAATATATATTTTATTACATTAAAAATTATATATCTATGCCCATTGGGTCATGTTTTTGCTTATATGTAGCTATAAGAAAACACAATATCTTTAGCATGAAATACCCAACAATAAATAGAGGTTTACATAGTATATGAGGGATAATTTGCATAATGATTTTAACAAATTGAGTTTAAATAAATAATATTTGCTGTTACTGATTTCTATACTATCATGTTATTCTTAAAAGTATTAAAATTAGTTCTATATATGAACTTAAATAGAAATCAATTAAAATAACATAAGATAATGTATTATTTTTTATTAATTATTCGTACTTATTTAGTTTCGTTAGCATTTCTAATTTAATATTATATTTTATTACATTAAAACTTAAATACTTGCGCCAAGGGGGTGCTACTTTTGCTAATATATCTTTATTATAATGGAGATTGTGGGTTTGTCTGTCTGTAACCGAAACTATATTACTATACAAGTCACAATTCCCTTTAGTTATTTACATCATATTCTCCAGGATTTTATTTTTATCTAACTTCAATTATTAATAAAATTGTTTTACATCATTAAGACTGTTGCCCATATCTACATACTAATAACATGCAATTGTATTTATATATACAAAAATAGCGGTTTACAGTGTGAATGGAAGGCTAATTTGCATATTGATATTAAAAATGTGATTTTAATAAATTATGCTTAGTATTATTGATTTCTAATTGTTTGGTTTTTTTATGTAATATAGCAAAAATCTCTCAATAAATCTTAAATGAAATCCATTAACAGAGAAAAATAATGTATATTATTTTTTATTCCTAATTTAACTAAATAGTTAATATAGAAAATTAGCAAGAAAGACGGGAGTAACGAAAAGAGATGAAGGTTAGTTTCAATTTTCTATTTTTTCTCATACCCCCTCTGTTCAAATCTTTTATATGCTCTTCTATTCAGTTTAGTTTTCTAATTTAATAGAATATTTTATTATATAAACTTAAATACTTGCACCCGGAGGGTGCATATATTTGCTAGTATATATAAGTATAAGAGAAATATTTTTAGCATGAAATATGACAACAAGGGTTGACATGCCGTAGAATCCAACCAACCAATAGAAACTGCTTCTAGTGGGACGGAATTAAATGAACAACGTCTTTGCTAAATGAGCTAATTCCCGTTCATCTGAGCATGCGTGTAGAGTAACGGCTGGTTAGAGTATAAAAAAAAAAGAGACAAAACATTTTTTAAGCCGTGTCACAATCGTTAGACTTGCGGGAGGTTTGAGGGTGAAGTAGAGGACAAAAAATATTTAAAATAAATAAAAATAAATAAGAATAAACGTACAGATTGCCAGTATAATAAAACTCGATTGAGGGTTTTTTTTTTCTTTTTTTTATTTATTTCATTTATTTATTACTCTTGTTGAAGTCGAAAGAGCCCAAGAAAATGGCCGCCCGGAGAGGGAGAAATAACGAACAGATCGAGAACTTGGGATTTGAAGTGCGCGCCAAATTCGTAGTTATGTTCAAGCGAATTTATTTATGTGAACAGAGATAGGTGTGTGAGGAGGGGGGAGGAGGAGGAGGAGGATGTAAATATATGTTTTGTGGGGCTAGGGTGGGTGTAGGGTGGTGTACGAAGAGAATGGAAGAAACAGCTAGACTCTTTAAGACAGGATGTAAAAATTCTGATAACAATCGTGGTCTCTTTTGTTTATGATAGACTTGTAAAGGCCTAAATCAAGATACATTTTTTTATTCTCTATTTTTTTTATTTATTTTGCTAGGGGTAGGGTTGGGTAATTTGTGCGGTTTCTTTCCCCCCCTTTTTACATCCTCTTTCTTATTTTTTTTTTTTTTTTTTTTCAAATTTTTCCTTATTGATATTTTTTTTTTTTTTTTTCATTTTTTTATTTTTTTTGTTTTTTGACATTCCGTGGGATTTACCCATATACTATTATTCGTTATTTATTTGTCAAAATATTAAGATATGAGGAGTAATCTTTATTGCAAGATCTGGCGTACAGGGGATGTCCATGTTCGACCAGAATAAAAAAAAAAAATATAAATAATAAAAATAAATAAATAATAAAAGAAGCCACAAAAATTATCAGGGTGTATCTAAAGTCTTTTCGTTTTTATATCGTAGTAGAAAACTCATAAACCTTTTGGGTTCTTGTGTCCTGGTTATGACACTAAAACAACATCCGGTGGTGAGGCCAAGTTTTGGGGTTTCGGAAATATTGAGCACCCTTTACAGGGGTTGGTTGGTCGTTGGATTTTGGATGTCAACCCATTGGGTTTTTTGCTAAAGACATTTTGTTTAATTCATTCTAGATGGATATTTAAAAACTTTTTCAACTTAATTTTTTTCAACTTAATTTTTTTCAACTTCAATTTTTAAAAGACATTTTTTTAATTATTACTTTTTCTATTTTATCAATAGATGTGACACTAACAGGTACTACCACTCCGGTCGTTAGGGTGGACCTGGGACTAATGGTGATGAAGAGGTACTCCATATACCCCAGAGCTTCAGAATTGGAACTTCATAGTGGTTGGCTAGTTGGCTGGTTGGTTGTTTTTTACGGCATGTCAACCATTGGGTTAGTTTTATACTGAAGACATTTTGTTTTATTCATTCTAGATGGCTATCAAATTTTTTCAACTTAATTTCTAAGAAACATTTTTTTTAATTATTATTTTTTCTATTTGAACTAACAGGGACTATCACTCCGCGTTAGGGTAGACCTGTGAGTAATGGCGATGAAGAGATACTCCACATTGCCAGGCCTCAGAATTGAACTTCATAGTGGTTGGTAGGTTGGTTTTTTACGGCATGTCAACCCTTGTTGGGTTATCTTATGCGGAAGACATTTTGTTTTATTCATTCTTGATTGGCATGATTTTTTTTCCAACTTTTATTTAAAAAAAACATTTTTTTAAACTCATTTTTCTATTTGACCATAGACAAGATTTTACAGGCACTAGCACTACCACTCCTCGTATTAGGGTGGACTGGAGGTAATGGCGATTAAGGGGTATCCACATTGCCAAAGCTCCAGAACTGGAACTTCACCATTAGATGCAGTTTAACTTTCATAGTGGTAACCTGTTAGATTCAATATATTATTCGAAAACTATTTT
>CM042159.1:91288004-91295504 GCA_023376005.1 Doryteuthis pealeii | reverse complement strand
GTATGCAAATTAACCATACTACATATGTAAAGCTTTATTTCTTAATGATACTAGCAAATATATGCACCCTCCGGGTGCAAGTATTTAAGTTTTAATATAGTAAAATATCATATTAAATTAGAAAGGCTAATGAAACTGAATAAGAATGCAGATAGAAAGATTTGGGACAGAGGGGGTATGATTGAAAAATAGAACAACTTTGAAACTAACTCTTCATCATCTTCCATTACTCCCGTCTTTCATTGGTAAATTTTCCTAATTTAACTATTTAGTTAAAATAAGAAGTAAAGGATAATATTACAGTTATTTCTTCTTATTAATCGATTTCATTTAAGATTTATCCCCGAGATTTTTGCTCATATTCATTAAGATAAAATCAAACAATTGGAAATCAATAATACTAAGCACATATTTATTAAAATCAAATTTTAAAGATCAATGTGCAAATTAGCCTTTCCATTCGCACTGTAAACCGCTATTTTATTGTATATATAAATACCTGTTAATTGTATCTAGATATGGTCAATAGTATTAATGATGTATAACAATTTTATTAATAATAGAAGTTGAAATAAAAATAAAATCATGGAGAATGTGATGTTAATAACTAAGGGAATTGTGACTTGAGTAGTGATATAGTTTCGGTTACAGACAGAAAAACACACAATCTCCATTATAATAAGATGTATAACACATTGTAGGATTCTAAAAGTAAAAAAAATGAAGAAAATAAATTAATAGATAAAATTGAAAGAAAAAAACCCAAGGAAATGGAGACAGTTATGTAAAATATGACCTGATGGGCTGAAGATAATAAGAAAAAGATTTTTTAAATGAATAAAATAATTTAAAAAAAAAAAAAAAAAAAGACTGAATAAAACTGCTAACGAAGAAAAATAATCAAGAATAAGAATAGACAAAAAAGGAAAGAAAGAAAAAAGACTGAAGGAATTTGCTAAGGAAAAAAGAAAATTAAAAAAGGAAAAAAGGAAAAAGAATGAAATTGCTAATGAAGAAAAGAAAGAAAGAAAAAAGAATAAATTAAAATGAAAAAGAAAAGAAAGAGAAAAAAGGTAATTAAAATGTTAATGAAGATGAGTAAGAGAGAAAAAGAATGGGAATTAAAAAGCAAATAAAGAAAAAAACGGAAGGAGATTGCTAATGAATAAAATAAAAAAAAGAAGAAATGAAAAGAAAAAAGGAAGAAAGAGAATATAGAATGAAATTACTAATGAAGAAAAGAAAGAAAGAAAAATGATGCTGTAAAATGAAAAAGCAAAGAAAGAAAAAGATGGAATTAAAATGATAATGAAGCAAAAAAAAAAAAAAAAAAGAAAAAAAAGTAAAAGATCAAAAATGGAAATGAAAAAGCAAAGAAAGAAAAAAAGACGGAAGGAAATTGCTAATGAAGAAAAAGATGGAAGGAAAGAAAGAAAGAGTAAAGGAAAAGAATAAAGCAAAAAAAAGAAATAAGACAGAAGGAAATTGCTAATGAAGAAAAGAAAGAAAGAAAGAAAGAAGAAAGAATAAAGGAACAGAATAAAGGCAGGAAAGACAAAAGATAGAAGGAAATTGCTACTGAAGAAAAAGAAAGAAGAAGAGAAGAAAGAAAGAAAGAAAGAAAGAAAGAATAAAGTAAAAGAATAAAGCAAAGAAAGAAAGAAGACAGAAGGAAATTGCTAATGAAGAAAAGAAGGAAAGAAAGAAAGAAAGAAAGAGAGAAAGAAAAAAGAAAGAATAAAGTAAAAGAATAAAGCAAAGAAAGAAAGAAGACAGAAGGAAATTGCTAATAAAAAGAAGGAAAGAAAGAAAGAAAGAAGAGAGAAAAAAAAAAGAAAGAATAAATAAAAGAATAAAGCAAAGAAAGAAAGAAGACAGAAGGAAATTGCTAATGAAGAAAAAGAAGGAAAGAAAGAAAGAAAGAGAGAAAGGAAAAAAGAAAGAATAAAGTAAAAGAATAAAGCAAAGAAAGAAAGAAGACAGAAGGAAATTGCTAATGAAGAAAAAGAAGGAAAGAAAGAAAGAAAGAAAGAGAGAAAGAAAAAAAGAAAGAATAAAGTAAAGAATAAAGCAAGAAAGAAAAAAGACAGAAGGAAATTGCTAATGAAGAAAAAGAAAGAAAGTAAAAAGTAAAAGGTGGTGAATGGAAAGAAAAAAAAAGACCAAATGAAATTGCTAAGGAAGATAATAAATAAAAAAAAGAAAGAATAAATAAAAAGGAAGAAAGACGGAATGAAACTGCTAATAAATGAAAAAAGAAAGAGTGGCATTATAAGATGGAAAGAGAAAAAGAAAAAAAAAACCCAAAGAAATCGAAGCAACTATGTAAAATACGAGCTGATTGGCTGAGAAATAATAAGAAATAAATTAAATAAAAAAAGCAATAAAAATAAAGGCTGAATAAGTGAATGAAACGAAGGAAGAAAGAAATCGCAGTTGTCTTTCTTTTGCCAATATATGTCCAGCAATCGAGCTACACGAAAGACCGGACAATCCAAGTCCAGGCCAAAGCAATTGAAGTCAAATTGGTCCAAAAGAGGACAGAGATGTCCAACCATGCATTCTATCCAAGCAGATTTCTTTGCTCCATAGCCAGGACTCTCAAAAACCCCAACATTCTCATCCCTTCTTTTAAAAACCTTTCTTTCTCTTTCTATTCTGTTTACTTTTGTATCGGCACAAAATAACAGACGTTTCGACCCTCCTCTACAGAACCCTTCAATGCGAAAGTCACAGCCGGCACATTTTAGGAACACGGTCGTTTCGACGTCATAGAAAGAAAGATGTTAAGACTTTATAGGAGAGACGAAGGGCTAGCTGTACCGAAAAAAGAGGGAACGTCGTTCGTGAGTTCACTGAATGAAAACTAATGAACAAATTTCTGACTAGATTTTCAGCGGGAGATTTGTTCTTCGACTTGCGCCAACAATGGACACTAAATGCCGCATGTGTGAACTCCATGACATGCTGGAATGGCGTGATGTCTTTTGAAAATTTTTAGTTCAATAAAAACGAGGAGCCTATTCGCCTCGAAAAATCCCCCAACCCAGCCCCCACTCTCTACCCCCACGTGCAAAACGGACTTGTCTCACTCACCACTAACCCCCTAAACCCCCCACCCACCCACCCACAACCGGACCCTCCTTTTTGCTAAGCACTGGCTATCGACTAAGATAACTCTCTGACCCGTTACTTTTGCTTCTAAGTTCTGGTCGTCTCTGTACGGTTGTGGACGATGTTGGGTCAGGAGTGGAAGATGATGCTGATGATGATGCTGATGATGATGCTGTTGATGATGATGATGATGATGATGATGGTGGTGGTGGTGGTGGCAACGCTGGCAGTGTAGCCATTCTGTGTTTGAAAGAAAAGAAAAGAAAAGAAAAAAAAGAAAAGAAAGTAAGTAAAAAGAAGAAGGAAAAACTTCTAAGTAGACTACTACCCCCGTAACCGCCACTAAAAAGAATATGGACGACTAGGAATAGGTCGAAAAGAAAAAGAAAAAGAAAAAGAATTATAGGAAAAGTTAATTTGACAGTCAATGTGGATCAAAATAATGATGAAGGAAGAAAAGCGATGAGACAAGACATGGGGACGGTGAAGAAAAAAACAATTGAAGGAGGGGAAAAGAGAAAAAGAAGGAAGGGCTGGAAACACATGTAGAAAAGAAAGAATGAAAGAACGAAAGGATATGGATTGCGGAAGGGAAGGGGGAATAGTATGAGGAAGGAGAGAATGATAATGTTAAGAGAAAGAAGAAGGGGGAGTAGACAGAAAGAGAAGAAAAGAAAGAATGAAAGAACGGAAGGATATGGATTGCGGAAGGGAAGGGGAATAGTATGAGGAAGGAGAGAATAATTATGTTAAGAGAAAGAAGAAGGGGGAGTAGACAGAAAGAGAAGAAAGAAAGAATGAAAGAACGGAAGGATATGGATTGCGTAAGTGGAGGAGACGTAGTAAGAGGAAGAAGAGAATAAATAATAAAGTAGGAATAAATAAGGAAAGAAATTCGAATGAAGAAAAAGAAGGAATTCCGGAGAGGAGGGTGAAAAAAATCATGAGATTCGAAAGGGAAAAAAGAAGAAAATAATAAACCTTGAAAACGGAAGAAAAAGAAAAATATGAATCTAGAAATGGAAAGAAAGAAAAAAAAAGAAAAGACAAGATATGAGGGTGAGAAATGAAGAAAGAGAAGAGAAAGAGAAAGAGAAAAGAAGAAAGGGTTGGAGACAGAAAGAGAAAGAAAGAAAGAAAAAAAGAAAAGAAAAAAAGTATATGAATTGCGGAAGTCGAAAATGAAGAAAGACAATTGAAAGAAGAAGACGCGATTTCAAATCCTGGACGAGGCTGTTTGCATTTCGCATAGCACTAATACCATTGGGAACAGTATATATCCAATTATTCTCCCTCCAGCTATGGGTAAAATAGTAGGACAGACTGGGTTCTTTATGTTTTATATGGCAACCAGTCTATAAAATTTTAAATTCAAAGTTTGAAAAGCTTAAAGATCGACCTTGTGTCACATTCTGTGCGTGTGGAGGGGTTGGTTAGTACATAAAAGAATGGATTTGGAATTAAATAACACATGAAAGTTGATATGCCATTAAACAAAGAAACCAAACTAAGCCTATAATATGCTATTTTCTCTACCCAAATCTGAAGAGAGAGAGAGAGAGAGAGAGAGAGAGAGAGAGAGAGAGAGAGAGAGAGAGAGAAAGAGAGAAAGAGAGAGAGAGGGGGAGATAGAGACATTATGCATTCTCTCTCTCTCTCTCTCTCTCTGTATATATATATATATATATATATATATATATATATATATATATATTATATATATATATATGAAGATGTTCTTATCGGAATTGAAGTGAAAAATATTAAAATATATAAGTAAACAATGTTTTACTGATCACACGGTGAGGAGTGGGTGTAAATACACACAAGGGTGGCTTTGGAATTAAATAACCCATGAAGGTTGATATGCCATTAAACAAAGAAACCAAACCATACCAAAGTGATTAACATGTAAATTGCGGCAAAGAAGAGAAAAGGAAAAGAGGATAAGAATGAAAGTAAAGGGTTAAAAAATAAATGAAAAAAGAAAGAAAGAAAGATAAAAGAAGAAAATGAAGAAATTAATGTTAAAAGATGAGAAAGGAGAATAAGAGATGAAGGATGGGAAAGAGAGGGGTGATGAAAGAAAATGAAAAATAATCGTTAAAGAATGAAATAGAAATGGATGACAAAGAAAGAAAAACAAAAGAAAAGAGAGAAGAAGAAAAATTAAGAATTAAGAAAATAAAAAGAAAAAGAGGAAAGAAAAAGGGAAGAAAAAAAGGAGAAAGGAAGGAAAAAGAAGAAAAAGAAGAAGAAACGAAAGAAAAAAAGAAGAAGAAGGTATAAGAATTAAGCAAAGAAAAAGAAAGGGAAAGGAAAAAGAAGAGCAAAAATAAAAAATGAAAAAAGGAGAAAGGAGGAAAAAGAAGAAAAAAGAAGAAGAAACGAAAGAAAAAAAGAAGAAGAAGGTATAAGAATTAAGCAAAGAAAAAGAAAGGGAAAAGAAAAAGAAAAGCAAAAATAAAAAATGAAAAAAAGGAGAAAGGAAGAAAAAAGAAGAAAAAGAAGAAGAAACGAAAGAAAAAAAGAAGAATAAGGTATAAGAATTAAGCAAAGAAAAAAAAGGAAAAGAAAAAGAAAAGCAAAATAAAAAATGAAAAAAGGAGAAAGGAAGAAAAAGACTAAAAGAAGAAAAAACAACGAAAGAAAAGAGAGAAGAATAAAAATAAAAATCAAGTTAACTAAAAGAAAAGAAAGGGAAAAAAGAGGAATAGAAGAACGGAGAAATGAAGAAGAAAAACGAAAAAGAAAGAAAAGAAGGAAAAAGAAGGAAAAAAAGAGAATGTAAAGAGAAAAAAGAGTTTGAAAAATGAAGTGAAAAAAGAATAGAATACAAGAAGGAAATAAATGAATTGAAAGGTTGAGAAAAAGAAAATAAGAAAGTGAAAGAAAAAGAAGAAGGAAAAAAGAAGATAAGAAAGAAAAGTAAGGGAAAATATAACATATATATGCTAAAAGAAAAAGAAGAGGGGTAAATAAAGAAAAAGTTTTAAAAAAAGATGAGAAAAAAGAAAGATTTTGAAAAGAGAAGAGAAAATGAAAGAAAATGAAGGAGAAAAAATAAGAAAGAAAAGTAGAAGAATATATAATATTACCATACAAAAGAAAAATAAAAGGGGGAAAAGAAGGAAAACGTAGAAGAAGATAAGAGAAAAAATTATAGAAAGAGAAGATAAAAAAAAGAAGGAAAGAAGAAAATAAAAGAAATGAAAAGGAAAGAAAGGAAGAAGAAGGAGAAATTATAGAAAAGAGGAAAGAGAAGAACAAAAGAAAAAGAAGAGGGAATGAAAATTTAGGAAGAAGAAGGGAAAAAAATACAAAAGAGAAAAAAGAAAAAAAAAGAAAGATTTTGAAAAGAGAAGAAAAAATGAAAGAAAAAGAAAGGGGAAAAAAAAGAAAAAGAAGAAAGAAAAGTAGAAGAATATATAACATTACTATACAAACGAAAAAGAAAAAAGAAAAAGAATGAAAACGTAGTAGAAGAAAAGAGAAAAAATATGGAAAGAGAAGATAGAAAAAAGAAAGGAAGAAGAAAATAAAAGAAATGAAAGGGAAAGAAAGGAAGAAGAAGGAGAAATTATAATTATAATTATAGAAAAGAGAAAAGAAAAGAACAAAAGAAAAAGAAGAGGGGGAATGAAAATTTAGGAAGAAGAAGGAAAAAAAGATAGAAAAGAGGAAAAAGAAGAAAAAAGAAAAAGAAAACAAGAATGAAAATTAAGGAAGAAGAACTAGAAGAAAAGATAGAAAAAGAAGATAGGAATGAAAATGAAGGAAAAAGATAAAATTAAAAGAAGAAAAACAGCAAAAACTAAATTGCGAATGAAGAGGGGCGAATTTGAGGGGGGAAACAAACCCTGAACGAGAGAGTCGAGAAAAATTGCTGGGTGGGTGAGGCGCTGTGAGAAAGTGAAACAGATCAATATAAATCGATTTCACTTTTGGGTGTTGAATGTCGTTTAACGAAGTACATTCATTAATTCGTTGAATGTCGGAGTGAACAGACAAAATCAGGGGTGTGTGAGGGGGGTTGTGTGTCGGGGGGTGTCAGATGGTGTAGGGTGGGTATGGGTGGGGGGCTTGTTTTTCGGTCGCGTTTTCCACTGTTCATTAGAGACTGGACGTTTGCCGAGGTCAGTGGATGGCGAGGACAGTGCGGACCCGACGATTGCAAAAGATGGTCGCATGTTGAGAGAAACACATTGGCCGATAATGGAGTAGAGAAAAAAAAAAGAAAATGGGGGTAGACTTACACGCACACGAGCATATGTGGAGAAAGAGAGAGAGAGAGAGACAGAGGGGGAGCGAGAAAGTGAGAGAGGGAGAGAAAGAGAGAGAGAGAGAGAAATAGAAAGAGAGTGTGAGATGGTGTAGATGAAGTAA
>CM042159.1:91263004-91285504 GCA_023376005.1 Doryteuthis pealeii | reverse complement strand
AATTTATTATGGAATAACCGTGTTGAGTTTTTCCTTCATTTCAAGGATATATATATATATATATATATATATATATATATATATATATATATATATATATATATATATATTAACTCCCTTTCAAAACATCTTTGAATAGATTGATAAGCAAGGACTATCACAGTCTCCTCATTATTCTGTGATAACATTTTTTTTTCTTACTCTTCCATATATCAAAAAAAAGCCCTGAAGATCTATTCAACAGATCGAAACACTGCAGCGTCGGCTAATAAACTTACCACTCATTTTATTTAAACTTGTGTCTTTTCAAATTTCTCACTATACTACATACCGTCGGATTCACTTCCATTTCTCTTCACACACACACACATATATATATATATATCTTATTATAATGGAGATTGTGGGTTTGTCTATCTGTAACCGAAACTATATTACTATACAAGTCACAATTTCTTTAGTTATTTACATCATATTCTCCATGATTTTATTTTTATTTATACCTCAATTATTAATAAAATTGTTTTACATTACTTACACTGTTGACCATATCTACATACTAATAACATGCAATTGTATTTATATATACAACAAAATAGAGGTTTACAGTATGAATGGGAAGGCTAATTTGCATATTGAACTTAAAAAATTGATTTTAATAAATATATGCTTAGTATTATTGATTTCTAATTGTTTGTTTTTATCTTATTGAATTTGAGCAAAAATCTCTTCAATAAATCTTAAAAGAAATCCCTTAACAAGAAGAAATAACAGTAATATTATTCTTTACTTCCTATTTTAACTAAACAGTTTTAATTAGGAAAGTTAACCAATGAAAGACGGGAGTAACGGAAAATGATGGAAGTGTTAGTTTCAAAGTTGTTTATTTTTCAATCATACCCCCTCTGTTCAAAATCTTTTTATCTACATTCTTATTCAGTTTCATTAGCCTTTCTAATTTAATATCATATTTTATTATAAAATTTAACTAAAATACTTGCACCTGGAGGGTGCATATATTTGTAGTATATATAAATGTTGTTGTGAAATCTGCGTATGCGTCTTTATCGGTATATTTGATGGGACAGGGAACAACAGTCAGTTTAGCACAACCCTTTGAAAAAGACGGACGTTGCGTAGCTCCTCGAAATATCGGTATATAAATGGAATTTAGAACATAATATTCAACTCAGATCTTCATCTATTTTACTCATTTTTTTCATACTTTTAAAAAACCAAAATATTTTCCATATATATATATATATATATATATATATATATATATATATATATATATATATGTGGAGTAAATATGGAAATTAAATCCGACAATATAAAGAAAATTTGAAAAAACAAGTATTCCGAAATTGGGATGAATTTAATAATCGATGTTTAAAACATTTCGGTTACATTGAACCTTCATCAGGATGTCTCTTGGGGTGAAGAAAATGATGGATGTTTTTATATGTGACAGGAGATGAAAATCTTTTTAGTTATGTAACTGTATTTGATCAGCGTTTTAATTTTGAAAGGCAAATCGCGATCTACTCACGCGAAGGTGTCATGACGCGTGACGCTACTCGAAGAAATGCAAAAGACGAGAAAAAGTATTAATGGACTGATTATTTTTAAGAGAACATAGGGAAACAAAGTGGGAATGATAACTAAATAAATAATTAAATGAAGCCTGGTATTTAGTAATTATTTAACACTATTTAACTAGAAACGGAGATATAATAAATAATACATGTCGGTTATTAAGGGAACAAAGTGAGTAGATCGCGATTTGCCTTTCAAAAATAAAACGCTGATCAAATACAGTTACATAACTAAAAAGATTTTCATCTCCTGTCACATATAAAAACATCCATCATTTTCTTCACCCCAAGAGACATCCTGATGAAGGTTCAATGTAACCGAAATGTTTTAAACATCGATTATTAAATTCATCCCAATTTCGGAATACTTTTTTTTTTCAAATTTTCTCTCTCTCTATATATATATATTCCATACTCTTGGATATGTATTATATGATATGATATGATATATATATGCTTTTATGTGTAGTTGGCTGTGTGTGTGTTTATATGTCTGTGTGCGTCTACATGTGTGTATGAGATTATACGTGTATATGCGTGTGTCAGGTCGCATATTGCGCTACTGGTACTATGTAACCCAGTACTACCTGTCTCATAGTCGGGTTATCGGCGACTAAACCGGTTACCCCACCAAGCCTATCTGGTGAGGAGGATGGCTAGACATCCAGCAGGACGAAAAACAAAACCTGTCAAAGGGCGGATGAAGCCTTTCGCTCAACGGCCATCTAGCAAATAACATACGCGGGGACGTAGAAATACTTGGATTGGTATCCAGGCGCGTAGCAAAACCACCGGGAGAGATACATTCCTCAGCCTTGTCAAGGCAAGTGTCTAGGAGAAGGAAAACTCCAAAATTTAACCTGCGGTAGCTGCTGCAGCCAATGATGTTGACTTGTTCTTCTTTTTGGTTCAAATGTGGCAGTCGCTTAGAGAGTGGGATTGGTTCTGTGCAAAGCCTTTCCTCACTTAAAAAAGCTTCAGGCACAGGCATTGCTTGATATGCAATACATGTCTTGTATCAAGCAATGGCAATACTTGAATACGAGTTTGTTGCCATCATATGCGTGTGTATATGTGTGTGTATTTGGTTTGGTTTCTTTGTTTAATGGCATATCAAATACAAAAGCAATCCTTACAGAAAAAACATTTGTTGCACTATCTAACCTTAATTTATGACTGTAGGTGAAAGATGTGGTATCAGTTTTAATCCTTGTCCGCTGATCCGTTGCGATTCGTGTAGCCATTTTAGAGCTGTAGTTGAAGGCAGTTTTACAGTGGAGATCCCTTGTACAATAAAGTTTAATCCTTTCTTGAAGTAGGAAGATGTAGTATCAGTTTTAATCTTTGTCAGCTGATCCGTGTTAAAGAATTGTATAATCCTTAGAGGCTTACATGTGATTCTAAAATTAAGGTAAAAAATGTAGGCATCTCATGATCATTAATCAAGTCATGCAGACAGTGCAGATCACTTTGTTGCTACTCGTTTCTATCAGATTCTAATTCATTCTCAATTATCAATTCCTAAGGACATTCATTAGAAAAGTACTATCAATATGATTGAAAAAGAAACATACGAAAGTATGGATTGAACATAGATTACATATAATCACTACATTTCCTCAGTCCCATCATAGTTTTCTCTAGGGGAGTATTTGTTTGTTTGTTTTGTTTTGTTTTGAGGCATATCAACCTCAGTGGGTCATTTGATGCCGACAAAGTAGTGAAATAAATTCATTCTTAATGCCTAATACAATTTTATTTATAAACTCATGTTTTTCTATTTAACCAATAGATGGGACCCTAACAGGTTCTACCACTCCGGATCAGAGTGGACCAGGGTGCAATGATGATGAAGGGTGCTCCACATTCACCAAACTTCCAGAACTGGAACCTCACCATCAGATAGAGTTTAACGTCATTCGCAGGACAGCCTTCTAGCACCCATATGATAAGAAGGATTGAGGGTTGCCATAAGGTTGCAATAAGTTGGGCAATCATATAGGTGCTAAGGCTTGACTTGGCCAGCCAATTGATCGGAGGGGGCCTCTCTGACCACCCGTTTAGCCCAAGTCTAGAAAGGAACAAGTCATTGTGTCCCGATTATGCATTGGTCCTACCAGACTAATGCACTTCCATATACTCAAATAAGAACAACAACCACAATGTGAAACATGTCAAACACCTTTGACAGTTAAACACTTATTCATGGCATGCAGGTTTCTTGCTCACATCAGAAACCATTATTTTAAAGCAAACAATATGAAAGATCTGTTTGAAAATGTCAACATGGAGGATATTCTCTCTTTTTTGAGAGAAATAAAATTATACCATAGAATGTAGACATGAAACTAATCAATACCATACAACATAATCCTCAATAATGCTAACACATTGTTAAAACCAATTACTAAAATGTATAAATATAAATGTACGATATGTATAACTTAATAACCGTTAAGCATGACATAACCTCAGACGGGTTGATATGCCGTTAAAATCAATAAACAAACAAATACAACAGAAGAAAAATGACATAAACAATGGTTTAATGAATAATTATACATATTTTTAGAATAACTTTGAACACAAATTACGTCACATGATTTTGAATAGAATGTTTCACTGACGGCCCTCGCCAACTCAGCGTATGAGTAGCACAGGGACCTGTGCGGTAAAGTGAGGGACTGATGGTAGGTGTGGCTCTCCACCTCAGACGCAAAAATGATCTTCTTGGTTTAGTGGTAGTGAAAAGGGGATATAATTTCTTGCTGTCTGGCTGATACCGACATTAGGCCGCCCCGACGACTTTACACACTCACACACACACACACACACACACACACACACACACACACACATATATATATATATATATATATTCTATATATTATTATTTTTAATTAATTTTACTTA
This sequence comes from Doryteuthis pealeii, assembly GCA_023376005.1. Taxonomy (NCBI): domain Eukaryota; kingdom Metazoa; phylum Mollusca; class Cephalopoda; order Myopsida; family Loliginidae; genus Doryteuthis; species Doryteuthis pealeii. The sequence goes on along the minus strand of CM042159.1, from coordinate 91,280,993 downwards.
CACGTGTTTCGGTCAAGAGTTTATCCATGTGTATATTATTCTATCTATTAAATAAATTAATTTAAAATAATAATAGATAGCATAATGTACACATTGATAAACTCCGAACCAAAACACGTGTAAGTTAAATTAATTAAAAATAATAATAGATAGCATAATGTACACATGGATAATCTCCTGACCGAAACACGTGTAAGTTAAACTAATTAAAATAATAATAGATAGAATAATGTACACATTGCTAAACTCCTGACCGATATATATATATATATATATATATATATATATATATATATATATATATAATCCAAAAGTCCAGAGAAGAGTGTGTGTGTGTGTCTGTGTTGATTTGTGGAATTGAAATATATAGGTGTGTCTGTGTGTGTCTGTGTGTCAGTTGTGTTTTAGAATGTATATATGTATACGTAGGTCTATTTGTTTGTGTCAGCGTGTGTGTTTGAGTGTCTGTGCGTATGTGTGAGTTGATTTTTCTAATTGAAATATATATGTGTATGTATGTCTGTTGTGTTGTAGAATTGATATATGTAGTTGTATATGCATGTGTCAGTGTGTGTGTGTCAGTGTGTGTGTGTCAGTGTGGTGTGTGTCAGTGTGTGTGTGTGTGTGTGTGGATGAATATATAGCATGTAAAACCCCTGAGCCATCAACTGACAGAGGAATGCTGATGGTATGGTTCCTTTTTTATTTTCTAGTTTTAACAACAGAATGAAACAAATGTAAACCGTCTCTTTCTTTCTTTCTTTCTCTCTCTCTCTCTCTCTCTCTCTCTTCACACACACACACACACACAAGCACATACACAACACACACACACACACACACACATATATATATATATATTTACATATTGTGTTGGTGTCTAGATTATATATATATATTGTGTGTGTGCGTGTGTGTATGTACGTGTGTATTGATTATGTATATAATGTTAACAGAAATATACAAAAATTTAATAAATAACTAGCATATGATGACAAACTCGTATATATATATATATATATATATATATATATATAATATATATACACGGAGTGACAGAAAGAGAGACAGACAGACAGACAGACAGATATACAGAGCGAGTGAGATATGTAAGCCGCTGAAAAATATGAAGCATTCTTTTGTTTGACTTTCGATCATAAATCTTCATTTTTTTTATTTCCTTGCTGTTTTTTCAAGTTATATATATATATATATATAATATATATATATATATATATATATATTATATATAATATATACATCCCCGTCACCATTGTACTCTTACTGACATCTATTCAACTGTAACATTAGTATTAGTAATAATAGCGCCAACATTTAGTTGTATTTCAAGTGATATTTATCCCGGATCTGTGCTCACCTTTCCCATCGAAGATTCAAAGCCTAAAAAAAAAAAACAACCTTAAATCTCCCACATCTGCTCTTTCTTGCCCTCCTCACTCTCCCCTGGGCAACCAGAAATGCGACCCCCGGGGCCCAGCTCGAATCGTGCTGTCAGTTTTACGCCTCTGTAAATCGTTCACTTGCCAACTTGGAGATATTTTAGCCCCGGTGAGGTTGTGAACCCGAAACAATAAAGCAAGTAGGAAAAAGCCGAAATTTCAAAAAGACGTCTCTTCAAACTGTTTGATTTATACGATCATAAAAACTTATGTCGAATTTATACCAATGCACCTTGAAAGCTCAAAATGCTTTATGCACAGCTCTGAACATTTTTTTTCTTTCTATCAGCATTAAAGATTCCTTCGATATAAGAAAATGTTTTACATACCAATTATTTATTTTTATCTATCTATTTTACAGTTTTCTGCCTTGAAGATATTCATGGAAAACTTTACTGGAGTTTTAAAAAACTATTCACTTCTTTTTATTTTTACAAATAATTTTCTTAAAACATAAAAAAATTTTGTCTTGTACTTTCATATTTTTTTTTTAAGAATGTTTTCTGAAAAATAAAATCAATTTATTTCTCGTTTATTTTTACTTTTATTTAAAAAAAACCCTCTGGGCGACGTAAAATAAATATTACCTGAGGAGATGGGAGTTGAAAATTTAATATCAGAGAGTTGGTATCATAAGTAAAGTAAAATCATCAAATTTATTAAAGGAGTAAAAAATAAAATAAATTTATTAAAGGAGTAAAAAATTTAAAAATTGAAATGAAAACTTAGTTCTGATAACTTTAAATATACTAGCAAATATATGCACCCTCCGGGTGCAAGTATTTAAGTTTTAATATAATAAAATATCATGTTAAATTAGAAAGGCTAATGAAACTGAATAAGAATTCAGATAAAAATATTTGGAACAGAGGGGGTATGATCGGAAAATAGAACAACTTTGAAACTAACTGTTCCACCATTTTCCCTTACTCCCGTCTTTCAGTGGTAAATTTCCCTAATTTAACTATTTAGTTAAAATAGGAAGAAAAGAATAAAATTACAGTTATTTCTTTGTTAATAGATTTCTTTTAAGATTTATTCCCGAGATTTTTGCTCATATTTATTAAGATAAAACCAAACAATTAGAAATCAATAATACTAAGCATATATTTATTAAAATCAAATTTTTAAAGATCAATATGCAAATTAGCCTTCCCATTCACACTGTAAACCGCTATTTCGTTGAATATATAAATATAATTGCATGTTATTAGTATGTAGATATTGTTAACAGTCTTAATGAGGTAAAACAATTTTACTAATAATTGAGGTTTAAATAAAAAATAAAATCAAATATAACAAAGAAGAAAAATTAATCCCATTATCATCATGAAATAAGAAATTTTTACATTAAAATTCAAATGTATTCGGAGTTAAAGAAGTTTTTTTTTTAATTTTTACAAGTAACCCGATAATTTCTTCCAGCTCAGATTCCATGACTCTGGTTCCTCACTGTCCTGCAGTGTCGTATGTATAGTATATGAACATTATCTAATTACAATATGTTTGATGATTCCAGAAATTTTTTTTTTTACTGTTGAAATATGGAATGCAGTGGGGAGGATGGTGAAGGAGATAGTTTTAAGTCTATTTCTCTGGATGTTTGAGATGAGGCTTGATTAGTATTATCTGCGTTATTCAGACTATTGTCCTCATCTTTATTGTTATCTGTACATAGCGGCCGAAACGTTGTACAGATAACAATAAAGATGAGGACAATAAAAGATGAGGACAGTAGGAATTTCTTAAAACAAAAGCAATTTTCTTTTCTTTTATTTCCATAATGCATTTCTTAAAACATGTTGAATTTTTTTTTCTATTTTGTTTTTTCATGGATAGTTTTCTGAAAACATGAAACCAATTTTATTTCCGCCCTGTCGGCTGAGGCGTTGAATACACTTACTGCAACTCTGCAGGGGCGTAAGACTCCCCCAAATGGGGCCACCTGTTGGCCGTGGGTGGCGACCCGTGATGCTTAAGGATAGAACCTAGGTGACTGAGCAGTTCATGACATGGAATACTCCACTTTGGCCCTATCTTGGGCTAGACGGGCGGTCGGAGAGGCACCCTCCGATCAATCGGCTGGCCAAGTCAAGCCCTAGCACCTATATGATTTTCCCAACCCTATTGCCCTTATGGCAAGCCCCAATCCTTCTTATCATATGGGTGCTAGAAGGTGGTTGCTGGGTGTCTACATGTCCTGAGAATCACGTAAACTCTATCTGATGGTGAGGTTCCAGTTTTGGAGGTTTGGGGAATATGGAGCACTCCTTCATCACCATTGCTCTCTGGTCCACTCTGATCCGGAGTGGTAGTACCTGTTAGGGTCCCATCTATGGGTTAAATAGAAAAACATGAGTTTATAAACAAAATTGTATTATGCATTAAGAATGAATTTATTTCACAACTTTGTCGGTATTAAATGCCTCACCGAGGTTGATATGCCGTAAAACAAAACAAACCAAACCAATTTTATTTTCTTTACATTTTTTAAGATTTTATTTTCTGAAAACATAAAATAATTCTTTTTTTTGGGGGGGGGAGGGTTGAAGAATGGCTTTCTTAAAAACAACAAGAATTGAACTCTTTTCGTCTTTTTAAATCTGGTTTTCTCAAAACATTTTTTTTTTTAATTTATTGTTATAATATTTTCTTCATATATAATTTTCTTAAAATAGACATTTTGATTTTGATTTTTCTGACTATTGTCTTCATCTTTATCGAGATGAGGACAACAGTCTGAAAAATCAAAATAATATATGTCAAGACTTATCTAAAAGAATTGATAGTTTTATTTTTCTGTATTAAATTAAGAAAATTGTTGCAGCATTTTTTTATGCATGATTTGTTGAATTCGACGGACAATTTCTTTGTAAAAAGAAACAATGGAAATATCTCACCAGTTCCACACCTGATGATGGCACTAAGTAGTGCAGAAAGTACTTGTGTTTGAACCTTTGGTGGGTTCATACACCAATTCCAACCTGATATTAAAAAAAAAGATAGCCAAACAATTAGAAAGGATTAGAAAAAAAATTCGTCAAACAAAAATTGTCCGTCAAGTTCAACAAAACATGCATATATATATATATATATATATATATATATATATATATATATATATGAAGTAGTCAAACAATGTGTTTGAAATGGCGAAGGCCGACAATTTGGGGGGAGATTATGTGCTCAATTAAAGTCATACCTAATTTGTTAATTAATTAATTATAATTAAATGAATTAGGGGTGCATATCGGTTTAAATATAAAGCGTAAACAAATCGAGAAAAAGTCGATCTCTGTATGTACATTTCAGCCTATTAGGCCTCTGCCCTGTCTATAGCTCTGCTGATGATAGATATGAACCGGCTAAAATAGATATATTGATTGATAGATAGATAGATAGATATTAATAGATTGAGATAGATATGAACAGCCTTAGACGCTATCTCATCCACCTGACTTCATCACTAAATTCACCCCTTATCCGTCCACTCTTCTATAAAACACATGTATGATGCACTAATGTTCAAATGAACGACTGATGAAGCTGTGCTCAATGTACTGCGAAATATACCTCCTGCATTTACTTGACTGGAGTTTGTTCCTATGTCCACATTTTCCCCCTAGTCTTTACCACAGACTTAGATATATATATATGAACTTAGATAGATAGATAGATAGATAGATAGATAGATATGAACCGACCAAGATAGATCGATTAATAGACATATATGAACAGATTAAAATAGATATGAAGAGACTCATATAGATAAATAGATAGATAAATTGAGAGATTATTTAACGAACTCCTCAACCACAGACAAGGTGCGATACAACTGAGTTCAATAGGTTAGAATTCAGAATTTCCCAAATTCATGCATACCCTTCCCAAGGGTATATATATTTACCAACCCCTTCGCACAATCTGGATATGACAGAAAGTCAATTTCTTTAGCGGAGTTCAACAGGTTTGAATTCAGAGTTTTCCTTCTTCTAGACCGGTTGCCTAACCAAGGTTAAAGAGCCCAGTCTGCCCTACTATTTAGGGAGGGAGAGTAGGATTCATACTTTTCCCAGGGGTATTAGCGTTAATTGAAATGCAACGTCCAGGATTTGAACTTTAGGCGACAAGTCCATTTTCCATGACTTTAACCATTACACTATGCGCTTCCTGGTATAGGTGCTATGTGAAATGCTAACTGCCTCGTCCAGGATTTGAACTCTACACGCCGAGTTATACACCGTTATACAACAAAAACACCAACATATATCATCATCATCATCATCATGTCGTGCATGTAGCACGAGTATCGACAGCAATCTTACGCCAACCCTCCCTATCATTCATTGCACTGGAAGATCCTCTCCGGAGCAGCCAGCATCTTCACATAACTGGTCAATGTAGGTCCTTGCTGGGCGACCCACACTTGCATTACCATGTGTTGGCTTCCACAGGAGAACGTCGCTTATGAGTTCACCCTTACTTCTCCAGCAGTGTCCTGCATGCCTTGTCCGTCTCACCCGGATAGTTTGTGAGATGGGGGGCAGGTGACCGTACAGCTGTTTCCTTGTGGGGTGCTGTTTCCATGATTTGTTCAACACTGCTCGCAGCATCCTTGTGCAGCTCCCATCTAGCTTATTCTCAAGACGTTTAGTTAGGGTCCAGGTGGTGCAGCCATATAACAGCACCGACACAACCACAGCCTGGAAGAACTTTCGCTTCAGCCTGTTAGGGATATATATATATATATATATATATATATATATATATATATATATATAGTGTGTGTATATCTACGAGAAAAGAGATATAAAGACCCACATATATATATATATATATATATATATATATTATATATATGAATAAAAAGGTCTTAAATACCATAGGTATCGTAATTATGGACTATTTCCACTCATGGGTATCTGAGGCCCACAGAGCTTCGTCAGACCACGTTTTTATTTTATTCAGACTTTATTTTATTCAGTCGTGGTCTGGACGAAGCTCTGTGGCCCCAGATACCCACGAGTGGAAATGTCCATAATCATGATACCCATGGTATTTAAGGCCTTTTTATTCACAAATAAATTTGCTCTGTTTATATAAATTAAGCATTCAGCTCTTAAACGGAACCTGAACTCTACGATAAACTACTGTTAGAGAATAGGACCAGTCTAGAATCTCCTTGTACCAAGAAACTTGGTACCCAAACAAAGAATATATATATATATATATATATATATATATATATATATATTTGATAATTTTGAATCATATTACCACGACCAGACAACTCGGCAAACACCATTTGCGACATCCGGAGCACTGGACAGCTGTTTCAACCTCCTTTGGTTTCATCAGCAGTGCATACCACAATCTCCGCCACTAGAGATTGAACTTCCCAATTCGGGGCCTGAATCCTCAGAACGCAACCTAATGGGCAAAGGGTATATATTGAATTTTTGATATTGAATTTTTGATAGAGGAATTATATATATAATTGATAATTTTGAATTATATTACCACGACCAGACAACTCGGCAAACACCATTTGCGACATCCGGAGCACTGGACAGCTGTTTCGACCTCCTTTGGTCTCATCAGCAGTGCATACCACAATCTCCGCCACTAGAGATTGAACTCGTGGACCACAGCGTGAAGAGCGGGGACTTAAATAAAGACACAGTATATATATAATATATATATATGTGTGTGTGTGTCTTTATACCACTGTTTTCTCGTGGATATTTCCAGTATTTCCACGTTTATTCCTCCCCCCCCCACGCGCTGCTATCCCGTTTATTTCCTCGTGATTACCGACGATGTGGGTTGTTGAGATATGTGAAGAAATGACCCAGGTTTTATGTGTGTTTATAGTTCCCGATTCTTACGGCCCACTGACCACGGCCCGGCCCACTGTCTCTCTCTCTCTCCTCCCTTTCTTGGAGTATTTTTCAGTCTCTATTGGTTACCCCTCCATGCCCCCCCCACACACACACACATTCGGTGCAGTCGTCGGCCTCGTCACTCAAGCGAATAATGCGCGCAACATTACACCTCATTGTCATTAGATATCTTTATTTGGAGTCTATCGGCGCAATATAAAACGGGGGTGGGGGGTGAGCGGACACAGGTCGGACACATAGAGAAAGAAAGTGAATAAGAAGAATTAGAGAAATGTATGAAGAAGAGAGAAGTTTAAAGAAAACTGTGGAGAGGAGAAGGAGAGTAAGAAAGATGTTGGGGTTGGGTGAGAATCGCAATACTTGAGAAATTCATGTTCATTCGTCTTTGATTCGTATTTGAAAGAAATAAGGAATTGTTTGAAAACGATATAAATGGATAAGTTTATCATTATAATACTGGTGTTCCTAAATCTTCCGTCCTTTATCAACCTGCAACAACCTCTGGTTAAAAATGATATATATATATATATATATATATATTATATATATATATATATATCTGGTTAATATCTGGTTAAAAATGGATATATATATATATATAATATATATATATATATATATATATATATATTCTTTGTTGGGGTACCAATTTTCTTGGTACAAGGAGATTCTAGGCTGGTCATATTCTCTAACAGTAGTTTATCGTAGATTTCAGGTTCCGTTTGAGAGGTCAATGCTTAAGGCATGGAAATCCAGATCATCTAGTGTCGCTTAAACGCAGATTTCTTTTTTGTCTAATTTTATTTCAGCCAATTTTAAAAAGCAAACATTCAAAATGGTTTTGCATCGTTTAATTTCCCAACGTAAGATTAAAATGAATTGGAAGAAAAGAGGTTAAAGGTATGATTCATTTGTAATATTGAAATTGTGAATTATGGAATATATTTTGCTAATTTTGATCTTACGTCGTTTTTTTTTGTCCCCCTTTAAAGAAATAGTGCCAGAGAAAGTTAAATCAAGATTGTTATACATTTTAGATATTGAACTATTTAGAAATAGCTCTTAAGTAAACATAACAAACGTTGTAATAATCAAATTATCATACTGTGGAATATCCACAGGTCCTGCTAGTCAAGATTTTTATACTTTTTTACATATTGAACTATTTAGCAATAGCTCTTAAATAAACATAACCAACGTTGTAACAATTAAATCATCATACTGTGTAATATCCACAGGTCCTGCTAGTTTATCTATTAATACGCTTATTCACAGTGACGTTCTTACCTATCGTTCGTGTGCGTCACATTTTAACTTAAGAAATATACAAGTCGTGTTGGTTCTGGTTCAAAAATTAGACTCGCAGATCCATGACTATTGAATTGCAAGTTCGATCCTCGTTGAATGCCCCGTAATTGCGACCTTGTGTCCCATCCTACACATACCAAATGGGTTAGCTAAATTTTGAAAGCTGATTTTCAAGGTGATCAAACCTTCACTACTTGAAGAATTGGGGGTAGGAATCCCTGCGGAATAGTGGCTAACGTGCTGAACTTCAACATCAAAGTAAACAAGTTCGAACTCCAGTCGCGCTCTTGTATTTACTTTCTGACAAATACCTTTGGGAAAGGTATGGAGTACTTCAAATCCCAAGCTATGAGTTAAATAATACCACTACTATTCTTCTATACTAGAACTGATTGCCATACAAAAGATAAAGAGCCCAGTCTACCCTACTATATAGCTGGAGGGAGAATTGTCTCATTTGTACCTATCCAAAGAGTATTAGCGCTATGTGAAATGTTATAGAACTTGTTATCCTTTTTTATATAATACCATGGGCCGGGTTAGCTCAGTCAGTAGAGCGTTCGGCTAGAAACCACAAGGTTCCTAGTTCGATACCGGTCCCCGCCAACTCAGCGTATGAGTAGCACAGGGATCTGTACGGTAAAGTAAGGAGCTGATAGTAGATGTGGCGCTCCACCTCAGATGCTAAAATAATCTCCTTGGTCTAGCGCTATTGAAAAGGGGATAGACTCCCTCGCTGACTGGCTGATACCGACTTTAGGCCGCCCCGTCGACTTTACTTTACTTACTTATATAATACCAGATTACTGCATATATTTCAATGATGAATTTGATAAGACTGTGAAGTTGGGCAGAATTTTCTTGTTGGTAAGCATCTCAAGTCCTTATGGCATTGATTAACGCGTGAAGGTTGATGTGCCATTAAAACAAAGAAGCCAAACGAGGCCTAGTCGCATGGAAGAGACATAGGTGAACTTAAAACATTTTTATTTATTTTACGGCATATCAATGCCATTCTTTTACTTAACAAAAAACATTCTAAAGCCATTTTTAGTTTAACCCATGGATGTGACCCAACAGGTAATACCAGGCCGTATTAGAGTGGACCAGGGAGTAATGGTGATGAAGGGGTACTCATTAAAACAAATAAACCGAACGAGGCCTAGTAGCATGGAAGAGGCATAGGTGAATTTTAGACATTTTTATTATTTATATTAAGAAGGCAATTACAATGCGTATAAAAAAATAAAATAATGTCCAGTGTCTAATCAATTTTGAAGAAACTTCATCTTCAGCGACTGTTTTTGAAATGGACGCGGTCTTTGTGTTTTTTGTTTTGGACGTTATAAACATGCGTCTCGTGGGTTGTTATAACGCCACGCGGAAGAGTCGTGATATCCGTTGTTCAATCAATTTCATTCCTTTTATTTATTCATTCATATATATATATATATATATATATATATATATATATATATATATATATATGTGTGTGTGTGTGTGTGTGTGTGTGTGTGTATTTATGGAATGTGTATGTTGACTAATTATATATTCAGTGTTTAATTCTAACCTACTGTTTATGCGAGGGTGTAACTTCGCTATTAATAAACTTTCTCTAATTCTGAGATTACCAACGTTGCGTATTATTGTCCCTATTTTAATGGGGAAATTATTGTCCTTATTTTTGCATTTGGTTAAATGTTTTATGGAATGGATGCTGTGCATCTGAGGTGGTGCTACTCATGTTGGCGGGACCAGTATCGAACTTACTAACGCTCTACCGACTGAGCTAATGTGGTGTAGTCTGATTGTACTTCCTATATAGAAATTAAGACATTTAGAGCAAGTTGATTAGACAATGGACATTATTTTATTTTTATACGCATTGTAATTGCCTTCTTAATATAAATAAATAATAATATACTTATCAATGCTTCAAGCAAATCATCAAATACTGTTAGACATTTTTATTTATTTTACGGCATGTCAATGACATTCTTTTATTCAACAAAACGAATTTTAAAGTCATTTTTTGTTTAACCCATTGATGGGGCCCAACAGATACTACCACTCCGTATAAGAGTGGACCTGGGAGTAATGGTGATGAAGGGGTACTCCACACTCCCCAGAGCTCCAGAATTGGAACTTCACCATATACAGTTTAACGTCATACCCAGGACACTGAACTTTAGATATGTACATAATTAGAAGATGGTAGAGGTTATGCGAATATTGAGACAAAGGACTCGTGATTGATACAGTTGGAAAGAAAAAAGATACACATAGTAAAAAAATAAAATAAAAGAATAAATAAAAGGAAAAAATAAAAATAAACTGAAAAAGTTAGAAGGGAAGAGAGAAAGAGAGAAAGAGAGAAAGAAGGAAGGAAAGAAAGAAAAACAAAAGTCTGCTTTTGGTATGTGGCTGTTTTTGTTGATATTCAAATATGAGAAAAGAAAAGACATACTTTAATATATATATATATATATATATGTAATATGAAGATTTTGAAGGCAATTTACAATGCAATGTGTGTTGAATTTATTTAACTTTTTTTTTTTCAAAACTAAATATTTTCGGAAGTAAAATTCCATCTTCAGAGTTATTGAAAGTTGAAAGTATTGAAAGTACTAGGTGATTTTTTTATAGTACTTATCCCACGGCGATATTGTAATCTTCTGTTGTTTAAGAAGTTGATGAACGCCGTATATTTAAAAAAAATTTCAATAACTCTGAAGATGGAATTTTACTTCCGAAAATATTTAGTTTTGAAAAAAAAAAAAAAGTTAAATAAATTCAACACACATTGCATTGTAAATTGCCTTCAAAATCTTTATATTACACATACACACAATGCTTCAATGATACTATAAAGAAACAAACTTCATATATATATATATATATATATATATATATAATATATATATATATATTATATAGAGAGAGAGAGAGAGAGAGAGAGAGTAATACGAACAGAACGAGATAGATAGATATTAACAGAATGAGATTGATAGATAGATAGATAGATAGATAAAGATTATGGTAGCTAGATAGATAGATAGTTAGATAGACATAACAGAACGGAATGAGATAGATAGATAGATAGATAGATAGATAGATAGATAGATACTAACAGACTGATGAAGAAAGAAAGATAGATAGATATAGCGTATAGCGAAAGATAGCAAAAAGAAAGAAGAAAGAAAGAAAGAATGAAAGAAGAAAGAAGAAAGAAAGAAAGAAAGAAAGAAAGAAAGAAAGAAAAGAAAGAAAGAATGAAAGAAAGAAAGAAAGAAGAAAGAAAAAGAAAGAAAGAAGAAAGAAAGAAGAAAGAAGAAAGAAAGAAAGAAAGAAAGAAGAAAGAAAGAAAGAAAGAAAGAAAGAAAGAAGAAAGAAAGAAAAAGAAGAAAGAAGAAAGAAAGAAAGAATGAAAGAAAGAAAGAAGAAGAAAGAAAAGAAAGAAAGAATGAAAGAAAGAAAGAACATTGGAAATCTCCAAACATGAAGAGAGCTGGAGGAACGCCACACTCGGAATAATTCGGAATCAATGCGAATTACTCAAGCGTGTCATAATCCGATTTCACTGCAAAAGTTCCACAACGAAATGTAAGAAATAGATGGGTGGGGATGGGTTTCGGGGGTGGGGGTGTGCGTAGCTAGGATGGAAGAAACGGGAGGGTGGGATGCGTCGATAAAGTTTCTGGGCAGGTCCCTGGTCCCTAAAAATAAAAGCGAATGCTCAATGGTCCGTGATAGGGTTAAATACTTGAAAAGACCGGGCCAGGTTAGCGCGAGCCGGTGAACAACTTTGCTGAAACGGCCATAAAATCTCGCTTTTATGTTCGGCTTTTTGCGAACACGTCCCCTGTTATTGGGGGGGAGGCGTCGAATTCGAGCGAAACCCCGGAAACATTCGCTGGTTTTAACGCAAATGGAATAATGTAGTGCGGTCGTTACGTCGAAATACGTTTCGTTTTAATGTTGAGATATTGCGCTTGGAATCGAGTAGGGGTCATGTAGCTAAGGATGGGTTGTTGTAGGGAGAGAGAAGAGAAGAAAAGTCGTGGCAAATCGTTTGAAGAAGGTCCCCTTTTCCTACCCCCCCCTCTCTCTCTCTCTCTCTCTCTCTCTCTCTCTCTCTCTCCCCTTTTCCGTTACTGCCTCCCTCTCTCCCCTAGAGGGGAGGTATAAGTGTATTTTCAGTTGATTGGTTTTTATTTGTTAAAACAAAGTCGTAGATCAAACCTATAGACAAATAAAGAGCAAACTTTCACGTTCTGAACAAAAGGGGAACTCGAAGGTGCAGCTTGATCGTTAGTGTGCTAACTTGAAAGTTTTGAGGTTCTATTTAATCTTTTCGACAAGTCGTTCCTAAACTTTTTTTTTCTTTATCTAGGCTCAAAGAAGAATATACTATGTATATACATTAATGTTTAGTTTCATTATTTAATTGTATATGTGTTATTTATTGCCAAATCATCCTTGTAGAAGAACAGTAGTGGTACTTTTTTAAATAAAAAAGGGAAAGACTTAAAAGTTTCTGCACACAGAGGCCCGTTTAGCTCAGTCGGTAGAGCGTCCGGCTAGGAATCACAAGGTTCCGGGTTCAATACCAGTGTTACATAATTATTAGAATCCTAATACTTATGTAAAGTAGTGTAGAAACCAAAATGACTGTTATAAGTTCAGCCGGCGGCTTTGAAGGATTGAATGACAAGGCTTGACCCAGTCCTGATCCTCCTTCCGGTGGATACCGTGAGATTCGGTGGAGAAGACCCTCTTCCGGTTTAGATTAGAAGGAGATTTTAGTCAGATCGGCTAAAAACCACGACGGTGCTAAGTCGTGTTATGCACGCTGCCGACTCAATCTGCGCAGATAGTCTGGTGGGGATTTCGAAATAGAATATGATCTAAGTAAATCGAAGTCTTGTGTTATTATCTAAAAACTACCAATGACACAGGGCTTCTGATAAAGAGAAATCCCTAATGGAAGACCAGACATGAAGTCCCCAAGACGAAGTCCAGACGCTAGAAGAAGAACGTAAGATACTAAATATGAACAAAAGAAAAATAGAAGTAAGAAGGTAAAAAGAAGAGTATACAACAACAGCCCGCGCAAACTCAGCGTATGAGTAGCACGGGGATCTGTGCGGTAAAGTGAGGAGGTAATGTTAGATGTGGCACCTCGCCCCAGACGCTAAAAACAATTTCCTAAGTCTAGTGCTAGTGAAAAGGGGATAGACTCCTTCACTGTCTGGCTGATAATAACATTAGGCCACCCCGACGACTCTACTTTATTAGTTATTTGGTTTCAAGTATTCATATCTAACACCAATACTTATAAGTTTTCAATTAATTATTCCTACTTAATAATTTTCTGCACACAGTTATATGGTTTCAAGTAACTAATATTAATCCTTTGTAAACAATTATCTTATTATAATGGAGATTGTGTGTTTTTCTGTCTGTAACCGAAACTATATTACTACTCAAGTCACAATTTCCTTAGTTATTTACGGCACATTCTCCATGATTCTATTTCTATTTAAACCTCAATTAATAATAAAACTGTTTGACATTATTAATACTGTTGGCCTTACCTAAATACTAATAACATGCAATTGTATTTATATATACAACAAAATACCAGTTTTCAGAGTAAACGTAAAGCTAATTTGCATATTGATATTTTAAAAACTGATTTTAATAAAAATGTGCTTGGTATTATTGATTTCTAATTGTTTGGTTTTATCTTAATGAATATGAGTAAAAAATCTCTTCAATAAATCCTAAAAGAAATTCATTAACAAGAAGAAATAACTGTAAATTTATTCTTTACTTCCTCTTTTAACTAAATAGTTAAATTAGGAAAATTTAGCATTGAAAAACGGAAGTGATGAAAGAGTAAGTTTCAGTTGTTCTTTTTTCCGATTATACCCCCTCTGTTTCGAATCTTTTATTTGAATTCTTAATTAGTTTCATTAGCCTTTCTGATTTAATCTAATATTTTATTACATTTAAACTTAAATACTTGCACCCGGAGGGTGCATATATTTGCTAGTAGTTTTAATTAACTATTCTTGATAAAAAAATAATTGAGCAAAATCGCTTCAACAACAAAAAATATAAATTTTTAAAAACTATTTTAAATTTTATAACAATTATTTTTATATTCTCGTATGTTCCTCCTGACACCTTTCAGTAGGTCACCTGGTTATGTTATCAAAAGACACCACTTTGGCCGTTTCTTAGGCTAGAATGGCGGTCGGAGAGGCACACACCGATCAATCGGCTGGTTACACCAAGCCCTAGCTTATATATATATATATATATATATATATATATTATATATATATATATAAGATGTATAATATGTGTATATAAAGTTATGTGTGTATATATATATATATATATATATATTAAATTTTTACATGAAGGCACTTACAACGCATGTATCGCATAAAATTCGATACTTTTTCTTATAGAAAATGAACTTGACAAGTGTAATCCCAACAAAGGATGGCTCGATGTGCAGAACACCGTACAGACTGTTTCGACTTTATTAAGTCTCATCAGCGGTATATACTTTGTTGGGATTACACTTGTCAAGTTCATTTTCTATAAGAAAAAGTATCGAATTTTATGCGATACATGCGTTGTAAGTGCCTTCATGTAAAAATTTAATATATACTTTATTCAGCAACGTTTCTAAATAAACAAACATCCAAGGATCTTATATATATATATATATATATATATATATATATATATATATATATATATATATATATATATACACACACACATATATATATATATGTATATTCATAATGTAAGAGGTATGTATATACACGGTGATCCCCCCCCCAATTAAAAAAAAAAACAGAACCCAAATTCTTTTCTTTTGTGCGGGGGTCACCCTGTATATATGTATAAATAATGTAATATAATTATGTTACTGGAGCGCCCAAAAGCCTAATGGTCATTGATGTAAAGCTTCGAAACCACATTTGAAGTTTGGAAATCGATCTGATTAAAAATCAACCCTCAACACAGTATTACATTCAAAAACTTCCAAATTAAGAGAAATCCTAGGAGGATACGATTTGGAATAATAACATCTTATTATAATGGAGATTGTGTGTTTTTCTGTCTGTAACCGAAACTATATTCCTACTCAAGTCACAATTCCCTTAGTTATTTACATCACATTCTCCATGATTTTATTTTTATCTAAATCTCAATTATTAATAAAATTGTCTTACATTATTAATACTGTTAACTATGTCTACGTACAGATAACATGCAATTATATTTATATATACAACAAAATAGCAGTTTACAGTGTGAACGGGAAGGCTAATTTGCATATTAATATTAAAAAATCGAATTTAATAAATATGTGCTTAGTATTATTGATTTCTAACTGTTTCGTTTTATTTTAATGAATATAAGCAAAAATCTCTTCAATGAATCTTAAATGAAATCCATTAACAAGAAAAAAATAACTGTCATTTTATTCTTTACTTCCTCTTATAACTAAATACTTAAATTAGAAAAAATAACAATGAAAGACGAGAGTGATGGAAGAGTAAGTTTCAGTTGTTCCATTTTTTATTATACTTCCTCTGTTTCAAATCTTTTATTATACTCCCTCTGTTTCAAATCTTTTTATCTGTATTCTTATTTAGTTTCATTAGCCTTTCTAATTTAATACAATATTTTATTACATTAAAACTTAAATACTTGCACCCGGAGGGTGCATATATTTGCTAGTAATAATAACATACGTTTCCTGTCGAATTGTCCCTATCACAAATAAACCCTATCAGTTGTTAACTATTTGCATAATTTTACTTTGTTTTCTAGTGAAATAAGTTCAAGGTGAACACTTATGGTAACAAATCCAAATTATGTAATGCGTCTATAATAATAATAAGTATTTATCTTTATAGATAATTCTTAAAAATTTTATACCCTCTTAAAATTACGGTCAGTCTCAAATTATTGATAAAGAAAAAATAACTCTTTATCTTTTATAGTTTTAATATTTCATTTTATTCTATTTCATCTATTTAAATTTGCCCCAATGAAAACTCCCAATCCTTTTCATCATAATGTGCTAGAAGGCGATGGCTGAGTGTCTCAGTGTCCTGGGTATTACGCAAAACTGCATCTAGTAATGAAGTACCAATTCTAGAACTCTGGAGAATGTAGATTACCCCTTTATCGCCATTACTCTCAGGACCACTTTGACCCAGCCTGGTAGTACTTGGTAGGGTCTACAGGTTAAAAGAGATAAAAAATGAGTATTAAAAATGCATTTAAAAAAATGAGTTTGAAAAAACAATTGACTATCCAACAAGAATCGATAAAAAAAAATGTCATCAGCATAAAATAACCCAACAAGGGTTGACATGCCGTAAAATCCAACCAACCACCCAACCAACCATTAAAGGCTAGAACCAACACGGAATTTACGAAAATATTGGAAGAGGAAGGAGAAAAATTCTTAAAGTAGTTTTTAATAACGAGTAGAGAGTCTCTTTGGTTTGAATTCAGTGTTTTCATTCTCCTATATTGGTATAGAAGCGCGTTGTGTAATGGTTAAAGTCATGTGAAATGGACTCGTCGACCCGAGTTCAAATCCTGGATGTGGTAATTGCATTTCACTTAGCATTAATACCCTCGGAAAGGTATGAATCCTACTCTCCCTCCAGCTATGAATAAATAGTAGGGCAAATTGGGCTCTTTAACCGTGGTTAGGCAACCGGTCTAGGAGAAGAAAAACTTTGAATTCAAACCTGTTGAACTCCGCTTAAGAAATTGACCTTGTGTCACATCCTGCTCGTGCGGAGGGATTGGTAAATATATATATCGGTATCCATATCAAAGTTAATGTGCCCAGTGTGCCTCATTATTTGATCATAGCTAGGTGAGAATAGTTGGATTCGTACCTTTCCCAAGAGTATTAGCGATATGCGAAATTTAAATAGCTGCATCCAGGATTTGAACTCGTCTCACCCTAATCCTTTTCTACTACGATAACCATTACATTACGCGCCTCCAACAAAACAGGGAAATATCAAGGTTAAGACAAAATAGAAAAATAAAACATCAAATAAAAATGACAATCTAAAAATAAGGGAATTATAAACAAGCACCCTGAAGTGGTGTAACTTTCAAAGCCCTTATTTTGTATTTTATTAGTTTTTATTCTCCCCTCCCCATGCCCCTAGGCCAAACAGAAAACAACGCCCTTTTACAATATTTAACTCTTTCTGCGAGTATTTATGTTTCCCTGAGGATTAAGTCTGG
>CM042159.1:91243004-91258004 GCA_023376005.1 Doryteuthis pealeii | reverse complement strand
CGGGTGCAAGTATTTAAGTTTTAATGTAATAAAATATTGTATTAAATCAGAAAGGCTAATGAAACTAAATAAGAATACAGATAAAAAGATTTGAAACAGAGGGAGTATAATAAAAGATTTGAAACAGAGGGAGTATAATAAAAAATAGAACCACTGAAACTTACTCTTCCATCACTCTCGTCTTTCATTGTTAGTTTTTCTAATTCAAGTATTTAGTTATAAGAGGAAGTAAAGAATAAAATGACAGTTATTTTATCTAGTTAATGGATTTCATTTAAGATTCATTGAAGAGATTTTTGCTTATATTCATTAAAATAAAACCAAACAGTTAGAAATCAATAATACTAAGCACATATTTATTAAATTCGATTTTTTAATATTAATATACAAATTAGCCTTCCCGTTCACATTGTAAAGCGCTATTTTGTTGTATATATAAATATAATTGCATGTTGTTAGTATGTAGACATAGTTAACAGTATTAATAATGTAAGACAATTTTATTAATAATTGAGGATTAGATAAAAATAAAATCATGGAGAATGTGATGTCAATAACTAAGAGAATTGTGACATGAGTAGGTATATAGTTTCGGTTACAGACAGAAAAACACACAATCTCCATTATAATAAGATATATATATATATATATATATATATATATATATATAATGGAGAAGCGAGCTGTTAATGTCTGAAGCCACCCTGGCGCAACACCATGAAGCAAAGAGGTCTAAAAGAAAGCAGCGACAACAAAGCAGCGGAACATCAACATCTTATGGGAGAGACTTTACATGCGACATCTGTGGTAGAGCGTGTGTTTTCAAACATCGGACTTCACAGTCACAGGGGGCGCTGTAACTTCAGGGGCACAAAAACTTTATTATAGTCCTCCGAGACTGAAATGCCAATGAATGGAGAATGAATGAATAAAATACCAGAGTAGGTTTAAACCACAGGGATGAAATATTATGGTGTTAATATTCCGTAACTTCAATTTCATGCATATTATGCAATCTTCAGATGGTCAAAAATATTAAAAGACTAAAATATTAAAACGGTGGCTTATTCAACGTTCATTTAAAACTGCTCTGCTATTTTAGCATTGAGCACCGTCATATGCTAATACTTTTTAAATAAACACTCAATAAGCGACCGTTTTGATATTTTAATATTTTTGACTGTTTGAAGATTGCATGATATGCATGAAAATGCAGTTACCGAATATTAACAGAATAATATTTCATCGCTGATTATATATACTAGCAAATATATGCACCCTTTGGGTGCAAGTATTTAAGTTTTAATATAATAAAATATCATATTAAATTAGAGAGGCTAATGAAACTAAATAAGAATGCGGATAAAAATATTTGAAACAGAGGGGTATAATCGAAAAATAGAACAACTGAAACTTACTCTTCCATCACTCTCGTCTTTCATTGTTATTTTTTCTAATTTAAGTATTTAGTTATAAGAGGAAGTAAAGAATAAAATGACAGTTATTTTTTCTTGTTAATGGATTTCATTTAAGATTCATTGAAGAGATTTTTGCTTATATTCATTAAATAAAACCAAACATTTAGAAATCAATAATACCAAGCACATATTTATTAAATTCATTTTTAATATCAATATGCAAATTAGCCTTCCCGTTTACACTGTAATCCGCTATTTTGTTGTATATATAAATATAATTGCATGTTGTTAGTATGTAGATATGATTAACAGTATTAATAATGTAAAACCATTTTATTGATAATTGAGGTTAAAATAAAAATAAAATCATTGAGAATGCGATGTCAATAACTAAGGGAATTGTAACTTGAGTAGTAATATAGTTTCGGTTACAGAAAGAAAAACACACAATCTCCATTATAATAAGATATATATATATATATATATATATATATATATATATATATATATTATATATGTGTGGAGGTGTGTGTAGGTAAAAGTATCCAATCGACCGGTAAGTTTGTGGATGATTCTATATAAATCATCTATATCCTCCGTATATCCACAATTCATACATATATATATATATATATATATATATATATATATATATGTGTGTGTGTGTGTGTGTGCATATATATGTGTGTTGGGGGGGTGCAATTTTATAAAAAAGATAAAATCGGATTGAAACTGGACCTAAAAGGTCAAGAGTNCCGGGCTCGCCGCGACGCTATTTGCTCATATGCATCCGCCACACAGTATAATAATACACATAGAAATTACAATACGATGATGATAATAATAATAATAATATTATGTAGTGTGTACCAAAGTCCACACTTACGAACTGACCACAAACCTATAATTATCTGACCCATAATACATAACTACTTAGCTAATTAATACATTCATATTTACAATCCATTCACATATACATTACACACATTTCATTATATTATCTCAAATCCTAATACGCTCAGATGCCCATGTCATCTGAAAGTATTTATTTTGATAAATTTAATTTGCGGAATTAATATTTAACGCTCTGACAAATAATAGTGAAACATACGATCCAATCGTGATAACAAACATGGCTCGTCAAATGGTACGGAAGTATGATGGAAACATTAAACATGTAAAAGAATAATCCCACATTTGCCGACCCTCATATAATACCCAAGAGAGAATACGATAATATGAGATCATGATGGATACAATTATAGATCTAATATATCTATAAATAATATATATGAGTCGTACCTAATTTTTGAAATTAATAATTAATAAATAAATTAATTAGGCAGTAGCATAAGTAACCTATATTTTCCAATATAAGTAAGGCTAAAACAAAATCGAAGAAAAAATTAACCTAAAATTTTCTGTATATACATTTCGGGACCTATTAAAGAGGACCTCATCAGCTAAAGGCAGAGCCTAGAAGATAGGCAAGCAGCCACCTTTGTACGTGATTCGGAAACCTCTGAAGCTGTACTAGAGCGAAACAAGGCGAAATGCCGATGAACATGCCCAATAACACCCACTCATGGCACTATTCGTAGATATGTCGTTCATGTAAGAGTGAATGGAATATTCTCAATCATAATGACGCTGAACTTTTAAAGACTAGCAAGACAAGTATTAGAGAGAAAAATAACAAACGAGTGTGGATTAAGGCTTTAGCCCACAATCACAAATAATATATAATATATAATATCATCATTCATCATTCAATGGCGGCGTAACCACGATCCGCACCTGAAACCGGTCTCTTTCGCCGAGACCATACCTATCTCCCTATCATGCAACTATGACAAGCATTGACTCCTGGTGGCTCACTCCGTATAATGTGTTCAGAGACACAACAAGCAAATCAATCGATCATGAAAATCAAGTCTGGATCAATGTAGGTCCTGGTTGGGCCGGCCTACGGTTAGGCATGTCCAGTTAGTTATTTGGCCATCCAACAGTATTATACGATCGCTTACGAAGCTCTATCACCACTTCTCCAGCAGTGTCCCGGATGCCAGACCCTCATACATTACTTCGTATGCTTGGAGATGGGGATGGCCAGAAGTATGTAGTTTCAAACAAAGGTAAAAGTTAGACGCTTATTCATGGTCTGAGCATCTGAGTGACAGATTTGATGATGCTAAGCTCTTCGACATGACTTATTCCGTAGTAAAAGAGGTACCTGCTTTCAGACACAAGTGTGCACTCTACATTCTGTGAGATCGTCCAAGCTTTGTCTACAATTCTAGTGAAAATTCTTCACCATAATCAACTCGGTGTTGTCGACTCCTTTTTTAGAATCAAAAGTTGCAGCGTCCCTGGTCCACCAACACAAAGCCTGTTTAACTTCTGCAAATTAAACACACACGTAAGAACACTCCACCTCGAAAATCATGACCACAGGGTCCTGGTGATAGCTCGAAACGTGAATTCAGCTTGCTAATTATTGTGGTCTGCGTCCTGAGAGATCGTCATGGGTGAACTTCGCAGGTGGTGGTCGCAAGTACGTTATCTGATACTTGTAGTCTTATCCGGATGTGTCTACTATAGACCATATTGATCACTTTACCTATATTCGTGTGTTTAATACAAATCGCTTTCTGATGGATGAGATTAATATAACTACCTAAGGTGTTAATATGTGAATTAGTGCGACACACCTAGATAATAAAATTATGTAGGTTCAAGCTTACACATCAGGAATTATTTATGTTGTGCTGGTGTAGAAATTGCTTAACAGCCTGCTAAATCCTTTTGTCACGGCATTCCCAGAATAAGAATAAATAAGGAACAGTACAGAACCAGTTTTATAACAGAAGAATTCAGCATAGAGGATCATCGACATTATAAGTTGCTGCCATACCTCCAGGCTGGTGTGTAGTGCTCAGCTTGTAGGACGGTATCTGCAAGTGTGATTGAGTGCAGTAGGCAGTGGGGTATTATGTGCTCCGTTGGTTCAGAAAGCGCTCTCAATTGATGAGTGCTTAGTATTGTTTTATTTGCTGCTCTTGATTAGTGAATCTAGTGTATGGGGAGGCGGGTCAGGGCGGTGTGGTATCTCCTGCCTTCTTGCCTGGTGGTGTATTGGTCCGTGTGGTGATAGGGTCCTTTAATATTCAAGTTATATGATCTGTATTGTGTTAATCTAATGAAGCTTCGGAGTACATAAGCTACTATAGTGCAAAATTGTTAATGAATATTATGGAGCCAAAGTTTCTCCCTGTAGGACCCCAGCGCAATGTAGAAAAAGACCGTGTCCTCCCATCAGGGCGAGCGTAATTCGTAGTTCGGCTTGTTTTACAATATGACTTGTGTGTTTTTTGGGTGTGTGAGTGAGTGCAAGAATGTGCATGTTAGTGGTCCATGGTAGCTATGTACAGATTCTTTGGTGGTGGTGAGACCATACGCTTTATGAGAATAAGGTATTTGTAAATCAACATTTGCCCTCTGTGTATGGAAAGTCAGAGATGGCCGCTCCAGGAGACATGTCTGTATCACCAGAACTCAGAGTTAGCTCTGTGTGTTGGTCGTGACTAGATATCTCTCTAGTTGATTTTCTACTAATCCCGCGTGGTCCGGCAGGAGTAGGCTATAGTGTCGTTGATGTCTGTTGATGTTGTGATGGCGTCCTAGTTCAAAGTATAGATATTATTAATGGATATAAGATAAGAAATGGTATGAAATGAATCTAATTTGATCTGTCAAAGGAAATGATTACAAAGTATTTTTGGTTAGTCTTATTTCCTACAGGAGGACCTAATTTTCCTTTGCAGATTTCGGTTGCTGACACTATCTAGCTTATTTGCTGCCAACACATAAGCCATAAGGACAGGCACCATATTGAGCTCTTAATATAACTCTCAATACGAGCCTTTTTAAAAATAAAACAGCGACATAATATAAGTCCTCTCCTTGACCCTATTAGTTGTTAACCGTACCGATTAATAGATTAATAAAATCATATGGTGATACAATGCGACAGTATAGATATGATAGAAGTGGACTTATTAGTTCATATGCACATTTCTTGTATAGTTTTGACATTTATATATTATATAATATATTATATTATATTATTTTATACATGTGAGATTGGGGTTTTTCCTGTTCTTGAACCGGAAAACTATATACTATACAAGTCACAATCCTTGTTATTTACATCACCCAATCTCCTTGATTTTTTCCAGTAACCCAATTATAGTAAAATTGGTATTATACATCTATTAAATACTATGTATTTTTATACATAATAATCTTAATATATACACTATACTAAACATACATCTATGACACATAAGATACACCAGTTAAAAAAACAAAATACACGAAAAAAATAAAAAAAATAAAAAAAAAAAAAAATAAAAAAAAATATAGAAAACATTGAAAAAAAACCCCAAAGTAAACATAAATAAAATTAATATTAATTTCATTACTCTCAATTTTAACTAAACGTAAGTAATAATCTTGGAACATCTTTCATTAGGGGTAAAATTCTCACAAGAACATAGACTCTTATCTAAGGCAACGCAGATCATGTCTTTGGCTAGAAATTGACCTTGAAGGAGGTGCGCCGTGAAATTTAATACCGGTTAAATAAATTATTGTTTTAATGAAGCAAAGTTTAGAAAGAAGTTTGTTTAACTTTCAAGTTTTACGTAAGAAAAATATCTTTTATGAGTGCTCGCATGGTGTGAGAGTATCCCTTAACTCACTGGTATTAGTTAGTTTGCAAGTAACATTTGTGTGTATCTGCCTCTTCCATATTATTTGGTCTAACACCTGAGCTAGTTCAGCATTTGGATTAAACCACACCCATGCGAAAGCCTCTCTAACTACGGAAAAACAAACTTATATATATAGTAATTATCATATTCAACAAAATCCTTAACACATGTATTGTATGTATATTTAAAGCTGATAAGAATTAATATCATATTGCTTAATTAATTCAATGTTTATATATTACACACATGGGTAGTACGTCTGTAGGTGATATTATCGCTTAATCCATATGCTCAAGTGTGTATATCTTTATAAAAAGTTTTATGTTCTCTCTCAATAACATTTTATACTTTAATAAGTCAAAGTGATATCTGCTGTTGTGTATAACGAGTTAGTCTTTTCTGTTTCGTCATGTATGTTGTTGTGCTCCCGACAGCCAGGTGTGTGCTGTGGGTGTATGTCCTGAGATGATGTATGTATTGGATTCTCTGTGGGACGTCGGGACTGTACAATAAGAATAACTAACACCGATTTGAGATCTTAAGTTATTGGCTTTTGCCTACTTTATTCACTACATCTGGGGGGGAAACTAGGGGATGCCCGACCGATTACTTAACAGGACTAACTGAATGAGGGATTTATTTCAATTTCTTAACTCTGGGATCCAAAGCTACCATAGGAGGTATTTCAATTAAAATCTGTATGTTCTACCTACCAATCATTGTTTCTACTGGAACTTTACTAATTAGAGGTAACAGGGATAATTTCTCCAAATTATTGCCAGTTGGTGCGTGATAGGGTTGCCCATCAAAGGATGGAATATAACCTCGGTCTGTGAGACAAAGACAACTTTCGCCATTTAATTTACTACAAGAGGATCAACATACCGTCTAAAGAAGAATGGTTGAATACATCCCCCACTGCAGCAGTTTACTGTATCGAATTATAGGCAAATCTAAAACCTCTACAAGATAAAAGTATATAACAAGAGAATGTCTCGGTGTTGCCTGTCTTTGAAGTTAGCTTTTATATTACCTTGCCTTCCCCACGTAACTCCCCATATGAACCAAAAACCGGGGGGGGTTATTATTTGGGTGCATTCACAAGGGGTCTGGGTGTTTCGAATTTTCTGTTATATTCGTGTGTGTGGCCGAATTTTTATATAAAGAGCGGGTTCTAACTTCAAAGCAGAACCAACCTACATCACTCTTATTGAACGACTGGATGTTGATGAAGCAGTTTTTACAGAAGTCCTAATACAACCTGCCAGTGAAGGTGATTCTCCGTGTGGCAACACCAATTGATCCTGTCTTAAAGTACAAAGTGTAGCATCAGTTTTAATCCTGGTTAGCTTGATCCGAGTTAAAGAATTGAATAATCCTCATCAGTTAGTCCTGTTAAGTATACTGGTCGCATCCTAGTTCCAGATGTAGTGAATAAGTAAGCAAGCCAATAATAATCCGGTGTAAAGTATTCTTTGTAAGTCCGACGTCCAAGAGAATCCAATACATACATACAGGCACATACACACGCACACACTGACGGACAAACATACATACAGACAAACAGAAAGACACGTACACACACAACACTTTGCTTATTACGAAAATGTATTGAAGAGAACATAACTTTTAACGACAATTGGATACTATACATATACAAAAGACGTACACATGTGATATATATAAAATTATACATATATAATTCTTATACTTTATATACATACAATACTGTGTATTGTGTGTGAATATATATATATATATATAGTTTTTTTCCGTAGTTAGGGACTTTCCATGTGTGGTTTAACCAAGCTGATTGCAGGTAGACCATAAGGAGAGCTCAATGTACCTAATACCAGTGAGTAAAAGGACAGAGCAAGATATTTAGTAAATGAAGAAAAACTCTAAACTTGCTTCATTACAATAATTATTTCAACCGTATTAATCGGCATCTTCAGGTAATCACAAGAACATGACTCTTAGCCTTAGATAAGAGTCATGTTCTTGTGATTACCTGAAGATGCCGTATTAATACGGTTGAAATAAATTATTGTAATGAAGCAAGTTTAGAGTTTTTCTTCATTTACTAAATATATATATATATATATATATGTGTATATATATAATATATATATATATAATATATATATATATATAAATTGTCGGCTAAAAAAGGCATATCAAAACCACATCGTTTCTGTATATACTTCTCATAATATATTATATATATATATATATATATATATATATATATATATATATATATATATATAAATCTAAAGTCCAGAGAAGAAAATCTTCCTTACGTCAGTTGTTTTATTTAAAAATCCTGTTGCAGTTTAAGAGCTCAATGTGTGCTCTCTAATGTTAGAGTCACAGAGCAAATATATAAGTAAGAAATAACAAAAGACTCAGAGATTAGCTCCCTGAAATAGACTTAATGCTAAATCTCTTAAGTCATTTTTTATTTCTTTACTTTATATATATATATATATATCACTGACCACCACACATCAAACATCAAACAAGCCACTCCTGACCCAATTAAAAATCTAGAGTCACACACACAGTACTGTGATACAGACACGCGCCCACACCCACACAGTATATGTAAACACACACATACATATACATGTATACACACACATACCACACCCAACACAGTATATGTAAACACACAATACATATTACATGTTACACATACAGTCATATACTTTTATACCATACAGTCATACACACAACGCCCATGAACCCCTCCCT
This sequence comes from Doryteuthis pealeii, assembly GCA_023376005.1. Classification (NCBI taxonomy): domain Eukaryota; kingdom Metazoa; phylum Mollusca; class Cephalopoda; order Myopsida; family Loliginidae; genus Doryteuthis; species Doryteuthis pealeii. Next base: position 91,249,054 of record CM042159.1, on the reverse strand, counting down.
CACATATATAAAGAGCATCCAAAAAAACAAACTACCTCATAGAGGTTCTTCACAACGAATAAACATGCTACTATCAAACACACTCGCCTACCCGGATTTTAACAGCAGTTTAAACCACTATAACACTTGAACATTTTTAACTCTTCTATAATGCTCCCTTTCTAATAATGTATCAACAATTTCTTCAATAATAAATTTTCTCCTGAAGATGACCGAAGGTCGAGAACTAGTTGAGATTAAACAACAAACAAGAAATATTCCTGATTGTCTTAATAATAATTTTTTTGTTCACTCTATATATATATATATATAATATATATATATATCATAAAATGGGTACAAGAGATAACCTACTCGAGTTTCACCATGAGGATCTTCAGGGCTTAAATCCACTGAATTAATCGAGACACCGATTAATAGCAGCTGATTTTACGTGTGTGTTCATTGAATAAAAAGGTTCATTTTGACGGAACGCTGACTTTTGATTCAAAAAAGGGTCTCACACCGGAAGTTGATTTATTTGAGATTTAAAATGTAAACAATGAGTTAGAATTGAATTGTGTTAATGTATTTACTAGGATGCAGCTGTCTTCATAATTGTATGTGTCACCTTGTACGTCAACTTTTCCTTTATAAATATATATATACACACACACACACACACAGACAACAAAATATATATATATATAATATATATATATATATATATATATATATGTCACCTGTCAAATTTTCCTTTATAAATATATTATATATTATAATCATGTGCTATATATATGCCAATGAATGATATTATATATATATATATATATATATATAATAATGAATAGTGAATGAAAAAATGAGAAAAGTATTTGCATGAAAGGTGCTCAATGCTAATAAAGCAGAGCAGTTTTTTAATTAATGTTGATATTATTGATTTCACACTCATAACTTCAAGTTTCTTGGTAGTCCAATCATCAGAATGAGAAGTGGTTGAGATGTCAAAAACCAGTCGTGAAATGGTTTTGACATCTCAACCACTTCTCATCTGATGATTGGACTACCAAGAAACTTGAAGTTATGAGTGTGAAATCATAATTATCAACATTTATATATTATATATATATATATATATATATATATATATATAATATATATATAATAATAATAATAATAAGATAAATATATAGGTTTTACATATCTATTTATTGGGTGACAAAGGAACTTTTCACAACCATATTGGTTTCATGCGATGCATCATCAGGTGAAGATGTTTCAAATGTGAGGAAAATCGAAAAAATTTTTCAAAAAATTCAATAGACATGGGATGCGTATGATTGGATAAAATGATGTGTGTATGTATGTGAAGGTGAATTGAATGTATGAGAGTGTTTATGGGCCAATAAAGGTTGTGTACGCGTAGTGGCTGGTCACACACATAATACGTTGATCTGTTAGTGTGCGGTATTGCACGCGCGCGCGCGCACACACACATACATGTATAGACACGAGCGCTCGCACGTAAGGACTATTAAAATACCTCACACTACAGTTTATATATATATATAATATATATATATATATACATTTTCCGTTATATACTTCCGAACAAATAAAAATTTTCACATTATCCAAAAAAATTAGAAATAAAACCTTACGACCGTTCATTACTTTTTTACTTTATATATAAGAAAAACAAAAAATAGAAAATTTACAATATTAATTAAAAATAAAAAATTATTTTTCTATAAAATCTGTTGAAGGCCAACGCCAACAGGCCAATACTCATCCCGTTTTTGAATAAGAGAATTCGTCTAGTATCAAAATTATTAATATGTCTTCTTTTTTAAAAACTGTTACAATAAGATATACATAATCTGATGACCGAGAAAAATGCGGCGGAAGTGCTCACATTCGAAACTATTGTATAACTTTTTTCTTTTTTGCAACATCAAGGTTTTTGTTTTGAACTCATATGACTTTTGTCTCCGCTCTTAACAACACGGAGTATAAACAAGCTCTGATGTCGATTTTCATAAAATCGAAATATTGTTCAATATCAGCGAAGTTTATAAAATGTTTTCACTTTAACAGCATTTTGTGGTGTTTTCATATTTTTTATATATACTCATGCCGTCGGATTCATTTCCTTTGTTTTACATATATATATATATTATATATATATATATATATATATATATATATATTATAATCATTTAAACTAACTTTTCCGTAGCAATGGCATTATATATATATATATATATATTATATAATATATATATATATATATTATATATACTAGCAAATATATGCACCCTCCGGGTGCAAGTATTTTAGTTAAATTTTATAATAAAATATCATATTAAATTAGAAAGGCCAATGAAACGAATAATAATGTAGATAAAGAAGATTCCTTTTTAAAAAGGATTTGAACAGAGGAGGTATGATTGAAAAATAGAACAACTTTGAAACTAACTCTTCCATCATTTTCCGTTACTCCCGTCTTTCATTGGTAAATTTTCCTAATTAAACTGTTTAGTTAAAAAGGAAGTAAAGAATAATATTACAGTTATTTCTTCTTGTTAAGGGATTTCTTTTAAGATTTATCCCCGAGATTTTTGCTCATATTCAATAAGATAAAACCAAACAATTAGAAATCAATAATACTAAGCATATATTTATTAAAATCAATTTTTTAAGATCAATATGCAAATTAGCCTTTCCATTCACACCGTAAACCTCTATTTTGTTGTATATATAAATACAATTGCATGTTATTAGTATGTAGATAAGGTCAACAGTGTAAGTAATATAAAACAATTTTATTAATAATTGAGGTTTAAATAAAAATAAAATCGTGGAGAATATAACAACGAAAGGCATTGTGACTTGTATAGTAATATAGTTTCGGTTACAGACAGACAAACCCACAATCTCCATTATAATAAGATATATATATAATAATATATAATATATATATATATATATAATGCCATAGCAACGGAAAAGTTTAAGCGGCCATTTGACATTATAGCTATATATATAGTTTTTCTCACGCATACAGGCACATATATATACACACATACATATATGTATATATATATATGTGTATATTAGATATCAGTATTGTATATAATATATATCTCCCTTAATATATATATATATATATATATATATATATATGTGTGTGTGTATTTATGTGTGTGTGTGAGTGTGTGTGTGTGTATATATATATATTTTATCACGCATACAGGCACATATACATACAGACACATACACATATGCATATATATGTGTATATTAAATATCAGTATTATATATAATATATATATATCCCCCTGAATAATATATATATATATATATATATATATATATATATTATATATATATATATGTATGTATGTATGTATGTATATATTAAATATTGTAATTTTCCTCCATGTTTCTGGCTTCTTTCTTTAATGTCTCTGATAATGGTAATTATTTTTCTTTTAAGCATTTGTCATTCGCTTATTATCGTTTCAGTTTCTTTTTTTCACTTTTTTCTTTCAAAACTTTTTCTAGTTTCCCTTTGATTCTGGCCATTTCTGTATTTTTATCTCGATCTTCATTGGGGATTTTGTCTTTCTTCTTTTTACTTATCTAATTTCATCTACGTGTTTCCCACTTCCTTTTCTTTTGTCACAGTCCCCCGTTTTGATGAAAGGTTTCTCCACTCTTTCCAATTTTCTTCATCGTCCATTTTGTTCTGAATTTATTTTTCTAGTTTTCTCCTTTTTCTTATTTTTCTGAGAATTTTATTTTTATTTTATCTTTCCTGTATTTACCGGATTGTCTACTTTTTGTTTTTATTTTATTTCAGAGTTTTGATTTGGTTTTAAATCAAGTTTTTATTTTTTCATCAACTTTTACATTCATCCTGTAACGTGTCCTTCTTTCTGGTTTATTTTAATATCTTTTTCTTTCTTGTCATCTTTTCTTCCTTTTCCCTACTTTTCTTCTTTTTCTTTCTTTCTTCTTCTTCTCTTCTAGTTCTTTTTCTTCATTTCTTGCTTTCTATCTTTCTTCTTCTTTCTTTCTTTCTAGTCATCTTTTCTTCCTTTTCCCCTTTTCTTTCTTTCTTTCTTTCTTTTTTCTTGCTTTCTTCTTTCTTTCTTCTTTCTTTCTTTCTTTTCTTTCTTTCTAGTCATCTTTTCTTCCTTTTCCATCTTTCTTTCTTTCTTCTTTCTCTTCTAGTCTCCTTTTCCCTTTTCTTCTTTTCTTTCTTTCTAGTCATCTTTCTCTTCTCTCTTTCTTCCTTCTCTTTTCTTTCCTTTTTCTTTTCTTTCTTCTTTCTTCTTTCTTTCTAGTTCATCTTTCTCCCCCCTTTCTTTCTTCTTCTTTCTTTCTTCATCTTTCTTTCTTTCCCCTTTTTTTCTTTCTCTTCTTTCCTGTCATCTTCTTTTCTTTTTCTTTTCTTTCTTCTTTCTTCTTCTTCTTTTTCTAGTCATCTTTTTTTCCTTTCCCTCTTTTTCTTTCTTTCTTCTTTCTTCTCTTCTCTTACTTTCTTCTCTTCACTTTCTTTCGTCATCTTTCTTCTTTTCCCTTCTTACTCTTCTCTTTCTTTCTTTCTTTCTTTCTTTCTTTCTTTCTAGTCATCTTTTCTTCCTTTTCCTTTTTCTTTCTTTCTCTTCTTGTCATCTTTTCTTCTTTTTCGCTCTACTTTTTCTTCTTTCTTGTTTCGTCTTTCTCTTCTTTCTTTTCTCTCTTTTCTTTCTAGTCATCTTTTCTTCTTTTCCCTTTTTTTCTTTCTTTCTTTCTTTCTTCTAGTCATCTTTTCTCCCTTTTCCTTCTTTTCTATTTCTTTCTCTTTTTCTTGTCATCTTTCTTCTTTTCCCTACTTTTCTTTCTTTCTTTCTTTCTCTTTCTTTCTTTCTGCCTTCTCTAGTCATCTTTTCTTCCTTTCCCCTTCTTTCTTTCTTCTTTTTCTTCTCTTTCTCTTGTCATCTTTTCTTCTTTCTTTCCCACTCTTTTTCTTTCTTTCTTTTCTTTTTCTTTCTTTCTTTCTTTTCTTTTTCTTATCTTCTCTTTTCATACTTCTTCTTTCTTTTTCTTCTTTCTTCATCTTTCTTATCTTTCTTTCTTTCTCTTCTTTTAGCATCTTTTCTTCCTTTTCCACTTTTCTTTCTTTCTTTCTTTCTTCTTTCTTTTCTTTCTTTACTTAGTCATCTTTCTTTCCTTTCCCTTCTTTCTTATCTTTCTTTCATTTCTTCTAGTACATCTTTTTTCTTCTTTCTTTTCTTTCTTTCTTCTTTCTTTCTTTCTTTCTTTCTTTCTTTCTAGTCATCTTTTCTTCCTTCCCTTCTTTCTCTTCTTTCTTTCTTTCTTTCTTTCTTTCTTTCTAGTCATTCTTTCTTCCTTTTCCTTTTCTTTCTTTCTTTCTTTCTAGTCATCTTTTCTTCCTTTTCCCTTTCTTTCTTTCTTTCTTTCTAGTCATCTTTTCTTCCTTTTCCCTTCTTTCTTTTCTTTCTTTCTTTCTCTTTTCTTGTCATCTGTTCTTCTTTTTCCCTACTTTTTCTTTCTTTCTTTCTTCTTTCTTTCTTTCTAGTCATCTTTTTCTTCCCTTTTCCCTTTTTCTTTCTTTCTTTCTTTCTTTCTTTCTTTCTTTTCTTCTTTTCTTCTTGTTATCCTTCTCTTTTACTTTTCTTTCTTTCTTTCTGTCTTCTTTCTTCTTTCTAGTCATCTTTTCCTTCCTTTCCCTTCTTCTTTCTTTGTTCTTTCTTTCTCTCTTTCTTTCTCTTTTCTTGTATCTTTCTTCTTTTTTTCCTACTCTTTACTTTTTTCTTTTTTTTTTCTTTTCTTTCTAGTCATCTTTCTCTATTTTCTGTCTTTCTTTCTTCTTCTTCTTTCTCTCTATCTTTCTTCCTTTTCCTGTTTTCTTTCTTTCTTTCTTTCTTCTCTTTCTCTTTCTTGTCATCTTTCTTCCTTCTTCCCTACTTTCTTCTTTCTTTTCTTTCTTTCTTCTAGTCATCTTTCTTCCTTTTCCTCTACTTTACTTTCTTTCTTTCTTCTCTTTCTTGTCTTTCTTT
>CM042159.1:91225504-91235504 GCA_023376005.1 Doryteuthis pealeii | reverse complement strand
TTAACAAGCTCATCTCACAGACACCTTAAAAAATGACCCACAGAGGTTGATATGCCGTTAAAGAAAACTCAAACTCAAAAGTAGATAGAAAGAAAGACATATACATAGATAGGTACATACATACATAGAGGGATAGAAAAAGACTGAGATTGATATATAGTTAACAGTCTTAGATACAGATGGATACCTGACACTTATATATACATATATATATATTTACAGTTATATATACTAGCAAATATATGCACCCTCCGGGTGCAAGTATTTAAGTTTTGATATAATAAAATATCATATTAAATTAGAAAGGCTAATGAAACCGAATAAGAATGCAGATAAAAAGATTTTAAACAGAGGGGGTATGATTGAAAAAATAGAACAACTTGGAAAACTAACTCTTCTATCATTTTCCATTACTCCCGTCTTTCATTGGTAAATTTTCGTAATTTAACTATTTAGTTAAAATAGGAAGTAAAGGATAATATCACAGTTATTTCTTCTTGTTAATGAATTTCTTTTAAGATTTATTGAAGAGATTTTTGCTCATATTCATTAAGATAAAACCAAAGAATTAGAAATCAATAATACTAAGCACATATTTATTAAAATCAACTTTTAAGATCAATATGCAAATTAACCTTCCCATTCATACTGTAAACCTTTATTTTGTAGTATATATAAATATAATTGCATGTTATTAGAATGTAGATATGGGCAACAGTCTTAATGATGTAAAAAATTTTATTAATAATTGAGGTTTAAATAAAAATGATATCATAGAGAATATGATGTAAATAACTAAGGGAATTGTGACTTGTATAGTGATATAGTTTCGGTTACAGACTGACAAATCTACAATCTCCATTATAATAAGATATATATATATATATATATATATATATTATATATAATATAGAGAGAGAGAGAGAGAGAGAGAGAGAGAGAGAAGAAAGAGATAAATAAATAGATAGATAGACAGACAGAGAGAGAAAGAAAGACAGACACGGAGACAGATAGACAGAGAAATAATTCAACCAGTTTCTTTTCCAGGTTATTAGGAACTATTCCACGTGTTCCATCTACAGTTGGTATCACTGTCACCGGCACATCCCACGACTATATATATATCCATTATATTAGATAGATAGATAGAAAAATAAACGGATTGATAGATGGGTAGATCGTTTGTTAAATAGATTGGTAGATTAGATAAGTAGATAGTTAGTTAGTTAGTTAGATAGATAGATCGTTAGTTAGCTAGTTAGCTAGTTAGTTAGATAGATAGATAGATAGATAGATAGATAGATAGATATATGGATCGTTAGTTAGTTAGTTAGTTAGTTAGTTATTCCACGTGTTCCATCTACAGTTGGTATCACTGTCAACGGCACATCCCACGACTATTTTCAGCTCTTTGGCTTGGTCCATATCATCATCATAATCATCACCATATATGAGTTTTTCACACCAACGTTAGCTGATGGTCTTTCACTGGAGTTTGAGTGACAACAATTCTCTTCAGGTCCCCAGGACTCTTCTAAGTATTCTAGTCTGGTTTGTCTCAATTCCTCCGCAGATTTTCAGTTCCTTTAGTCTGTTTTCCAGGCCTTTGGGGGCAGTTCCAAGTGCACCAAATACAATTGGTATCACTTTTATCCTCATATTTCACAGTTTTTTCAATTCTCGAGCAAGGTCCAGGTATTTGTCTATATTTTCGTTTTCTTTCATATTTACCCTGTGATCTGCTGGAACCATAAAATCTGCTAGTTGACAATTTTTATTTTTCTTGTTAATCAATACTAGGGCTGGTCTTCTGGCTGGGATAAGGCGATCCGTCTTCATCTCAAAGCACCAGAGAATTGTGTGTTTCAATCTCAAGAACAGATTCTAGTTTATGCATAAACCATTTTGTTGTATTGTCAAAAGTATTATTATTATTATTATTATTATTATTATTATTATTATTATTATTATTATTATTATCATTACAAGATAATATGACGTTTTTTTTGTTTGTAAATGATATTTTCTAAAATTCTATTTGTTATATTTGTTCATTATATTTTAATTGGTTTCTATATAAACTCATTCATAGGATTAATTTTCATTCGCTAGAGAAACAATAATATCATAGATCAATAACTCTAAGTAATTAACTATTAAAAATATTTGTTAAAACCAGTATCCAATTAACCACACCATATTTTATGCAAACTTTTATTTCGTAATGTTATTAGTGCATTTACCATCCTGCAATGTGTCTTATATAAGACACATTGCAGGATGGTAAATGCACTAATAACATGGGCTGTTTTGTGGTAAATCAGATTTTCATAGAGACATTATTAATAAATAGGATTATTCTACTCTATATAATCAATGATTTTGACTATAGATTAAATACTCATTGATAAACCTACGCAATTTCTGAGGGCAGTGACTTAATTTAGTACTACGCAGTGACTTAGTTTCAGTTACAGACTGACAGACACAGAACCCTTATTATCATAATATGTAGGATTTATTAAAAACCTCAAATTCCATCGGTGGATTATGCAGTTTCAATTTATGTTTCTGTTTCTCATCCGCATCCAGCGTTTGTACTCATACTGACTATTTTTATTGTATTGTTTTTTACACAACACACGTTATCCATCATAATTGCTGGTGTGTTAAAGAAAATCCGATTCATTTAAGACAGATGGACTCCATTAATAATTCATGAATTTTTTATGCACTGATGAGCTTTTCTATAAAAATTCTATACTTTAGATATATATCAAAATAGAACAAAGTATACATAAACCAATCATACTGGGCATATATTTTTTAAAACCTGTTTAAAAAATGCTTGGACCATCTAATGATGTTAGCTGTCATTTTATATATATATATATATATATACATTATATATATATATATATATATATATATATATATATATATATATATAACGAAGACTCATATTATATACCACAATAATTCAGAAAATAAATTAACTCGCGCACTAGATTATAAAAATTACTTACAATCATACATAATACATGTGATTTTTGCAATATGTCACTTCGATAGAGAGTCCCATAGAGAGTGAACAATTTCTCACTCTCTCTCTCTCTCTCTCTCTCTATATATATATATATATATATATATATATATATATAATACAGTGTTGTATAATATTTTATAAAGTAATGTTATTATTATTATTATTATTATTATTATTATTATTTACTCCTTTTGAGTTTTCACATCAGTGTTAGCTGATGGTCTTTCACTGGAGTCTGAGTGACAGCAAGTCTCCTCAGGTCTCCAGGACTATTCTGAGTATTCTGGCATTTCTATTAGTATGTAGATATGGTAAACAGTCTTAATGATGTAAAACAATTTTATTAATAATTGGGTTTTAAATAAAAAATAAAATCATGGATAATGTGATGTAAATAACAAATAGAATTGGGATTTGTATAGTAATATGGTTTCGGTTACAGACAGAAAAACTCACAATCTCCATTATAATAAGATATTATATATATATATATATATATATATATATATATATATATGTGTGTGTGTGTGTGTGTGTATAAGTATAGATAAAAGGATATGAAAACACACAATGCTGTTAAATTAAATGCTTGTTTCATATCTTTTTATCTATACTTATACCGTCGGATTCATGTCCTTACTCTTAACTTATATTATATATATATATATATATATATATATATATATATATACGTGGGGCACTACTAAACGAATCCCTCTAGTGGACCTGGGAGTAATGGCTATAAAACAGAACTCCCCGGCGGATAGAATTGAAATCTGAAAGACAGTCTTACTCTTTTTTTAAAAGTTAACCACATTGAACCTAACATGTACCGTTTCCCTCCGAAAATAAGACCTACCTGCAAAATAAGAGCTAGAGTAATTTTTCTGGATGATTTTAATTTAAGCCCGCCCCTTAAAATAAACCCTAGTTGAGAGCAGCAGAGAATGATATGATTATTTTTGAATGAATTGTCGTTAATGAGTTTTATGTTAATGGTAAAAAAAATGGCGATCGTTTTTCGTAATTTCGTCATTTTCTACTTCTTAATGTCATTTTTCGATAAATGAAGAATAAGATACCCCCCGAAAATAAAGCTAGTGTTATATTTCGGAGGGAAGATTAATAAAAGTACTCCCACCCGGGCCAGAGTGGACCTGGGAGTAATAACAATGAAACGGCACTCCGCCACAGACAGAATCGAAATCGAAAAGACTATCTATTTCTTTTTTTTTTAATTTTACCACATTGAACCCTAACAGGTACTACAACACGGGCCAGGATGGATCTGGGAATAATGGCTATGAAATGGCACTACCCCACAGATAGAAATGAAATCGTAAAGACTGATCCTTTTATAAAGTCAACCACATTTAATCCTAACAAGTACCGTGTTTGACCAAAAATAAGACCTATCCGTAAAGTATTTATTTACCGCGTACCCCACTTGTACGGGTCAGGCACAAAGTCCCTATTAACGTGGGACCACCCACAAGCCGAAGCTCATGGAGTGGCAAGTGAAAAATTGCATCGATCCCGTCGGCATTCCCCCTCAAGGGGGCGCCTCAGGCGCTGGGCAATAAACCCAGCCCTGCCCCTTTAAATCGAGGGGGCAGGTGTTGCCTGGGGGATGGCCCCCTGGGATCGACGCTATTATTATAACATCACCGGTCCAGCGGCTGAAGCTCGAGTCGAAACCGGGTGAGGAAAGTAAGACCTAGCGTGATTTTTCAAGATGATTTTAATATAAGTCCTCGAATAAATCCTAGTTGAGAGCGGCAGACAGAGGGTGATAGGATTATATTTGAATAAATTGTTGTTAATGAGTTTTTAGATAAAAGAACATGTTAATGATAAATAAATGTTGATCGTTTTCTGTTTATCTAAAAATAAAAGGCCTGTGTTATTTTCGGCGAAATACGGTACTATCAACCAACCCAGAGTGGACCTGGGAGTAATGGTTATGGAACGGCACTCATCGACAGGTAGAATCGAAATCAGATAGTCAGTCTAATACCTACTACCACCCGGGCCAGAGTGGAGTTATGGAACGGCACTCATCGACAGGTAGAATCGAAATCAGTCAGTCTAATACATTTTTTAAAAGTTAACCATATTAAACCCTAATATGTACTAGTGGACCATGGAACGGCAATCGACAGGTAGAATCGAAATCAGATAGTCAGTCTAATACATTTTAAAAGTTAACCATATTAAACCTAATATGTACTAGTGGACCCGGCACTCATCGACAGGTAGAATCGAGTCTAATACATTTTTTAAAAGTTAACCATATTAAACCCTAATATGTACTACCACCGGGCCAGAGTGGACCATGGTTAGAATATTAAGTGGTTAGTTAATCGAAATATAGTCAGAGCCTAATATGTACTGTGGACCTGGGAGTAATGGTAGGAACGCACTCATCGACAGTAGAATCGAAATCCAGTCTAATACAAGGTACTACCCGGGCCAGAGTGGACCTGGAGTAATGGTTATGGAACGGCACTCATCGACAGGTAGAATCGAAATCAGATAGTCAGTCTAATACATTTTTTAAAAGTTAACCATATTAAACCCTAATATGTACTACCACCCGGGCCAGAGTGACCTGGAGTAATGGTTATGAACGGCACTCATCGACAGGTAGAATCGAAATCAGATAGTCAGTCTAATACATTTTTTAAAAGTTAACCATATTAAACCCTAATATGTACTACCACCCGGGCCAGAGTGGACCTGGGAGTAATGGTTATGGAACGGCACTCATCGACAGGTAGAATCGAAATCAGATAGTCAGTCTAATACATTTTTTAAAAGTTAACCATATTAAACCCTAATATGTACTACCACGGGCCAGAGTGGACCTGGGAGTAATGGTTATGGAACGGCACTCATCGACAGTAGAATCGAAATCAGATAGTCAGTCTAATACATTTTTAAAAGTTAACCATATTAAACCCTAATATGTACTACCACCCGGGCCAGAGTGAACCTGGAGTAATGGTTATGGAACGGCACTCATCGACAGGTAGAATCGAAATCAGATAGTCAGTCTAATACATTTTTTAAAAGTTAACCATATTAAACCCTAATATGTACTACCACCCGGGCCAGAGTGAACCTGGGAGTAATGGTTATGGAACGGCACTCATCGACAGGTAGAATCGAAATCAGATAGCCAGTCTAATACATTTTTTAAAAGTTAACCATATTAAACCCTAATATGTACTACCACCCGGGCCAGAGTGAACCTGGGAGTAATGGCTATGGAACGGCACTCCCCAACAGATAGAACTGTAATTGGTAAGACAGTCTGATTCTTTTTTAAAGTTAACCTCATTGGACTGTAACATGTACAACAATCCGGGCCAGAGTGCACCTGGGAGTAATGGCAGTGAATCGGCGCTCCTCGACGAATCGAAATGGGTAAGACAGTCTTATTCCTTTTTAAATTCAACCACATTGGACCGTAACAAGTACTACACCCCCTATCAGCTGGGGTGTTAGAATGCACCGACTGCACCTCTGCAGAGGGATAACACTCCCCCAATGGGGCCACCCGTTGGCCGTGGGTGGCGACCCGTGATGCTTAAGGATAGAGCCCAGGTGGATGAGCAGTTCATGACTTGCAATACTCCATTTTGGCACTATCTTGGGCTAGACAGGCGGTCGGAGAGGCCCCCTCCGATGAATCGGCTGGCCACGTCAAGCCCTAGACCCTATATGCTTGCCCCAACCCTATTGCCCTTATGGCAAGCCCTAACACCTCTTTATCATATGAGTGCTAGAAGGCGGTGGCTGAGGGTCTACATGTCCTCGGAATGATGTTAAACTCTATTTGATGGTGAGGTTCCAGTTCTGGAGGTTTGGGGAATGTAGAGCACCCCTTCATCACCATTGCTCCCTGGTCCACCTGACCCGGAGTGGTAGTACCTTTTAGGGTCCCATCTTTGGATTGAATAGAAAAATGTATCTATAAAAAAAGTGTATTATCCATTAAAAATTGATTTATTTTAAAACTTTATCGGCATTAAATGAACCACTGAGGTTTATATGCCGTAAAACAAAACAACCCCCCCCCCCAAAAAAAGTACTACAATCCCGGGCCAGAGTGGATCTGAGAGTAATGGATAAGAAACGGCGCTCCTCGACAGATAGAATCGAAATCGGTAAGACAGTCTTATCCTTTTTTATGTTAACCAACATTGAACTCTAAAAATGTTTTACCACCCGTCCCAGAGTGGACCTGGGAGTAATAACAATAAAACGGCACTCCTCGACAGATAGAATCGAAATCGGAACGACAGTGTGATTCTTTTTTAACGTTAACCACATTGCGTACAAAAGTGACAGTTGATTCAGCATCAATTCAAACTGACCGTCCCTCAATCCTTGTCCGTTCCCTTTTGCAGAATTGATCTTTTAAGTGACGTTCCATTCTGGCGAATAAATAAATCAAAATGTCTAAATCAATGACGGTTTGTCATTGCTACCTCTACGGCCAAACGTCTTACCGCGCAATTTGATGGTCCAGTCTTCTCCCAGCGGATGAGCACAAGGTTCGTCGGAAAGAGACGTGACGCCCTTGGGGAGTGGGACACGAGATCGAAAACTCTACAGAACATGATAAGTGTCAAACATCTCAAACGCTAAGACCGTTTACTAAACTCACAAAGTGATTTTGATACACTAAGTAGAGATAAACTGAAGTGACAACCCCAACCCATTTCCCCCTAAAAAAAAATTAGGTACAGCTACGAAATAATGCGTAGCTTCTCTCGTTTACTAAATAATGGCAAATACACCACTGATCATGGTATCTTTGAGAATACTGGATTTTTAGGCAACCAATCTAAAAGAAGAAAAATTCTGATAGAAGCCGGTTTATCTCAGTTGGTAGGGCACAGGTCTAGAAATCGCAAGGTTCTTAATTCGATACCGGTCCTCGCAAGCTGATCGCATGAGTAGCACAGATTGTGTAATCTGATCTGTGCGGTAAAGTGGGAGCTGACACAGTGATTTTGATCATCATCATCATCATGTCGCGCACGCAACACGTATATCCATGACAATCTCTTGCCAACCTTCCCTATCGCTCATTGTCCCTGGGAGTTCTTCTGCGCAGCAACCAGCATCCTCACATAGTTGGTCAATGTAGGTCCTTGGTGGGCGGCCCACATTAGCATGTCCATGTAATATACCATTTTGATATACTATGCACAAATAAACTGAGGACCCCCCCCCAAAAAAAAAAATTAGGTACAGCTACCAAATAACGTGTAGCTTCTCTCGTTTACTAAATAATGGCAAATACACCACTGATCATAGTATCTTTGAGAATGCTAGAATCTTTAGGCAAGCAATCTAAAAGATGGAAAATTCTAAATTTAGACCAGTCTAACTCCGCAAAATAACTAACCCTGTGTCACATCCTGTCCATGGTGGTGGGTTGGGTAAGTAAAGACGAGATACTTTAGGCAACCAATCTAAAAGAAGGAACATCTTATTATAATGGATATTGTGGGTTTTTCTGTCTGTAACCGAAACTATATTACTATACAAGTCACAATTCCCTTTGTTATTGTACATCACATTCTCCATAATTTTATTTTTATCTAAACCTGAGTTATTAATAAAATTGTTTTACATTATTAATACTGTTGACTATGTCTACATATTAATAACATGCAATTGTATTTATATATACAACAAAATAGCGGTTTACAGTGTGAATGGGAAGGCTAATTTGCATATTGATCTTAAAAATTTGATTTTAATAAATATATGCTTAAATCTTAAAAGAAATAACAAGAAGAAATAACTTAATATTATTCTTTATTTTAACTAAATAGTTAAATTAGGAAAAGTTACCAATGAAAGACGGGAGTAACGGAAATTGATGGAAGAGTTAGTTTCAAAGTTGTTCTATTTTTTAATCATACCCCCTCTGTTTCAAATCTTTTTATCCGTATTCTTATTCAATTTCATTAGCCTTTCTAATTTAATATGATATTTTATTATATTAAAACTTAAATACTTGCACCCGGAGGGTGCATATATTTGCTAGTTCTGATAAAAGCCGGTTTAGCTTAGTTGGTAGAGCACAGGTCTAGAATTCACAAGGTTCCTAATTCGTTAACGGTCCCTGTTGACTCAGCGCACGAGTAGCATTGGGTACCCTGATCTGTGCGGTTAAGTGATTTTGATACACTAAGTGAAGACCCATACCAACCCATTTCCCCTAAATAATTAGGTACAGCTACCAAATAATACGTAGCTTCTCCTGTTTTCTAAATAATGCAGATACACCACTGATCAATGTATCTATGAGAATACGATTATTTAGGCAACCAATCTAAAAGAAGAACAATTCTAATAGAAGCCGGTTTAGCTCAGTCGGTAGGGCACAGGTCTAGAATTGCAATGTTCTTAATTCGATACCGGTCCTCTCAAACTGAGCGCATGTGTAGCACAGGTTGATTAATCTGATCAGTGCAGGAAAGTGGGGAGCTGACAGAGTGATTTTGATATACTATGTAGAAATAAATTGAAGACTCACCCCAATCCATTTTCCCCCTAAAAAAATTAGGTACAGCCACCAAATAACGTGTAGCTTCTCCCGTCTACTAGATAATGGCAAATACACCACAGATCAATGTATCTTAGAGAATACTGGATTCTTTAGGCAAACAATCTAAAAGAAGGAAAGTTTGAATTCAGACCAGCCTAACTCCGCAAAATAACTGACCCCGTGTCACATCCTGTCCATGGTAGTGGGTTGGGTTAGTACATACGAGATACTTTAGGCAACCAATCTAAAGAAGGAAAATTCTGATCAAAGCCTTTTTAGCTTAGTTGGTAGAGCACAGGTCTAAAATCGCAAGGTTCCTAATTCGATACCGGTCCTCGCAAACTGAGCGCATGAGTAGCACAGATTAGGTAATCTGATCT
>CM042159.1:91200504-91220504 GCA_023376005.1 Doryteuthis pealeii | reverse complement strand
TAGTGTTCACCTTTGTAAAATCTGCAAATGCGCGACTGGCTGAACATACCAATTTTTGAATGGCAATCTCTGGCGCAGTGATTGCAAACAAACGGCGATACTTACTGGAGATGCTGTTGTCTCTACCTCCACACTAGGTCTGGTCTTCTTGCTGGGATAAGGTGATCTGTTTTTATTTCAAAGTCCCAGAGAATTTTATGCGTTTCGTTCTCAAGAACAGATTCTGGTTTATTCTTTTCTGTGGCGGCTTCTTTCCTCTCATTTTCACTCCTTTTCGTTCCTTGTTTGACGAGAGAATTGGCGTGAGAATTGAACTCACGAACAATGCTTAATAGTAAAGTAAGTAAAGTCGTCGGGGCGGCCTAAAGTCGGTATCAGCCAGTCAGCGAGGGAGTCTATCCCCTTTTCAATAGCGCTAGACCAAGGAGATTGTTTTGGCGTCTGGTGTGGAGCGCCACACTTACAATCGGCTCCCTACTTTACCGCACAGATTCCTGTGCTACTCATACGCTGAGTTGGCGAAGACCGGTATCGATCTAGGAACCTTGGGTTTCTAGCCGAACGTACTACCGACTGAGCTAACCCATTACATTATTCAAGAGGACCCCTAGTTATTGGTGGAACAAGGCCAGAGGAGTGGGGTACCCAGTGAGAATTGAACTCACTAACAATGCTTAATAATTATTACAATATTCAAAAGGGCCCCATGTTATTTTTGGCACAAGGCCAGAAGTGTGGGGCATTTAGTGAGAATCGAACTCATAATGGTTAATAACTATCACAATATTCAAGAGGAACCCTAATTATTTACTAAGCTTAGTTCAGTTGTGGCACAAGACCAGAAGAGTGGGGTAGCCAGTGAGAATCGAACTCACTAACAAAGCTTAATAATTATTACAATATTCAAGAGGACCCCTAGTTATTTGTGGCACAAGGCAAGATGAGTGGGACATTTAGTAAAAATCGAACTCACTAATAATGCTTAATAACTATTACAATATTCAAGAGAACCCCTAATTATTTATCAACTTACTTGTGGCAGAAAGCTAGAAGAGTGGGTTAATCAGTGAGAATCGAACTCACCGACAATGGTTTGCTAATCCATCTCTCTAAGCATTACATTACGCAAAGGCGTCTTATTTATTTAGCTGAGCTTAACTGGGGTATTACGCCAGAAGTATGTGGCACACAGTGAGAATTTAACACACTAATAATCGTGTGTAAATCCAGCTTGCGAACTATTCCACAACGCGATGTGCCCTGTTTATTTACAAAGATTCAAATATCCTACACTGACAAACATTTCCTTGACCCAACACCAGAGACTGACGGACACCAAAAACAAATTCCTGACTTTCCTTATGGTGAAACTCGAGTAGGTTATTCCAGTGTATACCATTATAATAATAAATTTGCTCTACTCACGTATTGAGCACTTTATATTTGTTATATCGCTGTCTTATCATTGCGAAACTTGTATGAAATAACCACTGAGGCTAATTTCACCGGTAAGTCACCATTTTCACACACACACACACACACACACACACACACACACACACACACATGTATATATATATATATATATATATATATATGAGAGTACGCAAACTGTTTTTGAGATGGCGAGAGCCGACAATTTTTTTTTTGGGGGGGGGAGAATATGTGCATAATTGAAGTCATACCTAATTTGAACATTAATTAGTCGATAATTAATGAATTGTTTATGCCTTAAATTTGAACAGATATATTCGCCTAATTCATTAATTATCAACTAATTAATTTTTAAAATAGGTATGAATTCAATTAAACACATAATTACCCCTCCCCCAAAAAACAAATATGTATATATATAAATTTCCTGCTTTGAAAGACTCAAGTAAAAATAATTTTTCCCAAAAAGATTTCTCTTAAAAAAGTTTTTTTTCACCTCGAAAATAATTTTTTGAGAAAATTGTTTTCATAAATTCTTTGCAATATATATATATATATATATATAATATATATATTATAATGGAGATTGTGTGCTTTTCTGTCTGTAACCGAAACTATATTACTACTCATATCACTATTCCCTTAGTTATTGACACACATTTTCTATGATTGTATTTTCATTTAAACCTCAATTATTAATAAAATTGTTTTACATTATTAATACTGTTAACTATGTCTACATACTGACAACATGCAATTATATTTATATATACAATAAAATAGTGGTTTACAGTGTGAACGGGAAGGCTAATTAGCATATTGATATTAAAAATGTGATTTTATTAAATATGTGCTTAGTATTATTGATATCTAACTGTTTGGTTTTATTTTAATGAATATAATAAAAAATCTCATCAATGAATCTTAAATTAACAAGAAAAAAGAACTGTCATTTTATTATTTACTTCCTCTTTTAACTAAATACTTAAAATATAACTAAATACTAGAAAAAATAACAATGAAAGACAAGAGTAATGGAAGAGTAAGTTTCAGTTGTTCTATTTTTTATTATACTCCCTCTGTTTCAAATCTTTTTATCGGTATTCTTATTTAGTTTCATTAGCCTTTCTAATTTAATATAATATTTTATTACATTAAACATAAATACTTGCACCCGGAGGGTGCATATATTTGCTAGTATATATATATATATATATATATATATATATATATATATATATATATATATATATATATATAAGTTAAAAGAAAGGAAATGAATCCGACGGTATGAGTATATATAAAAAGATATGAAAACACCACAAAATGCTGTTAAAGTAAAAACATTTTATAACATAGCTGATATTGAACAATATTTCGATTTTATGAAAATCATCATCAGAGCTTGTTTATACTCCGTGTTGTTAAGAGCGGAGACGAAAGTCATATGAGCGAGAAAAAGGATAATATGTTGAAAAATATTTAGTTGGCTAAAATAATAGCTTTTTTTTTCATTATCAGAAGGCTAAGACTTACGGGTGTATGTACACCCTGTGAACTTCAAAAATGTCGATAGCGATCTAATATATGTGAGTGCACACGCACGTGTGTGCATATGTATGTGTATTTGCATGTGTGTGTGTGTGTGTGTATGTGTATGCATGTGTGTATGTGTGTGTATGTGTGTATGTGTGTGTGTTCATGTGTATATGTATGTGCGTGTATGTGTATGTGTATAATGTATGTATGTGTGTATGTGTGTGGTGTATGTGTGTGTATGTATGTGTGTGTATGTATGTGTGTGTGTGTGTGTGTATGTGTGTGTGTTCATGTGTATATGTATGTGTGTGTATGTGTATGTGTATATGTATGTATGTGTGTATGTGTGTATGTGTGTGTATGTATGTGTGTGTGTGTATGTATGTGTGTGTATGTATGTGTGTGTGTGTGTGTGTATGTGTATGTGTTCATGTGTATATGTATGTGTGTGTATGTGTATGTGTATATGTATGTATGTGTGTATGTGTGTGTATGTATGTGTGTGTGTATGTATGTGTGTGTGTGTGTGTGTATGTGTGTGTATGTATGTGTGTGTGTGTGTGTATGTGTTCATGTGTATATGTATGTGTGTGTATGTGTATGTGTATATGTATGTATGTGTGTATGTGTGTGTGTATGTGTGTGTATGTATGTGTGTGTGTGTGTGTGTGTGTGTGTGTGTGTGTGTGTAAAACAATACGAAAATGAACCATTCGACAAAATGGTTACTTGATATATCACGAAGAATTCTCCCTCCACTTATCCACCTCCCGATTCATCGTTGTTTTTCCCGCTCTTCTGCATCCCACCTTTTTCTTCCGCCAGTCTCTGGATTTCTTCAGAAAGAAGATGGAGGCGCCGCCTCGCACACAATTCCAAGCGATACGAACGCATCCATCCATCATATTTCGACGTTGATGTACGGAAATTCGCACCAGACCTCAGGGGAACCGGCGCCGGCGTCTGGCTAACATCGGAAAAAGTTACATGTACCCTCAGAAACCGTTCCCACTCAGCGTGTGCACAACTTTGGCCCCCGGACCGGAATAGAATCTCAAAACCCAAAACTATCAGCTTCTTTTATCCAACTTTCAAATCTTCAGTTACTTATCTATAATAATAATAATATAATAATAATAATAATAATAATAATAATAATAATAATAATGATAAATAAGGACAAACTATATCAAAGCGAAAATTGATAAGACCCAACAAAATAGTAAATGTAGACTTTGCAGTGATAGAGATGAGACTGCAAACCATGTACTATGTGAATGTAGCAAACTAGCACAATGGGAGTACAAAACTAGACACGACTGGGTTAGGAAGGTGATCCACTGGGAATTATGCAAAAAAATTAATTCTGACCATATAACAAAATGATATATGCATAAACCAGAATCTGTTCTTGAGAACGAAACGCATAAAATTCTCTGGGACTTTAAAATAAAAACGGATCACCTTATCCCAGCAAGAAGACCAGACCTAGGATGGATTAACAAAAATGAAAGAACTTGTCAACTGGTGGATTTTGCAGTTCCAGCAGATCACAGGGTGAAGCTGAAGGAAAATGAAAAAAATGGATAAATACCTGGACCTTGCCAGAGAACTGAAATAGTTATGGAATATGAAAGTGAAAGTGATACCAATTGTAGTTGGTGCACTTGGAACAGTCCCAAAAAGGATTGGAAAAGGGATTGGAAAATCTGGAAATCAGAAGAAAAATTGGACCATCCAAAATACTACACAGCTGCCATCTGCAAGAATACTCAGAAGAGTCCTGGAGACCTGAGGAGACTTGTTGTCACTCAGACTCCAGTGAAATACCATCAGCTAACACTGATGTGAAAACTCAAAAGGAGTAAATAATAATAATAATGATAATTTTAGAACAAACTATAAAAAGGCAAAAATAGCAAGTGCAGAATGTGTGGAGGAAATGGTCAATCCTATAATAAGCGAATGCAGCATACTACCACAAAGAGAGCACAAGACTGGGTACGACTCTGTGGGAAAGGTAATCCACTGGGAATTGTGCAAGAAATTCAATTTTTACCATACAAGCAACTGGTATATGCCCCAAACTGAACCTGTTATGGAGAAGGAGACGCAGAAAATTCTCTGGGACTTCGGGGTACACGCGGATCACCAAATCCCGGCCAGAAGACCGGACCTAATATTAATAGACAAGAAGAAGAGAACCTGTCATCTCGTGGATTTTGCCGAGTGAAAATGAAAGAAAGCGAAAAGATTAACAGATACTTAGACCCTGCCAGAGAACTGAGGAAACTTTGGAACATGAAGGTGAAGGGAACCAATTGTAATTGGTTCCCTTGGAACGGCCCCCAAAGGTCTGGAAAAGAATTTGGGCGAATTGGAAATCAGAGAAAGAATCAAGACCATCCAAACTACAGCATTGTTAAGATCGGCTAGAAAACAGAAAAGTCCTGTAGACCTGTGGAGACTTGCTGTCACTAAGCATCCAGGGAACCATCGGCTACGACAGGCGTGAAAAAAAAAAATAATAATAATAATAATAATGTTATGAAATATGAAAGTCAAAGTGATACCAATTGTATTTGGTGCACTTGGAACAGTCCCAAAAGGATTAGAAAAGGGTTTGGAAAGTCTGGAAATCAGAGGAAGGATTGATACCATCCAGAACACTGCACTGCTGCAATCTGCCAGAATACTCAGAAGAGTTCTGGAGACCTGAGGAGACTTGTTGTCACTCAGACTCCAGTGAAAGACCATCAGCTGACGCTGAATTGAAAACTCAAACGGAGTGAATAATAATTGCTCTAGGAAGAGTTGCTGTTTCAGTTATATTTTTTTTGGGGGGGGGGGGCTCGGAGGGAGTTACCGGCAGACATTAGTATTAATGGCAAGGGGTAAGGGATATATAATTTATTTTTGCATATTTGTTTTGATCAAATGATACACTCTGTATTGCAAAAAAAACCTCCCAGTGAAAATCTAAACAGATTTCGATGAAAAAATACGAAGATAAATCAATAGATAGATATGCACGGATATATAGATATATACGAATTACACACACACACACACACACACACATATATATATATATATATATATATATATATATATACAGACATATATGGTAATCCAAATGTTTGGTAAGCAAGGGATGATTCTATTTGAGATCATCAAGTCTCGCTGTACAACCATACTGTATGTTTTTGTAGGTGCAGACATATATACTTATACAAGTTTTTTTTAATCCCTAAAGAGAGCTCAATGTATAATAATCAATAAATTAGATTATATACAGAACAATATTTAATTTTCAAAGAAAGAAAAACTTTTTAAAAAGTAATCCCGTGATAATTTTTCTGTCGACCCAAATCTCAAAAATTGAGTCTAGCATCATCAGACGGATTTTACTAATACAAAACCCATCTGATGAGGCTAGGCTCATATTTTTTTAAAGATTTTGGTCGAAAAATATAACGGGATGATGGTTTGTTAAGTTTTTGTTTCTTTGAATATATATATATATATATATATATATATATATATATATATATATATATTTATTTATTTATTTAATTAAATTTTTAATAAATCCGAACTACAATAGCGTCCGCAGAAGTAACCGACGTTATTTTCGGTCCAAAATGTGACATTAAGTAAAGATCTTCAACAAACACCATGGGATCTAGCTCAACGACCTGATGATTGCCCCTTGGCATGAAACCTGGGTAGCTGTTTATAATGAACATTGATAAAAACTCAGCAAATTAAATAAATATTAGCTCTCACAATTTTTGATTGAGCACTGTATTTTCTTTGTTTCATCACAAAAACATTTGTTTTTTATATATACCTATATATATATATATATATATATATATATAGTTGAATGAAGTGACGAATAAAAGTTTTAGCTTTTATTCATTTATTTGGGAACGATATTACTACCAATGGTTTCCTGGTAAAAGCATTCATCAGGTAAATGAAATATTTTTTTTTTAAATGACCGAAATGGTGTAAATGGTCAAATGTGTGCATTTTTTAACTGTATTCTCGTGTTGCATGTTTGCATGTTTACGTGATGTCGAATGCTCTTTTTGTTTGTACGTGTGCGTATTTTTGTTTGTGCGTATGTGTATGATGTCATGCGCATGCGCATGGAAATGCGTGAAGGCTGTGATGATATAATTGTGTCCACGTGTGTGTGTGTGTATGAATATGCCTATTTGTGTTTGGTATTCTTGGTATATATTTGGTATATCGTTCCCAAATAAATGAATGAAAGCTAAACCTTTTATGTGTCACTTCATTGAACTATCAACACTCTATCACAGATATTGAGCACTCTTCTAATAACACTGTACGTTGGATTACTATTACTTTTTCTAGTATACTAGTGCCAACCATACACATACACATACTAGTGCCAACCATACACAATAATATATATATATATATATATATATATATATATATATATATATATATTGGCTTTCGTAAATAAACGCGCATATAAAAATTAACGGTTAATAAAATCATATTCACACATTCACTATCTTATTATAATGGAGATTGTATGTTTTTCTGTCTGTAACCGAAACTACATTACTATTCAAGTCACAATTCCCTTAGTTATTTACGTCACATTCTACAGAATTTTATTTTTATTTAAACCTCAATTATTAATAAAATTGTTTTACATTATTAATACTGTTGACATACATAAGAATAACATGCAATTGTATTTATATACACAACAAAATAGCGGTTTACAGTGTGAATGGGAAGGCTAATTTGCATATTGATATAAAAAATCTGATTTTAATAAATATGTGCTTCGTATTACTGATTTCTAATCGTTTGATTTTATCTTTATGAATATTAGCAAAAATCTCGTGGATAAATCTTAAAAGAAATCCGTTAACAAGAAGAAATAACTGTAATTTTATTCTTTACTTTCTATTTTAACTAAATAGTTAAATTAGGATTATTTAGCAATGAAAGACGGGAGTGGGGGAAGAGTAAGTTTCAGTTGTTCTATTTTTTTATTATACACCCCCAGTTTCAAATCTTTTTATCTGCATTCTTATTTAGTTTCATTAGCCTTTCTAAATTAATCTAATATTTTATTAGATGAAAACTTAAATACTTGTACACGGAGGGTGCATACATTTGCTAGTACACTTAATATCTTTCATTTTGTCCCTCACATAAACATTACTTAACAGTGTCCTGAAGATGGTACAATATACCAAAATGCTTAAGTATTGACACATAAACTTGTTTCCCCTAATCATAACATCCTGTGTTTGTTATATTTTAAAAATATTTTCTTCTCATATTGTCGGATTAATTTCCTCACCGTATTTCCATATATATATATACATATATATATATATATATATATATATATATATATATATATATATATATATGTGTGTGTGTGTGTGTGTGTGTGTGTGTGTGTGTGTGTAGATAGATAGATAGATGAGTGAATGATCAAATAAAAGGTTTAGCTTTTATTTATTTACATGGGAACAATATTTACAACCAATGGTTTCCTGCTAACGCATTCGTCAGGTAAACGAAATAGTTTTTTTAAAACATTCATCTATCAAAGCTCTATCACAGCAGTTTACTAATAACACTGTACGTTGGATTACTACTGCTTTTTCTAGTATAATAGTGCCATCAATACACACAGGTCCTCTGTGCAGCATCCTGTATCCGCACAGAGTTGATCAATGTATGTCTTTGCTGGTCGGCCCACACTGGCGTGCCCATGTGCTGGCTTCCACAGGAGGACGTCACTTATGAGTTCGTCCTTGCTTCTCCAGCAGTGTCCCGCGTGTCGTGCAGCTCCCATCTAGTTTATTCTCTAGTCGCTTCGTTTGGGTGATATGTGGTAGTTGGCCGTACAGCTGCTTTCTCGTGGGTGCTGTTTCCACGTCTTGTTCAGGATCACCCGCAGCATTCTTGTGCAGCTCCCATCTAGTTTATTCTCTAGTCGCTTCGTTAGGGTCCAGGTGGTGCAGCCATACAGTAGCACAGATAGTCTGAAGATCGCATAGATGAGAGCCTATCAGCAAACAGGAGTTAACGGATTCAGATATATATATATATATATATATATATATATAATATATATATATATATATGAATAAGATATAATGAAAAAAACAAACGATGTTTACAACTGAAATAGGCTCATCAGAAGAGAAAGTGTGCAAACCGTTTCGGGGCCAATTCTCTTGACGGTTTTAAAAAGCAACACTCGGCCCATCCTCAACTAATATGAGGACCCTATTGCATTATAATGTATCAACCGCACGTGGGTCGGTCATCAACAAAAACAAGACGGGAAAAAGACCGTTAGTAGAAACAGAACGCTGCTAGTCAAACGTTGGAATTAATCAAAAAAAAAAAAATTGTGCTGTCTGCTTTAAAAATAATATGAATTTTATTTAAAAATAAAATGAATTTTATTTAAAAATAAATGAATCTCATTTTCAATTTTGAAAATGGCCCCGAAACGGTTTGCACACTTTCTCTTCTGGTGAACCTATTTCAGTTGTAAACATCGTTTGTTTTTTCATTATATCTTATTCATACTGTCGGATTAATTTCCATTTTATTTTCACATATATATATATATATATATATATATATATATATATATATGTGTGTGTGTGTGTGTGTGTGTGTGTGTGTGTGTGTGTTTATAATTACTATTTTTGCTAGTAGTTATATTATAATTGTACATATATTAATTGTTTAGTATGCATTTACACAAAAATCCACATACACGGGTAACCATGTACATGTGCATATATGATGCATAAAGGGTGAGATACATTATAGGGGTTTCCTGTGGAAAAAATCGAAACAATATATAATGCACATGTACGTGGATACCCATGTTTGTAGATTTTTGTGTAAATGCATACTAACAATTAATATATGTACAATTATGATATAACTACTAGCAAAAAATTATAAACACACCATATATATATATATATATATATATATCTTATTATAATGGAGATTGTGTGTCTTTCTGTCTGTAACCGAAACTATATTCCTACTCAAGTCACAATTCTCTTAGTTATTGACATCACATTCTCCATGATTTTATTTTTATCTAAACCTCAATTATTAATAAAATTGTCTTACATTATTAATACTGTTAACTATGTCTACATACTAACAACATGCAATTATATTTATATACAACAAAATAGCGGTTTACAGTGTGAACGGGAAGGCTAATTTGCATATTAATATTAAAAAATCGAATGTAATAAATATGTGCTTAGTATTATTGATTTCTAACTGTTTCGTTTTATTTTAATGAATATAAGCAAAAATCTCTTCAATGAATCTTAAATGAAATCCATTAACAAGATAAAATAACTGTCATTTTATTCTTTACTTCCTCTTATAACTAAATAATTAAATTTAAAAAAATAACAATGAAAGACGAGAGTGATGGAAGAGTAAGTTTCAGTTGTTCCATTTTTTATTATACTCCCTCTGTTTCAAATCTTTTATTATACTCCCTCTGTTTCAAATCTTTTTATCTGTATTCTTATTTAGTTTCATTAGCCTTTCTAATTTAATACAATATTTTATTACATTAAAACTTAAATACTTGCACCCGGAGGGTGCATATATTAGCTAGTATATATAATA
Organism: Doryteuthis pealeii; assembly: GCA_023376005.1. Lineage (NCBI taxonomy): Eukaryota > Metazoa > Mollusca > Cephalopoda > Myopsida > Loliginidae > Doryteuthis > Doryteuthis pealeii. The sequence continues at coordinate 91,209,836 of CM042159.1, read as the reverse complement.
TATATATATATATATATATATATATATATATATATAATATTTAAGCGGGGTAGAGCTGGTTTTAATTTAGAGGTTCATTTTTCCTAGACTGATTACCTTACCAAGACTAAATAACCCAATCTATCCTATTATTTATAGTTAGTTAGAGAAGAAATGTGAAGAGGATGGATATAGGCCTTTTCCAAGGGAATTAACGCAAAGTGAGACGGAAATAGCCTCGTCCAGGTGGGGAGAATCGAATTGGCGTCGTAGTCAACGTGCTGGAATGAGACGTTGTAGTAAGCGGGTTCATGCCTTTACCGAGGCAATAAGCGCCATGTGAAATGCATACAATTTCGTCGAGACTTTGAACTCGGCTCACCGATTCCTACAATATTATATATAATATATTATATATATATATATATATATATATATATATATATATAAACACGCGCGCGCACATAAATGCATAAGTACATAATAAGTACGCACATACATACACACACGTGCACATGTATATATAAACATACATAAACATTCAGGCACACGCATATATATATATATATATATATAGAGAGAGAGAGATAGATAGAGAGAGAGAGAGAGAGAGGGAAGGGAGGGAGGAGAGAGAACGAGGGATAGGTAAAATATAAAATTGTATGATATCTATGAATTTGGCTAGAGAGATATGTAAATGTGTGTGTAAATATATGTGTGCATAATTTTATATATATATATATATACATAAAATATATGTAAGTATATATGTATAATATATATATATATATATATATATATATATATATATAATATATATATATATATATATATAATATATATATGTAGATATAGTGATAGTTGTAGTTAAAAGCTATATTCTCTATAATCTTCTTCCGGGGGAAATAAACATCTGTAGAATCACTCACCCCCCCCCCGTAAAAAAAAGTTTCATAACTTAAAACCTGGCAGCAAAATTTTAAATATCTCAACACTCCTTCCGAAAAGGTCAGGAAATATTGAAGACTTCTTTTTTTCTGACATGCTTTCTTTATTGCTACAACGCTTTTTTCCTTCGGGAGAAAACATATTACTCAGGGGGAAAAAAGAATAAATAATAAATTATAAAAAAAAATCCAAAGTTTAATTTCCCTCGAACAAAAAATTAAACATATTATGGATTTCAAAAAGAAAAAATACACATCTTTTTCTTTTAACTATGTATATATAAAACACACACACACACACACACACACACAACACACACACACAATATATATATATATATATATATATATATATATATAATATATCACCCTTTGACTCAATCTGAGATGCGTAAGCAATGAAATTTAGAAAGTTAGAAGTTTAAATTATCCATATATAATTCTATTGATTGTATATATATATATATATATATATATATATATATATATATATTTCCAGCATCCAAATTATGTAAGGATGCCTGATGCTGCACAGAAGAACTCCCAGATGCAATGAATGATAGGGAGAGGTTGACGAGAGATTGTCATTGATATCCGTGCTACTTACGCGATTATATTATATTATATATATATAGTATATATATATATATATTAATATATGGGACGCCATCTTAAACCAACGTGTAAATATTTATCAAACCTCCTTGCCACGGGTAGGATGTGGCACAGGCTCGCAAGTAAGTGTCATCCACCGTGGATTGAACTCGTTATCAGTAGGATGGATGCTACACGACTAGTTTGCACTATTACAACCACGATAGGAGGCCCTTCGCAAACCGACGTGCAATACTATATCCAAACCCCTTGCCACGGGTAGGATGTGGCACAGGGTCGCATATATGAGGCATCCAGCGAGGATAAACTTACTATTCTGAGTAATGTATCTGCTTGACTAGCTGTTAGCCATTAACACACAGAATAAGACGCATTACACGAACTGACATAAAAGATATCAACCAACCCCCTTGCTACGGGTAGGATGTGACACAGAGTCTTATGTATGGGTCATCCAGCGAGGTTAGAAACACGCTGATTCAGAAGTAATGAAATCTGCGGAAGCTACGCTTGTTAGCCATTGCACCACGAAAAGTGCTTACACCAACCCAACCCAACCCAACCCAACCCCCTGGCACAAATGTGGCACAGGGTAACAATATTAGTCGGGCCGGTCGAGAGGCCCCCTCCGATCAATCGGCTGGCAACGTCAAGCCCTAGACACCTATATGACTATCCAACCCTATTGCCCTTATGGCAAGCCCCACCCCTTTTTATCATATGGTGCTAGAAGGCGGTGGCTGCGGGTCTACATGTCCTGTGAATGACGTTAAAACTCTATCTGAATGGTGAGGTTCCCAGTTTTGGAGTTTGGGAAATGTGAAGCATCCTTTCATACCATTGTTTCCTGGTCCACTCTGACCGCGATGGTATACCTGTTTAGGGTCCCATCTATAGGTTTAAATANAGAGCTAGAGAGATTGACATAAATGGATATATATAAATATATATATATGGATATATATATATATTTGTGTATATATATATATATATATATTATATATATATATATATATTAGGATGTACACAAATATAGATATTATAGATATACATAATAGTATATATGCCTATGTATATTTACAACACACACATCTATATATACATATATGTATATATATTTTATATAATGCATATATATATATATATATATATACATATATATATATATATATATTATAGATATATGAATATATCTGCCTATATATATTTACGCACCACCACAACACACACACATATATATATATGTATATATATGAATACTCATATATGTATATATGTATATATATGTTTATACATATATGCATATATTTATATACACATATATACGCGCGTGCGTGTGTGTGTATGTGGTGTGTGTGTGTGTCTTTTTCACTATTGTTATCTTTCTTACTTCTTGTATTCTACGTGCCCTACCGCTGCAATTCCTTTTCAAGTGAACGCCGACCGAATAATCGAGGGAGACGACATCCTGTACTTGGCTTTGGGGTGGAATCGGCAAGGGAGCCAAAAAAGCGCTTTCCATCCACAGCACCAACCCCAACAGTCCCCAGCCCCCACCATTTCCCCCCACCCTTTCTCAAACAGAAGAGACCCACATGACGCTATTTACAAGAAATCTACCTGAGATACTATAACCGTCACCACCTCACCCCACTCCTTCGCATGCTAGAGGGCTGATATGAAAGCGAGGAGCGAACACAAAAAAATGGAGTTTTCACACAAAAAAAAAAAATTGCCATAAATGGGGAGGTATTTTTTTTATCATTTGAAAGGAAATGTTGAAAGGGTTTTTAGAATCAAGAAAATCGGAAATGCATTGGAAATCGATATTTATCGTACGACGACTAATCTTATTATAATGGAGATTGTGTGTTTGTCTGTCTGAAGCCGAAACTAAATCACTACTCAAGTCAAATTCCCTTAGTTATTGACGTCACATTCACCATAAATTTATTTTTATTTAAACCTCAGTTATTGATAAAATTCTTATAACTTATTAATACTTTTGACTTTATCTACATTCTAATAACATGCAATTGTATTTATATATGCACAAAATAGCGGGTTACAGTGTGAACAGGAAAGCTAATTTGCATATTGATATTAAAAGTTTAATTTTATTAAATATGCGCTTGGTATTATTGATTTCTAATTGTTTTTTTTTTTTCTTAGAATGGATATGAGCAAAAAATCCGGGGATAAATCTTAAAAGAAATCCTTAAATATAAAGAAATAACAGTAATGTTATTCTTTACTTCCTATTTAACTAAATAGTTAAATTAGGAAAATTCAGCAATAAAAGGAGGGAGTGATGAAAAATGATGGAATACTTAGTTTCAAAGTTGTTCTATTCTTCGATTATACCCCCTCTGTTTCAATCATTTTATTTGGATTTTTATTAGTTTCAAAAGTATTTCAAATTTAACATATTTCATTACATTAAAATTCAAATACTTGCACCCGGAGGGTGCATATATTTGCTAGTACTACTAAATCATGCTACTAGTCTATTAATAATGGAGATTCGCTTCCGGTTTTTGTCTGTAACAAAACTACGTCACTGCTTACGTCCCATTACCCAAAATCGTCATAACAGAATAAATACACTCAAAATTTGAACATGCAACATTAGACAGTCCTCATTGTTTGTTTTTTAAGTTTTAAATAGATACATCCCCAGTATCATATTTATATATAGTTTGATTTTATTTAATAGATATTCAAGTTAATAAAACTTAGATAAAATTAATGATTTCATGATTTATGGTTCAACTCTCTGACACTTAATTTTTAATCTTCCACCTCCTCAAGCAATATCTTTCAAAATGTATTTTTACATCGCCGAGGGTGTTTTTTTTTTGCTAGTAATAATAATAACAATCTAATAAGTAAAGTCGTCGAGGTGGCCTAAAGTTGGTATCAGCCTATCAGCGAGGGAGTCTATCCCTAACAATCTAATACTACAACGAATACTAATTACTAATACTACTGTTAATCAAGATCTAAAGGACGCGTTTAGGCTCAGTTGGTACAGCGTTAGACTGGGACACTAGTTCCGGTTTGAAACCGCCCTCGCCAACCAGCGTAGTGAGTAGCACAAGGGTCTGATGTTAGGTATGGCGCTTCGCGCTATAGATGCCAAAACAATCTCCTTTGTCTAGTGTTAATGAAAATGGGATCGACTCCCTCACCCGTTTGTCTGATATTGACTTTTTGGCCGCCCGACGAATTTACTTTACTAATACTACTGCAGCGTAAAGTGAGGAGCTGATGGTAAGCTATGGCGTTCCGCCTCAGACGCCAAAATACTTCCTTGGTCTAGCACTAGTGATAAGGGTTAGACTCCCTCGCTTACTGGATGCTACTGACTACCCAACGACTTTACTTTACTAATCATGCTAACTACTACTACTAATAATAATACCAATTTAATATTACAAAGAAATACTAATACTAATACTACTATAATAAAAATGTAAAGAGCTGGTTTAGCTCAATTGGTAGAGCGTCCGACTGGGAACCACAAGGTTCCAGGTTTGATACGGCCCTCGCCAACTCAGCGTATGAGTTGCACAAGGATATGTGCAGTAAAGTGGGGAGTTGATGGTAGGTGTGCGCTCGTCTCAGAAGCCAAAACAATCTCCTTGGTCTATTGCTTGTAAAAAGAGGATACAATCCATCGCTGACTGGCTGATACCGACTTTAGGCAACCCCGACGAATTTACTTTACTAATACTACTAATAACCATGCTTACTACTACTAATAACTAATAATAATACCAATCTATTACTTCAACGAATACTAATACTACTCTTAATAAAGGTGTAAAGGGGCCGGTTTAGCTCAGTCGGTAGAGCGTCCGGAACCTAGGTTCCGGGTTTGATACCGGCCCTCGCCAACTTAGCGTATGTTTAGTTCAGGGATCTGTGCGGTAAAGTGAGGAGCTGATGGTAGGTATGGCGTTCCGTCTCAGAAGCCAAAACAATCTCCTTGGTCTAGCACTAGTGATAAGGGGTTAGACTCCCTTGCTTACTGGTACTAGTGACTTTACCCTACCTCGAACGACTCTACTTACTAATAAATACTAACAATCATGCTACTAATGATAATAATATCAATCTAATATTACAACGAATACTAATACTAACCCTAACCCTAACCCTAACCCTAACCCCTAACCTAACCCTAACCCTAATTAATACTAATACTTCTATTAATAATGATTATTATGATTATTAGTCATACAAGACTAACGCAACTCCAATATACTCAAGAACACAACCACAATGTGGAACATGTCAAACACCTTTGACAGTTAAACACTTATTCATGGAATGTAGGTTTCTTGCTCACATCAGAAACCGTTATTTTAAAGCAAACAATATGAAATATCTGTTTGAAAATGTCAACATAGAGGATATTTTCTCCTTTTAAGGGAATTAAAATTATACCATAGAATTAGACATGAAACAAATCAATACCTATCAACATAATCCCCAAAAATGCTAACACATTTTTAAAACCAATTACTAAAAAGTATAAATATAAATACACGATATGTATAACTTCTAACCGTTAGGCATGACATAAACCCAGATTGGTTGAATATGCCGTTAAAATCAATAAGCAACAACAATATTAATAATGATGTAAAGCGCCAGCTTAGCTCAGTTGGTAGAGCGTCCGACTGGGAACCACTAAGTTCTGGGTTTGATACCGGCCCTCGCCAACTCAGCGTATGAGTAGCACAGGGATCTGTGCGGTAAAGTGAGGAGCTGATGGTAGGTATGGCTTCCGCCTCAGAAGTCAAAACAATCTCCTTGTTTAGCGCTAGTGAAAAGGAGATAGACTCCCTTGTTGACTGGCTGATACCGACTATAAGCCACCCTGACGACGTTACTAATACTACTAATATCATAATACTACTAATACAATACCAATCTAATACTACAACGAACACTAATACTACTATTAATAAAGATGTAATAGAAATAATATCAAATGATGAAATTTGATATTTGCATCTAGGTTTATATTAATTTTTTATGTACATATTACGTATGAATTAAACGATACTGTGAATGGTTTACTTTCAGTAAGGGAAAATTCTCTGCTTAAAGTTATTCAACTACAAATAATAATAATAATAATAATAATAATGCAAAAATTTAATACCACAACAAAATGTATATGCATAAACCAGAATCTGTTCTTTGAGAACGAAACGCCAAAATTCTCTGGACTTTGAGATAAAAACGATCCCTATCCAGCAAAGAAGGCAGACCTAGTGTGATAAACAAAAAAGAAAGAACTTGTCAACTGGTGGATTTTGCAGTGCCAGCAGATCACAGGTGAAGTTAAGGAAAATGAAAAAAATAGACAAATATCTGGACCTTGCCAGAGAACTGAAAAAGTTATGGAATATGAAGTGAAAGTGATACCAATTGTGGTTGGTGCACTTGGAACAGTACAAAAAGGATTGGAAAAGGTTTGGAAAGTTTGGGAATCAGAGGAAAGATTTAAACCATTCAGAACACTGCACTCGCTGCAATCTGCCAAGAATACTCGAAAGAGTCCTGGAGAGCCTAGGAGACTTTTCTGTCACTCAGACTCCAGTGAAAGACCATCAGCTAATACTGATTGAAAACTCAAAAATAATAATAATAATAATAATAATAAATAATATAATAATATAATAATATAATAATGACTTTGAGATAAAAACGAATCACCTTATCCAGCCGAAGAGAGCAGAGCTAGTGTTGATTAACAAAAAGGAAAGAACTTGTCAACTGGTGGATTTTGCAGTTCCAGCAGATCACAGGGTGAAGCTGAAGGAAAATTTTAAAAATAGATAAATACCTGCACCTTGCCAGAGACTGAAAAAGTTATGAAATATGAAATCAAAGTGATACCAATTGTAGTTGGTGCACTTGGAATGTTCCAAAAGATAGGAAAAAAGTTTGGAAAGTCTGGGAATAGAGGGGGAATCGAGACCAGCCAGAATATCTGCACTGCTGCAATCTGCCAGAATACTCAGAAGAGTCCTGGAGAGCTGAGGAGACTTGTTGTCACTCAGACTCCAGTGAAATTCCATAATAATAATATAATAATAATGAAAGTGAGCGAAAAGGTAAACAAATACTTGTACATGCAAAGAAACTGGGAAACTGTGGAACATGAAGGTGAAGGTCGTACCAATTGTAATTGGTGCCTTGGAACGGTTCCCAAAGCTCTGAAAAAGAATTTGAGTGAATAAAAAATCAGAAGAAAGGATCGAGCCCATCAAAACTACAGTACTGTTTGGGATCGTTAGAATAATCAGAAGAGTCCTAGAGACCTGACGAGACTTGCTGTCACTCAGTCTCTAGTGAACCACCGGCGACGGCAGGTGTGAAAACCTACATCATAATATAATAAATATATTAGATCAACACATCCTTAAAGAAGTTAAAAATAGGCGAAAAAATATTGCAATGGCATGGATAGACTAACAGAAGGCCTATGACATGGTCTCACATACCTGGATTTTAGAATGTCTAAAAATGTACAAAATATCCAACAACATCATAAATTTAATCAAAACGCCATGGAAAACTGGGGCTTCCTATTAAAAGTAGGAATAAATCCAAAGTGGTATTTTCAAGGAGACTCGCTATTACCTACTCTTTATTATAGCAATGATGCCACCCAATCATATACTTAGAAAATGTACAGGGGGATACAAATTCACAACTCACAAGAAAAGATAAACCACCTTATGTACATGGATGACATTAAAAAAAATTGCAAAAAATGAAAAAAGAACTAGAAACTATGGTACAAACCATCAGAATCTATAACCAAGATGTAGGGATGGAATTCGGAATCGAAAAAATGTGCTACACTAGTAATAGAAGAGGGGAAGGAAAATTAATGGACGGAATACAACTACCAAATCAGGACACTATAAATCCTTGAAGAAAATAAACTTACAAATACTTAGGGATTCTAGAAACAGACAATATCAATCAAACAGAGATGAAATAAAAAGATTTTTAAAAAAGATACCCCGAAGAACAAGAAAACTCTAGAAACCAAGCTCAACAGCAGAAATCTTATCAAAGGATAAATACCTGGGTAGTCCCTATTATAAGATACTGTGAGCTATTTTTTAAAATGGACAAAAGAAAAATTCAGACAAATTGACCCAAGGGCTAGAAAATTTATAACAATGCACAAGGCTTTACACTCTAGAGACGATAAGATAGGCTATATGTATCAAGAAAGGAAGGATTGCGTAGAGGCCACAATTCAAGACTCGAAGAATACACAAGGCAGCCAACAATAGCTGGTGTAATATATGAACAAATCGCACATGAAAAGACTTGGACATAGTTAAGAAGAGGAAACCTCAAGAGAGAAACTGAATCACTAATAATTGCTGCACAAATAATGCCTCTCTCTCTCTCTCTCTCTCTCTCTCCTCTCTTCTCTCCTCTCTCTCTCTCTCTCTCTTAGATCAACAATACACTCACTGTCTGTCTGTCTGACAGTCTGCCCACCCCCATATATATATACAACACCTTATATATATATATATATATATATATGTATATAGGTGTGTGTGTATATGTGTGTGTGTCGTAAGAACATATATCCATTTATCTTATGATACTATTTGCGATATATTATATATATATATCTGTGCGTGTGTATGTGTGTGTACGTATGAGACAGGAGAGAGGGGGTAAGCAAAGACAGTGCATATGTAAGTGTGTGTATGTGAGATATCTAGACGGTAGATCGAC
>CM042159.1:91193004-91195504 GCA_023376005.1 Doryteuthis pealeii | reverse complement strand
TTTTTTACTTATCTATATCTATACATATATAAAGGTCAGTTGTGTGTATCTGTATGTCCAGAGGAAACTTCGAAAATAAAACAATTAACAACAAAGTAAACATATATACACATTGAATATCAGCAGGACTTGGTTTTTGAGCAAAAATTATAGAGATTTGATTTGTATTCGTAAAGTTAATTAAAAAATAAGATGTAAATGATAACAGCATGGAATTTTTTTGTCATTTAATGTTTTCAATAGTAGACATTAACATTTCTTTTCCGAGTAGCTGGATCAATGCAAGGTCTATTTTTTTTACATAGGGATTTAAATGGGGCATCCCACGAGGCTTCAACTCATGATTCAGTAATAATGGATCTGCGGGACTAACTTTTTAAAAATTATTCTCTACTCAGGCGATGCCGGGTAGCTGCTGCTAGTTTATAATATGTTATATTTAGAATTTTAACGTTTTTCTATAATGCTATTTAATTTTTAAGTGTATTCGATAATATAAATCAAATCTTCATTATTTTTGCTCAAAAACCAAACCCTGGTGATATTTAATGTGTATATATATTTACTTTGTCGTTAATTGTTTTATGTTTGAAGATTCCTCCGGACATATACATACACACAACTGCCATTTATATATGGATAGATGGATAGATGGATTTCAAAATGTTATCTTCCTTTTTTTAAATGTTTTATTCGCCTCTTTCCGTATTCGATTTGATCGGGTCCAAAATTTTGAAAATATGTTCATGGCTTCGACCGAATGGTTGCTTTGGACATTTTTTAAAGATTAGAGAATCTTAAAAAATAAGCGAACAATGTTAGTGAAATTTTAAAAAAATATTACACTGTTGTTTAAATAAAGGACTAGAGTTTTTAATCACCTGTGATTCTGAAATTCTTACCCTATAGCAATGTGTATTTTCTATTCGGAACAGCATCATTTGACGTAACATGAAAGAGCATGAAAAGCTATTGGTGTAGAAATTACATAACATTTTTAAGATTCAATTCGTTCTTTTTCTTTCTTTCTTTCTTTCTTTTTTTTCTTTCTTTCTTTCTTTCTTTTCTTTCTTTTTCTTTCTTTCTTTCTCTTTTATTCATTGTTGCCATTCATTTATTTATTTTATTTTTTCAAAAAAATTATTTCGTTTTATTCACCCTTTTCATTTCCTTTGCTATATTTCATTTCCTTCTTCCTTTCCCTTTTTTTTTTTTACTTTAGTGTTCATTATCCTTTCTTTTTTTTTCTTCATCAAAGAAGTTTATTTCGTGTTTTTTTTTCGAGATTCAATTCGTTCTTCTTTCGTTCTTTCTTTCTTTCTTTCTTTCTTCTTTCGTTCATTCATTCTTTTTTTCTTTCTCTTTTTCATATTCCCTTTCATTTTTTCTTTCTTATTTCCTTCTTTCTTTCTTCCAATACTCACTGAGTTTTTATTTATTCGTTTTATTATTTCTTTCTTTTTCAAGATTCAATTTTTCTTTTTTCTTTTATTAATTTTTTCTCCATGAAATAAGTTCTTTTTTCAAGATTCAATTCGATTTTCTTTCGTTCTTTCTTTCTTTCTTTCTTTCTTCTTCTCTTTCATATTCTTTTCTTTTTTTTCTTATTTCCTTCTTTCTTTCTTCCAATATTCACTGAGTTTTTATTTTACAGTTCATTCTCTATTCATTTTATAATTTCTTTCTTTTTCAATTTTTTCTTTCTTTCTTTTCTTTTCTTTCTTTCTTTCTTTCTTTCTTTTCTTAATTTATTTTCTCAATTATTTTATTAATTTATTTTATTTGCCATTTATTTATTTATTTTATTTTTTCAAAATTTTTCTCGGTTTTTATTCACTCTTTTCTTTTATTTTTCTATATTTAATTTACTTCTTCCTTTCATTCTTTTTAGTTTCTTTCTCTTTATTTTTCCATGCTAAATATCTCCCTATTTCTTCATTGCAGTCTTTTCTTTTTCCTTCCCTTTTCTCCTTTATTTTCCAATGATTCTTTTATACGCCTGCCCCTTTATTTCTGCACACCTTTCTTTACCCTTACTCAAAGACCACACCCAATTCAACTGAACTCTCCTCCCCCCCTCCACAAATCCACCCTCACCCTGCCCTCCCCCCATTCGTAAAATTTGATGTTTACCACTCACTAATTGCATTTCGTCAGACAAACCTCCAATGCTTTCTGCAATAAATTGTAAAATTAAGTTGTATCACCTTAAAACAAAATCGTTTCCCACTCCGCCAATTTTCAGAGAAACGCAACGTAAAATTACCGCCACAACAATATTTCAACGTTAACATGGCCGCGAGATATAGCGAGATAAAACGAGATTTGATGTAAGTATACAAAATTGAAATGAGGTTTGTTAACAAATAAAAACAATGCACATCAAAAGAATATAAAGAAAGTGAGAGAGAGAGAGAGAGAGAGAGAGAGAGAGAGAGAGAGAGAGGGTGAAAGAGAGAGAAAGGGAAGAAGGGAATAGACTAGCATATCATAAGAAAGA
>CM042159.1:91180504-91185504 GCA_023376005.1 Doryteuthis pealeii | reverse complement strand
ATAGATAGATAGATGTAAGTATAGATTGATATATACAGATATAGATATATCTATATAGATATAGATATATATAAAAGGACATAGATAGATAGATAGATAGATAGATAGATAGATAGATGTAAGTATAGATTGATATATACAGATATAGATATATCTATATAGATATAGATATATATAAAAGGACTTAGATAGATAGATAGATAGATAGATAGATAATGAAGTATAGATTGATATATACAGATATAGATATATCTATATAGATATAGATATATATAAAAGGACTTAGATAGATAGATAGATAGATAGATAGATAGATAGATATAGATGTAAGTATAGATTGATATATACAGATATAGATATATCTATATAGATATAGATATATATAAAAAGGCATTAGATAGATAGATAGATAGATAGATAGATAGATGTAAGTATAGATTGATATATACAGATATAGATATATCTATATAGATATAGATATATATAAAAGGACTTAGATAGATAGATAGATAGATAGATAGATAGATAGATAGATGTAAGTATAGATTGATATATACAGATATAGATATATCTATATAGATATAGATATATATAAAAGGACTTAGATAGATAGATAGATAGATAGATAGATAGATAGATAGATGTAAGTATAGATTGATATATACAGATATAGATATATCTATATAGATATAGATATATATATAAAGGCCTTAGATATATATCTATATAGATATAGATATATATATAAAAGGCCTTAGATAGATAGATAGATAGATAGATAGATAGATTAATTGATAGATAGATAGAGTCTAAGATAGATAGATAGTCTAAGAAGATAGTCTGAGATTGATAGATAGTTAATTATTGGCGAGTTTCATTTTTATCCCGATAATAACCCTTAGACGAGGCACCTTGCTGGTTGTTTTGACTCAAGTGTGGTGCAGACCCCACAAGTGCACACAATCGAGATTGATGTGAAATTAATTCCAGGAAATGAATGAACAAAGTTGATTTATTTTCAATTAAGAGACTTCATCGTCGAGTTTTATAGCTTTGACTCGTTAAGCTTAACAGAAAATTTTTCGGAAGTGCCCGTCACTATTTTGACAGCAGTTTCGAAATTACCAGATTCATCATCGGTTGCTATGGTTACGATACACTGTAAGTAAAACTAATAGAAGCTGAGTTTATTAGCAATTGGTGTCATTTATAGAAACCTTGAAAATTATAAGAATGATAAAACACCTGGGTTCCAGTTAATCATCAATTATGGTTTCTTTTATGCGAAGTTACACCTATTGTGTTAGTACGCCCTGTCGGTGGGGCGTTAGAATCCACCGACTGCACCTCTGCATAAGGTTAAGACTCCCCTAATGGGGCCACCTGTTGGCCGTGGTGGCGACCCGTGATGCTTAAGGATAGAACCCAGGTGGCTGAGCAGTCCATGACTTGCAATACTCCACTTTAGGCTTTTCTTGGGCTAGACGGGCGGTCAGAGAGGCGCCCTCCGATCAATCGGCTGTCAAGCCTAGCACCTATATGATTTTCCCAACCCTATTGCCCTTATGGCAATCCCTAACCCTTTTTATCATATGGGTGCTAGAAGGCGGTGGCTAAAGGTCGACATGTCCTGGGAATGACGTTAAACTCTATCTGATGGTGAGGTTCCAGCTTTGATGTTTGGGGAATGTGGAACACCCCTTCATCACCATTGCTCCCTGGTCCACTGTGACCCGGAGTGGTAGTACCTGTTAGGGTCCCATTTATGGGTTAAATAGAAAATGTATTTATAAAAAATTGTATTATCCATTAAGAATTGATCTATTTCCAAACTTTACGGCATTAAATAACCCACTGGGGTTGATATGCCGTAAAACAAAAACAAACCAAACCAATATTTGTTAGTATAGCATTTATTGATTTATTCTAAGACTAACAACAACAAATAAATTAATTAAACCTCAAGAGAGCTCAACCTACCAGGGGTTGGGAGCATATGACCGGTTTAGCTTAGTTAGTAGAGCGTCCGATTAGGAGCCACAAGGTTCCGGGTTCAATACCGGTCCTCATTATCTTAATGTATGAGTAGCACCGAGATCTGTACGGTAAAATGAGGAGCTGATGGTAGGTTTGGCGCTCTACCTCAGACATAGATAATTTGAAAATTATAAGAATTATAAAACACTTGGGTTCCAGTTGATGTGCAACAAAACTTGACGATCAGCTAAATCACCAATTACGGTTTCATTTATCCGAAATTAACCCTTAAGAGAATATCGTATCGAAACGGTTATTGCAAAAGTAGATTGAATCGGTGATCCGAGTTCAAATCCTAAATGAACGAAAAAAAAATCGGGGGTTCCAAAAATGGCGACCATCGTTACATAGAACAAGACGAAATCGACCACTACTCAAAAGAAACTCATCTCACTTTCAGGTATTTGCCTCTCATCCCACTTATGAGGGAGTGACACAAGGACATTTTTTATGTGGGCCCACCCACAAGCCGAAGCTTATGGGGGGTTAGTGGAAAAAAGTGCGTCGATTCCATCGACATTCCCCAGAAGGGGGCGCCTCAGGCGCTGGGCAATAAACCCAGCCCTACCCCCAATGGGGCAGGTATTGCCTGGGAGGAAAGCCCCCTGGGATCGACGCTGTTAATTAAAACTTACCCTGATCCAGCGGTCGATGCTCACTGAACCCCCCGGCTAGGCCGGGTACATCAGGAATTAATTCCGATGCCAGGGAAGTATCGTCTCACTTTAATGGAGGAATTTACAATTGGTTGGTTTAAAAGATAAAGAAGTCATCAAAAAAGAGATTCCGTCTCTACTGTATATTCAAAACTAATAACCTCTGTTCTTCTTTAAAGAACTACTTATATCTGTTAAAATATTTTAACAACCCCCGAAAGTTCTTTAAAAATATGAAACGTTTTGTTTTTGGAAAAGAAAAAATGCCTCACTCCAAAAAGGACAAGGTGGTCAACTATTTTAAAAAATTCTTTTTGCAAAAAATGAAAAATATTAAAATGGATTTCTCTAAAACAAAAAAAACAAAAAATAGAATACATTTAATTTTCTTTATCAAGACATTTAATTCTTTTAAAACATTTTAAAACTGCATTCAACTTCTTTAAACTTAATCTGAAAACCTATGAAAAAGCAAATGGGGGTCACTACTAAAATTAGTGATCATCCTCCACATATTAATACATTAATTAATTATTTGTAGTATTTCTTCTTTTTTTTTGTTTTTTAATGTTATATGTGAAAATAAACATATTTCTTTCTTTCTTTCTTTCTTTCTTTTTTCTTTCTTTCTTTTTTCTTTCTTTCTTTCTTTCTTCTTTTTTCTTTTTTTTTCTTTCTTTCTTTCTTTCTCTTTCTTTCTTTCTTTCTTTCTTTTTCTTTCTTTCTTTCTTTCTTTCTTTCTTTCTTTCTTTCTTTCTTTCTTTTTCTTTCTTCTTTCTTTTTTTTTCTTTCTTTTTTTTCTTTCTTTCTTTCTTTCTTTTTTCTTTCTTTCTTTCTTCTTTTTTCTTCTTTCTTTCTTTCTTTTTCTTTCTTTTCTTTCTTTCTTCTTTCTTTCTTTCTTTCTTTCTTTCTTTCTTTCTTTCTTTTTTCTTTTCTTTTCTTTCTTTTCTTTCTTTTTCTTTCTTTCTTTCTTTTTTTCTTTTTTTTTTCTTTCTCTTCTTTCTTTCTTTTTCTTTCTTTCTTTCTTCTTCTTTCTTTTCTTTTTCTTTTCTTTCTTTCTTTTCTTTTCTTCTTTCTTTCTTTCTTTCTTGAACGGAGCGGTTTTCATTTCCCTTAGTAATATCCTTGAAAAGTTTGAACAAAATCTATTAATTTCTCTGAATGTTTGAGATAAGGCTTGATGATTAGTATTATCTGCGTTATTCGGACTATTGTCCTCATCTTCATTGTTATTTGTATAACGTTTCGGCTGATATGCCCTCCGGCCTTCTTCAGGTATTACTTGTCAGACTCGGGAACCTTCTTTGACTAGGAAAGCTTCTTTTCGGACTCGGGAATCTTCTTTTTGAATTCGGGAACATTCTCGTCGTAATCGGGAGCAATCATGGAACTTTGAACCTAACCCTTTATTCAGTGCTCGAGGGTATCCTGTTTTCATTCCGCTAACCATAGCTGGGGTAGGAGTTGTGATAGTTATCTCTGGATTCCGGGTTCAAAAACGGGTTAGGTTCAAAGTTCCGTGATGGCTCCCGATTACGACAAGAATATTCCCGAGTTCGAAAAGAAGGTTTCCGAGTCTGAAAAGAAGGTTTCGAGTCCGAAAAGAAGGTTTCCGAGTCTGACAAGAAATACCTGAAGAAGTCCGGAGGGCATATCGACCGAAACGTTGTAATGATAATAATAAGGATGAGGACAATAGTCCGAATAACACAGATAATACCAAAATCTATTAACTCATTTTTTTTCAACACATTTTTTAAAACTCACTTCCTTCTATTACACCAATAGATTGGACCCAAACAAGTTCTACCACTCCGGGTCAGAGTGGACCTGGAAGTAATGGTGATAAATGGCTACTCCACACTCCCCAGAGTTTGAAAATTGGAACTTTACCATTAGATGCAATTAAACGTCATATCCAAAACACAACATTTTAAGGACTTAGCGTTTTTATAAACTAACAGCTATTCAAATTATTCTGGTTTGAATTCAGAGTTTCCTTCTCCTTGACTGGTTGCCTTAATCCGTCCAACTATTTACCCATGACTGGTGGAGAAAATTTGATAAATGCGTTTTGCGGTGGTATTAGCATGAAAGGAAATGCAAACAACCTCGTACAGGAATTGAACTTGTTGACACTGAATAGATTGGCTGTGATGCCGCACGCATTTACCGTGAATTGAGATAATTGGGTCATTTAAAGAAATCCATTAATGAAAGGAAGGAGTGTGTAAATCCTTCCAATATCCTCATCATTAAATTTCTAGACGTTTATTTCATATCAATTTAGAACGGGATAGACGAAAA
>CM042159.1:91170504-91178004 GCA_023376005.1 Doryteuthis pealeii | reverse complement strand
TCTTCTTCTTCTCTCGCTTCTTCTTCTTCCTTCTTCTTCTTTCGCTTCTTCTTCTTCTTCTTCTTCTTCTCTTCGCTTCTTTATATTCTTCTTCTTCTTCTTCTTCTTCTTCTCTCTTTCTTCTTCTTCTTCTTCTTCTTTTGCTTCTTCTTCTCTTGCTTCTTCTTCTTCTTCTTCTGCTTCTTCTTCTTCTTCTTTCGCTTTCTTCTTCTTCTACAAATTTGTTGAAAAAAAAAACCCGCAAGAATTTTGCACCAACCCAATATTAAATAGCAAGTTGTATCTTCAGTAAATGCCCATCTACTTTCTACCTTGTGTCCACCTCGTCTCCTTGTGGAAAGGGTTGGGTAAATACTTACAACAATCCATATGAAATGTTGACGATCTTAATAATAAGAATGATTATTTTGTGATGCAGAAGAAAGATGTTGGAAGATGAAGACAGGACACATAAGTAAATACTACTTACGTTGATAGGTTTAAAATAATAAGACTAAAGAGAAAAACAAGAGAAACAAATCCGATTAGGAGAAACATAAACAATATTTTAGAAGAATGGAAAAGTTTTAAGGGATACAACCCCCACCCACCCCCCACCCACCCCCAAAAAAACAGCCGTTTGCCGTGAAAGTTAGCAAGAAGCGTATAATTCAAGAAAGGTCACGCTTCAATGAATCCTGTATGTCTTAAACCGACTTATATTCTATCAAGATATTTATTCCGCGTTCGCGCATGCGTGCAACGGGTTTTACCTTGAGATTGCATTCCATTCAATTTTTCTGTGTAAGTAAAAACTTTTATATATATATTAATACTCGCTTAGCTCAGTCGGTAAAGCGCCAGCCTAGGAATTGCAAGGTTCCTGGTTCGATACTGGTCCACGCCAAATCAACTGTATGAGTATCGCAGATAGGGTAAACTGATATGTACGGTAAAGTGGGGACCTGACGGAAGGTGTGGCACTGCACCTCAGCAAAAATAATCCCCCTGGTCTAGCGCTAGCAAAAAGGCGATAGACTCCCTCGATGTCAGGATGATACCGACGATAGGCCACTCCGTCATCTTCACTTTTCTTATTTACAGCTTCAATCTCAATATTTTGAACACACCTTGTATTTTAAAGAAAATTAACGTTTTCGTGTTAATTTTGGTAAGCTATGGGTAAATAGTAGGGCAGACTGGGCTCTTTAACCTTGGTTAGGAGAAGAAAAACCGGTTTAGGAGAAGAAAAACTCTGAATTCAAACCTGTTAAACTCCGCTTAAGAAATTGTCCTTGTGTCACATCCTACTCGTGTGGAGGGGTTGGTAAATCAATATATCTCTGCCTAATAGCATATATTCTATAAAATACACACACACATATATTCTATAATACACACACACACACACACACACACACACACACACACACACATATATATATATATATATATATATATATATATATATATATAACGTGTTTACCGAAAAACGAGTAAGTTAAATTAATTAAGATATCCTATTTATCCATGCAATACTTTCTTTCCTTTCTTTCTCTTTTCAACACACCGTCGGATTCACTTCCATTTTCATTTTACATATATATATATATATATATATATATATATATATATATATATATATATATATATATATATATTAAACACATTTGATTTTACCACTCATATATGTTGTTTTTTTTTATTTTCGGGGGCAGCTTCGTTGTCCAATTTCCAGTTGAAAATATAAGGACATTCCTCTATTCAGTACGAGAAGCGGCTACCTAGCGTCGTCTGGGTAGAGTTTCTTTTTAAGTTAATCTCACACATCAATTATTACTGAATCGTAAGTTGGATCCTCGTATGATGCCCGTTTAAAATCCCTACGTAAAAAAGACCCTGCGTTGATCCAGCCACGATGAGATGATAGTCTGGGGCAAATATTATTCCAGTGACATCTGTAATGAAGAGGTGGCTCAGAGAATAGTCAACAGAATTTTATGAGAGAAACGGTGACGATATGAAGGAGTAAGGATGTGATCCACAGAGGACCAGCTTCATTTTGATGTATGATACATGTTCCTGTGTTGGTAATTGTTGTCTCATATTTAAAATATTAAATTGAAAACAAATTCCATGCTGATATTTAAATTTCATTTTTTAAGTATCTTCACGAACATAAATCAAATCTTCATTATTTTTCTCAAAAAGCAAGGTCTAGTAATAGTGAATGTGTATGTATGTTTACTTAGTCGTTAATTTTTTTATTTTCATAGTTTCGTCTGGAAATACATACACACAACTGCCATTTATATATGTATAGATTATTCGCGGATTCCACTATTCGCGGTTAGAATTATCTCTCTATCGTGGATAACGAGGGCCTAAAGTATTTTATGTACTTTTGTCATTTTTTCTTTCTTTCTAATAATTAAGTTTGGCCTCTTGGCTTTGATTAGCCGAGGTAGAAAATTTACTGGCATTGGGAAATTCCCGACCTTTCAGTCACGTGTAACACGCCCTAACACCTGAGCTACACCAGCAAGGTCATGGCTGTGTGCAGTTTTGAAAACGAGTGTCTATCTACGTGTTTTAATTCACTCCTTCCTATTTTGCCAATAAACATTATATATATATATATATATATATATATATATATATATATATATCAAAACTTAGATGTTTAAATGTAATTTTAGCTAAACAAAACAACAACAAAAATCAGCAGCAGAAATAAAAATAAAAATAAAAAAGAATAAACAAATTTCTGCTGCTAATTTTTTTTGGTTTAGCTAAAATAATATATATATATATATATATATATATATATATATATATATATAATTATAAGAAGAAAGTGTGCAATGTTTATGTCTTAGGTGATTAAAGTTAATAACTCCTTCTTTAACCCTTTTCTGCCTCCGTAAGCACCTTTGAACTCGTTCTCTTCATTTATTACATGCGCTCATGAGAAGAAAAAAACTTCCCTCCCTTCCCCCCCCCCCTCTCTCTCTCTCTCTCTCTCTCTCTCTCTCTCTCTCTCTCTCTCTCTCTCTCTTTCCCCTTTCCCCGCGTCAGTCGACCCCTACTTCTTAGCACGGATCTTTGGGACGTACGCTCCCACAACCTTAGTAAGCGTTCTTGCACATTCGAAGAACCTTAGTCTCTGCGCACACAAGCAGATTTACAGTGAACATAAAAAAAGAAAGGATGAAAAAAAATTATATCGGGATGCTAAAACAATAACCACAAAAGAAACAACATTAAGAAAAATTAATAAACGAAAAAAAATGAAAGAAAAAAAAAGAAAAAATGATAAATAAATAAATAGTTTTCTTGTTAGCTATAATAAGATTATGTTCCCGAGCCCAGAACGCATAAAAAGAAAGACATAAAAACTTTAAAATAATAATAATAATAATAATAATAATAATAATAATATCCTGGCCACGGCACCAAATAATAATAATAATAATAATAATAATAATGATAATAATAATAATAATAAATAAGCAGATCTCAAAACTAAAAAAAAAACAAAACATAAAAAACCCTTCCGTTTTTTCAACATCAACCAAATATGAAAAAGCAAACGAAACAAAAAAAAAATTATTAATTTTTATTCTATTTATCTATTCATTTTTTTTTATGTATTCCTTCTTTTACCGCCCCCCTTTGCACTTTTTACATCCTGACAGCCACCTCCATGAACCTGAACTAGAACTTTTTTTTTCTCTCTCTCTTTTCATTCGTCCATTTTTTTTCTAACAAATCTTTAAGCTTGTCACTCCCCTCAACCTCGAAGCAAATCCCCTCTAAGACCCGACATAAAATAATCTATTTTTTTAAATAACCTACGATGTAATCTTTCTATTATTTATTTACTTACATATTTAGCTGTTTATCCTACTTGGTTATTTACCGGAAGATGTCGGTATGTTTCATTTAATTTATTTACTTCAGTGTTTTTTTTTTGGTTTATTTTGTTTTTTGTTGTTGTTTTTTTTGTTTTGTTTTTTTTGTCTGTTTTTTCCGATGCCTGGCTGAAGGAATCAGCATGCAGATATTGCAAGGAAGAACATTTAAGGAACAGTAGTATTTGCTGATGCAGGGCTTTCTTAGTTTATATAGTGAGTAAGAGAGAGAGAGAGAGAGAGAGAGAGAGAGAGAGAAACACACACACTGAAACAATTAAGATATATTGTCAGGTAAGATAGATAGATAGATAGAGTGAAATGAGATATATGAATAGATTGATAGTAGACTTGTATATATATATATATCTTATTATAATGGAGATTGTGTGCTTTTCCGTCTGTAACCGAAACTATATTACTACTCAAGTCACAATTCTCTTAGTTATTGACATCACATTCTCCATGATTTTATTTTTATTTAACCTCAATTATTAATAAAATTGTCTTACATTATTAATACTGTTAACTATGTCTACATACTGACAACATGCAATTATATTTATATATACAACGAAATAGCGGTTTACAATGTGAACGGGAAGGCTAATTTGCATATTAATATTAAAAAATCGAATTTAATAAATATGTGCTTAGTATTATTGATTTCTAATTGTTTGGGTTTTATTTTAATGATATAAGAAAAAATCTCTTCAATGAATCTTAAATGAAATCCATTAACAAGAAAAAATAACTGTCATTTTATTCTTTACTTCCTCTTATAACTAAATACTTAAATTAGAAAAAAATAACAATGAAAGACGAGAGTGATGGAAGAGTAAGTTCAGTTGTTCCATTTTTTATTATACTCCCTCTGTTTCAAATCTTTATTATATACTCCCTCTGTTTCAAATCTTTTATTATACTCCCTCGTTTCAAATCTTTTTATCTGTATTCTATTTAGTTTCATTAGCCTTTCTAATTTAATACAATATTTTATTACATTAAAACTTAAATACTTGCACCCGGAGTGCATATATTTGCTAGTATCGCACACGGGCGGTCTTTGTATCTATAGCTCTGCTGATGAGGCCTAATAGGCCGAAATGTACATACAGAGATGATTTTTCTCGATTTGTTTAGCCTTAAATTTAATAGGTAATCCCGCCTAATTAATTAATTATTAATTAATTAACTTTCATAAATTAGGTTCGACTTCATTTAAACACATATTCTCCCAAATATTGTCGGCTGAAAAATAGCCATATCACAAACATCGTCTGTTTGTTTACTTCTCGTAAGTTCGTGTAGAGGTCACTTAAGAGGAATATAAATACCTACTCCTTAACAAAACGAAGAAATCTGCTAAGTCCGTTTGGTGTGGTGGTAAGACGCTTGACAAGTCAGCTTGACAATCAGGTTTCGAATCGCACACGGGGCGGTCTTTGTATCTATAGCTCTGCTGATGAGGCCTAATAGGCCGAAATGTACATACAGAGATTGATTTTTCTCGATTTGTTTAGCCTCAAATTTAATAGGTAATCCCGCCTAATTAATTAATTATTAATTAATTAACTTTCATAAATTAGGTTCGACTTCATTTAAACACATATTCTCCCAAATATTGTCGGCTGAAAATAGCCATATCACAAACATCGTCTGTTTGTTTACTTCTCGTAAGTTCGTGTAGAGGTCACTTAAGAGGAATATAAATACCTACTCCTTAACAAAACGAAGAAATCTGCTAAGTCCGTTTGGTGTGGTGGTAAGACGCTTGACAAGTCAGCTTGACAATCAGGTTTCGAATCGCACACGGGGCGGTCTTTGTATCTATAGCTCTGCTGATGAGGCCTAATAGGCCGAAATGTACATACAGAGATTGATTTTTCTCGATTTGTTTAGCCTCAAATTTAATAGGTAATCCCGCCTAATTAATTAATTATTAATTAATTAACTTTCATAAATTAGGTTCGACTTCATTTAAACACATATTCTCCCAAATATTGTCGGCTGAAAATAGCCATATCACAAACATCGTCTGTTTGTTTACTTCTCGTAAGTTCGTGTAGAGGTCACTTAAGAGGAATATAAATACCTACTCCTTAACAAAACGAAAGAAATCTGCTAAGTCCGTTTGGTGTGGTGGTAAGAAGACGCTTGACAAGTCAGCTTGACAATCAGGTTTCGAATCGCACACGGGGCGGTCTTTGTATCTATAGCTCTGCTGATGAGGCCTAATAGGCCGAAATGTACATACAGAGATTGATTTTTCTCGATTTGTTTAGCCCTCAAATTTAATAGGTAATCCCGCCCTAATTAATTAATTATTAATTAATTAACTTTCATAAATTAGGTTCGACTTCATTTAAACACATATTCTCCCAAATATTGTCGGCTGAAAATAGCCATATCACAAACATCGTCTGTTTGTTTACTTCTCGTAAGTTCGTGTAGAGGTCACTTAAGAGGAATATAAATACCTACTCCTTAACAAAACGAAGAAATCTGCTAAGTCCGTTTGGTGTGTGGTAAGACGCTTGACAAGTCAGCTTGACAATCAGGTTCGAATCGCACACGGGGCGGTCTTTGTATCTATAGCTCTGCTGATGAGGCCTAATAGGCCGAAATGTACATACAGAGATTGATTTTTCTCGATTTGTTTAGCCTCAAATTTAATAGGTAATCCCGCCTAATTAATTAATTATTAATTAATTAACTTTCATAAATTAGGTTCGACTTCATTTAAACACATATTCTCCCAAATATTGTCGGCTGAAAATAGCCATATCACAAACATCGTCAGTTTTTGTTTACTTCTCGTAAGTTCGTGTAGAGGTCACTTAAGAGGAATATAAATACCTACTCCTTAACAAAACGAAGAAATCTGCTAAGTCCGTTTGGTGTGTGGTAAGACGCTTGACAAGTCAGCTTGACAATCAGGTTTCGAATCGCACACGGGGCGGTCTTTGTATCTATAGCTCTGCTGATGAGGCCTAATAGGCCGAAATGTACATACAGAGATTGATTTTTCTCGATTGTTTAGCCTTAAATTTAATAGGTAATCCCGCCTTAATTAATTAATTAATAATTAATTAACTTTCATAAATTAGGTTCGACTTCATTTAAACACATATTCTCCCAATATTGTCGGCTGAAAATAGCCATATCACAAACATCGTCTGTTTGTTTACTTCTCGTAAGTTCGTGTAGAGGTCACTTAAGAGGAATATAAATACCTACTCCTTAACAAAACGAAGAAATCTGCTAAGTCCGTTTGGTGTGGTGGTAAGACGCTTGACAAGTCAGCTTGACAATCAGGTTTCGAATCGCACACGGGCGGTCTTTGTATCTATAGCTCTGCTGATGAGGCCTAATAGGCCGAAATGACATACAGAGATTGATTTTCTCGATTTGTTTAGCCTTAAATTTAATAGGTAATCCCGCCTAATTAATTAATTATTAATTAATTAACTTTCATAAATTAGGTTCGACTTCATTTAAACACATATTCTCCCAAATAATATATATGTGTGTGTGTGTGTGTGTGTGTGTGTGTGCACGCACGCGCCGTGTGTGTGTGTAGTGTGAGTGTTGTATCTCTCTCTTT
>CM042159.1:91160570-91170404 GCA_023376005.1 Doryteuthis pealeii | reverse complement strand
CCCTTCTCTTGGCATTTTTCTAAAGATTATAAATTTGATCTGATTGCTTCGTTTTCAGACGTAAAAACGTAGTTATAAATAACTTGTAAGCCATTTAAGAAACAGTGGGGTTTTTTTTTAGTTTATTTATATTATTTGTGTAATGGAAACCTATACAGGCTTCAATTTATTTGTTCTCAAATGCTTTTATATGTCATAGGGTGAAGTAACTACAATTAAGACAATACATATATTCTTGTGTGTAAGTTTGTCTATCGGTCTGTGTGCAAGTGTGTGTATGTGTGTGTGTGTGTTGTGTTCATGGTTTTATACGTGGCTTTGTGTTTAAATGTGCGTACAAGGACTGTCTAACATATGAGCACGTTTGAGATGTCTGAATGAAGATATATAATGATAGATAGATAGAATGCATAAATTGCTGAAGGCTGATGCATATGATAGAAATAAACAAAGTAATATATATATATATATATATATATATATATATATATATATATATATATATATATATGACAGATAGGGAGAGAGAGAAGAGAGAGGGAGAGGGAGAGCGAGAAATGAACAGACTGAGATATATATATATATATATTATATATATATATATATATATATATATATATATATATATATATAGATAGATAGATAGATAGATAGATAGATAGATAGATAGATAATGAATTGGCAGGTATAGACAGACAGAGACTGATAGAGAGTCTAATGAGAATAAAAAGAAGAGAGAAAGGCATAATTTAGACTAACTTATGCATAAATAGGAAGTGACTTAGATAAATAGGTAGATACATAGATAGATAACAATTGAATGAAATTGATAGATAGATAGATAGATAGATAGATGGGTTAGTTGGTTGGTTGGTTTTTGTTCAATGCCTTATATACTATTGTGGATTATTTAATGCCAAATCGTGTTATATACATATATGCATATGTGTGTGCGTGTGTGTGTTGTGTGTGTGTGTGTGTGTGAGAGAGACAGACAGACAGACAGAGAGAGAGAGAAATGGAAATGGAAATGAAGCAGACAATTATGTTAAAATATTGGAAGAATAATATATATACTCTGGCTAAGATAAAAATTTTTGTTGTTATTTAGTCAACATATGTTTCGATCGGGCATTGTTAACATGCAACGAAATACTCTATTCAAAAATAATCTAATTTGCATGCCCGATAATTGCAATTAGCCCTAATGATCCTTTTTGGTGAAACTTGAGTAGATTATTGCTATATGCACCTTTATATATATGTGTGTTTGTGTGTGTGTGTGTGTGAAGATACGAGTAGTGAGTGACACACACACATACACACACACACACAGACACACACACACACACACACACACATATATATATATATATATATATATATAATATATATATATATATATACTATAGTGTGGGATTGTCACTGTTTCAGCTTTTACTGGAACGGTGTGCCAAACGCAGTTTTATTGGTAGAGTGCACAAGTTCAAACAAGTTCCCCTGATGATTGAAACCAAAATAGTCGTGAATGTTCCTTTGTCACCAAATAAATAGATATGTAAAACCTTTATATATATATCTTATTTTATTATATCATATTATATTATATATATATATATATATATATATATATATATATATATATATTTATTTTACAATGTTTTCACAGATCAATGTTCATTATTAACAGCGACCACGGTTTCATGCTAAATAGCAATCATCAGGCTGTGGAGCAAGATCCTATGGTGTTTTTTGGAGTTCTTTACTCAATGTACATTTGGATTGTAAATAACGTCGGTTAGTTTTGCGGACGCTGTTATAGTCCGATTACTAAAAATAATTTTTCAAAATTTGTATTTTTTGTAGTAATGCCAACGAAAGTTGCCCCCTTTATTCGTTAAAATAGAACGTTTTTTTAACTTTGAAAAAATGTTTTATTTTTTTATTATTTTTATTTATTTTATTTTTAAATTAATTCCGTTTGGCAAAGGATGCATATGTCTTCAAAAAAACATTTAATATATATGGTAGAGTCTTTAATTATCCAACTAAATAATATATATATATATATATATATATATATATATATATATATATATATATATATATATATATATATGTGGTGTGTTGAATAAATGAAGTGAATCCAACGTATTGTAGTATAATAAACAAATAAAAAAAACACAGGTTTAAATGAGTTAAGTGGTGAGTTTATTGGCCGACGCTGCAGTGTTTCGATGTATCAATTAGATCATCTTCAGGGTTTTTGTTGGTATGTGGAAGGTGATAAAAAATTTATCATAATGAATTTCATTCATAAACACAAAAAAAATGCACAATGCTTTTTTCGATACAAACACTTACACATTCTAATACTCACACCGCAAAAAAGAATATTTGACGTCATATTTCAAACCGTTCATTTTTTCAACGTTCATTTTTCTCAGACTTCAAATTTTCAGCAGACCGATAAACAAGGGCTATTACTCGCCTTTCTCCATCCGAGATAAAAAATGTTATCACCTTCCACATACAAACAAAGCCTGAAGATGATCTAATTAATAGATCGAAACACTGCAGCGTCGGCCAATAAACTCACCACTTAACTCATTTAAACCTGTGTTTTTTCAATTTTTTATTATACTACACACACACACACACACACACATATATATATATATATATATTATATATATATTACTAGCAAATATATGCACCCTCCGGGTGCAAGTATTTAAGTTTTAATGTAATAAATATTGTATTAAATTAGAAAGGCTAATGAAAACTAAATAAGAATACAGATAAAAAGATTGAAACATAGGGAGTATAATAAAAGATTGAACAGAGGGAGTATAATAAAAAATGGAACTACTGAAACTTACTCTCCCATCACTCTCGTCTTTCATTGTTATTTTTTCTAATTTAACTATTTAGTTAAAAGAGGAAGTAAAGAATAAAATGACAGTTATTTTATCTTGTTAATGGATTTCATTTAAGATTCATTGAAGAGATTTTTGCTTATATTCATTAAAATAAAACCAAACAGTTAGAAATCAATAAGACTAAGCACATATTTATTAAATTCGATTTTTTAATATTAATATGCAAATTAACCTTCACGTTTACACTGTAAACCGCTATTTTGTTGTATATATAAATATAATTGCATGTTGTCAGTATGTAGACATAGTTAACAGTATTAATAATGTAAGACAATTTTATTATTAATTGAGGTAAAATAAAAATAAAATCATGGAGAATGTGATGTCAATAACTAAGAGAATTGTGACTTGAGTAGGAATATAGTTTCGGTTACAGACAGAAAAACACACAATCTCCATTATAATAAGATATATATATATATATATATATATATATATATATATATATTATATATATATATATATAAGATTTGGCTTTAAATAATCCACAAGAATTGATATGTTATTGAACTAAATAAACCAACCAATTACTTATATTCTTACCAATTTCATTCTGACTTCTACTCAGCAAAATTAGTTTAAAATTCCATTCTTCTTCTACTAATGGTTATAATAAGACATCTCAAAGAAAATATAAATATCCATTTTTTTTTTTTTGGTTCTAATCACTTTGGTCAATTGAAATATCAAAGCGGGAATTGACTTTGACGTGGATTCCATTCTACTTCTGTTTTGATCACGTGTCAAACGCCGGAAATGATGAATATTAGAAAAAATGATGATTGGCTCACTAAACAGACGACGCGGGAAAAATGAAGGTGAAGAAAAAAAGGAAGGAAGGAATGAAGGAAGGAAGAACGAAAGTAGGAAAGAAGAAAGAAAGGGAGGAAGGAAGGAAAGAAGGAAGGATGGAAGAAAGAAAGAAAGAAAGATATGAAAGAAAGGAGATAGAAAAAAAGGAAGGAAGAAAGAAAAAAGGGAAAGAGAGAAGAATGGAAGTAAAGAAGAAAAGAAGAAGAACGGAAAGAAACAAGAACGAAAGAAAGAAAGAAGGAAGGAAGAAATTAAAGAAGAAAGAAGGAAGAATGAAAGGAAGGAAAAAGGAAGGAAAGACAGAAAGAAAAAAGAAAGAAAGAAAGAAAGAGGGAAAGAAAGAAAGAAAGGAAGAAAGAAAAAAAAGAAAAAGAAAAAGAAAGAAAAAAGAAAGAAGAAAGAAAGAGAAGAAGAGAAAGGAAGAAAGAAAGAAAGAAGAAAGAAAGAAAGAAGAAGGAAAGAAAGAAAAAAAGAAGAATTAAACGAAGAAAGCTCTAATCAAGAAAATTAATGTCATCTATAGACATTTTTATCATCTTCAATTTTATTCAATATTTTCGGATAAAAAAAAATGTGCCATAGTTTCATTTTTATAAAAAGTTGAAAAGGTAATTACAGATTTTTTTTATTTTTTAAATCGGAGAAACAAAAAATATTCAGATGCCTGATAAAACGGCAATAATATAAATACAGTTTTACCTTGACTTACGAGTTTGATTCGTTCCGTTGTGACTCAATTCCCTCGTATATCAAATCAATTTCTATATTGAAATAAACTGAATTTCTTTAATCCGTTCTAACTCCTCCCAGTGTTACCAACACTGAAATGAAAGAAAATGATGAAAATAGAATAAAGAAAAACGAACAAAAAATAGAAAGAAATTTAGTAATAACTAAAGAGTTTAATTCGTTCCGATCGCAACCCAATTTCCTCGTATCTCAAATCAATCTATCCTGTTGAAATAAACTGAAATGCCATTAATCCATTCCAGCCATCCCAGTGACGTACGAGTTCAATACGTTTTGCTCCTAACTCAGTTTCCTCGTATATCAAATCAACTTTCACCATTGAAATAAACTGAAATGCCATTAATCAATCCCTGTTGTATCTTGACTTACGAGTTTAATTCGTTCTGCTTGTAACTCAGTTTGAAATATGAAATCAATTTTACACATTGAAATAAAAAAAGGAAAGAAAAAACTTAGGTGAAAATAAAACAAGGAAGGAAAGAAAAAGAAAAAAGAAAGAAATTTAGAAAATGGATGAAAAAAAAGAAAGAAGAAAAAACAAAGAAAAAGAAAGAAAGAAAAAAGAAAGAAATTTAGAAAATGCATGAAAAAAAAGAAAGAAAGAAAGAAAAAGAAATAAATTAGAAAATGCATGAAAAAAAGAAAGAAGAAAAAAGAAAGAAAAAAGAAAAGAAAAAGAAGAAAAGAAAGAAAAAAGAAAGAAATTTAGAAATGCATGAAAAAGAAGAAAAAAGAAAGAAAGAAAGAAAAAAAGAAAATGCATGAAAAAAGAAAGAAAAAGAAAGAAAGAAAAAAGAAAAAGAAAAAGAAAGAAATTTAGAAAATGCATGAAAAAAAAGAAGAAGAAAAAGAAAGAAAAAAAAGAAAAAGAAAAAGAAAGAAATTTAGAAAATGCATGAAAAAAAGAAAAAAAAAATAGAAAGAAAAGAAAGAAAAAAAAGAAAGAAATTTAGAAAATGTATGAAAAAAAAAAAAGAAGAAAAATAGAAAGAAAAAGAAGGAAAAAGAAAATTATTTGTTCCTATTTATTCCATGTCTCTTTCCTCTTTTATCTTTTCGCATTGTGACCTCATCTTTCTGTCAGACATTTTTGTCTTTTTACTTTTATAAAACCAAATCTCTTTTAAGTTTCTCCTATAAAAATTCATCGACTAAAATGGCGATTATGTCAAAAAAAAAAAAAAACATGAATATTGAAACTTTAAAATGATGTAAACATCATTGACAATAAACAATAAACGTTTCTGCGATTTCTAAATATTTTGGAGACCTTACATTTGCGATTACCCTCGTAAAAATGTATATGATAAGTAATGACAATGAGGTGCAACGCTTCTTCAGATGGTGAGGTGGCATGACAAGGACATACAAAAATTGCAACAATGCCAACACAAATGAATCTTCATAATAATAATAGAAATTATTTAATCTTAAGTAACATCTTATTTATTGACGATGTCTCTATTAAAGTCTAGCTGAGTTAGATTTGCCACAAAACTGCCCATATTATTAATGCATTTAAAAATCCTGATTTCTCGTACTATCAAACGTATTAAAGGCAATCCTACATAATTTTATATAGAAATCAATTTAAATAATATTAAAATAAGTGTAATATTTTTTATGTTCGTTCTTATTTAGTTTCTAATCTAAAATAACTTCGCATACAAGTATTTTAGTTTTAATATAATCAAATAATATGAATCGAACAAATTTTACTTTATTCTAATTGATTTCAATATAAAATTATATGATATATTGATTTTAATACATTTGAGAATAAAACAATAATATTAGAAATCAATAACACCAAATAATTATTTATTAAACCTGGTTTTGTTAAAACCGGTATGCAAATTACTCATACCCTATACTATGTAGATTTCTTAATGATATAAAATCCTGCAATGACACATTGCAGGATTTTAAACACATTTATATTATGAGCAGTTTTGAGGCAAATCTATATCAGGTAAACCCTTATAGAGATAGTGATAATAAATAAAAGGTTAAATAGAATGTAACGAGCCTAAATTCCACCTTCGCATGTCACCCCGTCGAAAGAAAAAATACCAAAAATCGGGAATTTAATGAAATTTACAATGTTGCTATATTGACGAATAAAAGATATAATGCATCAGTTATTTAATTTCAAAACTTTTACATTTTTTTCAGGTCAATTAACTTCGAGCCACGTATCTTGGAGGCGTAACACAGATTCTCAAAGATACGGGGTTCAAAGTTAACTGACCTTAAAAAATGTAAAAGTTTTGAAATTAAATGACTGGTATATTATATCTTTTATTCATTAATATATCAACACTGAAAATATTATTACATTTTTTTCTGTTTTCTGTTTTTCTTTGGGTGGGGTGACATACGATGGGTGGAATTTAGGTCGTTAAGTTCGATTTAACCAAATAAGATACTGATTATGATTAAATGATGATTACTTAATAACCATTGGAAATATTGTGACGTTTGTGGTGACGTAGTTTCGTTTACAGACAGACAGGCACACCGTGTCAATGATAATGAGCCGGGTTAGCTCAGTCGGTAGAGCGTTAGGCTAGAAACTGCAAGGTTCCTAGTTCGATACCGGCCATCGCCAACTCAGCGTTATAAGTAGCACGGGGATTTTTGTGCGGTAAAGTAAGGAGCTGGTGGTAGTTGTGGCGCTCCACCTCAGACGCAAAACAATCTCCTTAGGTCTAGCGCTAGTGAAAAGGGGATAGACTCCCTCGCTGATTGGCTGATACCGACTTTAGGTCATTCCCGACGACGATTACATTAGAACTTAAACACTTGTGGCCAGGAGTCGCATACTTTTGCTAGTCTAGCTAAAATGTTAATCATCTTTCTTTCGACTAGCAAATATATGCACCCTCTGGGTGCAAGTATTTAAGTTTAAATGTAGTAAAATATTAGATTAAATCAGAAAGGCTAAACAAATTAAGAATTCAGATAAAAAGATTTGAAACGGAGGGGTTATAATCGGAAAATAGAACAACTGAAACTTACTCTTTCATCACTTCCGTTTTTCAATGCTAAATTTTCCTAATTTAACTATTTAGTTAAAAGAGGAAGTAAAGAATAAAATTACAGTTATTTCTTCTTGTTAATGAATTTTATTTAGGATTTATTGAAGAGATTTTTACTCATATTCATTAAGATAAAACCAAACAATTAGAAATCAATAATACCAAGCACATTTTTATTAAAATCAGTTTTTTTAATATCAATATGCAAATTAGCTTTACGTTTACACTGAAAACTGGTATTTTGTTGTATATATAAATACAACTGCATGTTATTAGTATTTAGGTAAGGCAATAGTATTAATAATGTCAAACAGTTTTATTATTAATTGAGGTTTAAATAGAAATAGAATCATGGAGAATGTGACGTAAATACAAAGGGAATTGTGACTTGAGTAGTAATATAGTTTCGGTTACAGACAGAAAAACACACAATCTCCATTATAATAAGATGTGATCATTTACGATTATGGCTTGGGCTGGTGTTTGTTGTTGAAACGTTGTTTTTTTTTGAAACCTGGTGAATCAGTAATTGCTTATTGCACATTACATAGGGATGATACTGTTTAGGATAGAAAATCAATAATGCCATGGGTTAATTTTTTTTTTTTTCAAATGTAAATATGAATAAGGCAAATGAGAAAATAGTTTTAAAAAATTTTTAACAAAAAGAATTAAAGAAAAAAAAGTTAATTGAAGAAAATATCTATAATATGAGGCTTGATGTGAAGAATTTTGATATTTCGGACTATTGTCCCCATCTTTATTGCGGTATGTATAAACAAAACGTTCAAGCCGCTGTGTCCCTGGGCCAAGTATCAGGTGTTACCAGTTTATCTTAGAATAAAGTTATCATCAGACGATAACTCAGAGTTCAAGCGTGGTTTTGACCAAGACCCAAGGATACAGCGACCTGAACGTTGTGTTTATACACGCCACAATAAAGACGAGGACAACAGTCCGAAAAATGAAATTTATTGGCATCAAGCCTCATCTCAATAATACAGATAAGTAGATATTTTTTCAAAAAGTTTTTTGGTTTCATTTTTTTCATTTTTTAAGACTATTTTCTCATTTATCTTGCTTTTTTTCTTCTTGTTCTTGTTCTGTTCTTTTTCCTCTTGTTCTATATTTCTTCTACTATATTTTTCTTCTATATTTCTTCTTCTTCTTCTTCTTCTTATTATTATTATTATTATTATTATTATTATTATTATTATTATTATCATTATTATTATTATTATTATTATTATTATTACATATTTCTTCTTTTTCGTCTTAAGGTTTTCTATCTTTCTTTCATTTTTTTCATTTGTTATTACTATTTTCTCCTTTGCCTTATTCTTTCTTATTGTTGTTGCTCTTCTTCTTCTTCTTCTTCTTCTTCTTCTTCTTCTTCTTCTTCTTTTCTTCTTCTTCTTCTTTTTCTTTCCTTCTTCTTCCTCTTCTTCACTCTCTTCTACTTCTCCTTCTTACAGTTTTCTTCTTTATTTTTCTTCATTATTTCTTTCATACATTTTCATAATTTCCATAAATTCATAGTCTAATTTTTTTCCTCGCATTCAGTAATGTTTGTCTTTGTCTTTCTCCTCTCTTCTCTTCTAAAATTGTCTCATCATCTTTCTAGCTGGCATCTTCATTAAAAAAAAAAATCACTTTTTAAAAGCCTCAAATCTTTATTCGTCTTTTTTGTTTTGTTTTTAATCATTTTAAACCATCATCTCCCCCACCCTAGTTCTTTTTTTTTGTCCAGTCCATTAAAAAAGTTCAACATCCGGTCACATTTTTTCACCGATTCTCTTTGACTCTGACGAAAAGCAGGTCAGAACTCTTTGAACATTTCAAAAGGAAATCAAAACGTAAAACGCAAAAAGTCAATAAGACTTGATATGGAATCGATCATTGCTTCAATCAAAATTATTCCCGCCACCCATTTTTTCCAGCCAGGAAAAGTGGTAAAAAAATTATCTTGGAAATTGTTCAAAAAAACGAAAAAGAAAAATAACCTAGGATAAAAAAATACTTTCAAGTTATTGCAGACATAATGTAATTATTTACTGAATTTGATATTTCACAGTCGTCCATGTTTTAGAATAAAATAATGAATTAATTGAATCAAGTTAATTGAAAAGATGAAGTGGACGAGAATTAAAAACTTAATTGACACGTATTTGTTAATTCTAATCGGTTACTCTGAATTGTACAAGCACCAGACTCATGTTAAGAGTACAACAAAGTTTTAATATTTTTTTTTTGTTTTGAGGAAAAATAGGAGAAGCTCTCAAAGTAAT
>CM042159.1:91118070-91138070 GCA_023376005.1 Doryteuthis pealeii | reverse complement strand
GAGAGAAGACAGTGAAAGAGAGAAGAGAGAGAGAGAAAAAAAAGAGAAGAGATAAAGAGAGAGAGAGAGAGGAAGAGAGAGACGAGAGAGAGAAAAAAAAGAGAGCAGAGGCAGAGAGTAGAGAGAGACAGTGAAACGAGAGACAGTTGGAAAAAAAGGGAAGAGAGAGACATGGTGACAATGAGTGAGACAGAGACAGTGAAAGCGGAGAGAGGGGAGAGAGAGACGAGAGTTCGAAAGAGAGAGAGAGAGAGAGACTGAAGAGCGAGAGGAAAGGACAAGAGAGAGAGAGAGAGACAGAACACACCACTGGAAAGTGACAGAGAGTGAGAGAGATGAGAGGAGAGAGATAGATAGACAGACGATGACAGGACAGGAGACAAGTACAGAGAGAAGAGACTGAAAGAGAGACAGTAATTGGTCGTTATGATGGAAAAATTGAGATAATTGAGAAAAGCTAGAAAGCACACCGCATCACAACCCCCCCCCCAAAACAAAACAACAAAAAAACCTCCGAATTTTGCTCTCATTCTCGTGCGTGTCCAAACTGCATCCGCAGCACAGCACGTGTGTCGACTACGAACACTCGTGCCGTTAACTCATTTCGGACTCTGTGACTTACAAAAACACGTCTGATATCGCTTCCTGTACCGTTTCGAGCTCCTCGTTTGCCTAGTTATGCAACGAACTGTCTCCAGTCTCACTCCCCCGCTTTTTTATCTTGTTTGTTGTTTCATGAGCGCATCTGCTCATCTTGGCTAGCCATAGAGTCAACATCAGGTAAGCAACGGTGTCGTATCACACGAAGCCCGAAACACCACAAGCAAATAGGCCGAATGTCAGATCACTTAAGAAATTAGAAAAGTTACTGACATTTACTTTTTTTTTTTTTGTCTTTTGTTTTCTTTACTTTTTTTTTAAGGGATCGGTTGTGGAGTCTGCACAATATATATATTATTTATAACAGGGTTGAAGATGAAAGCAAACGAAAGGACAAATACCTGGATCATGCTAGCGAATTGAAAAGGCTATGGAATTATGAGGGTGAAAGTGATACCAATGGTAGCTGGGTACACTTGGAACGGTCTCAAAAAGTATTAGAAAACAGATAGAGGAATTGTGGAAATCAGAGGAAGAAATGCAGACACTATCCAGGCCAAAACATCATTGCTGCAATCGTCTAGAATACTTCAGAAAAAGTCCTGAGACCTTGAGGGAGACTTACTGTCACTCAGACCTTCAGTGAAAGACCATCAGATACTAACGGGGCGAAAAACCACAAAGAGAGGGCGAAAAGAGGACAAATACCTCGGACCTTGCCCAGAGAACTAAGGAAACAAACATGAAGGTGAAGATCCTTTCATGAAGTGGTGCCCTGGGAACGGTCCCCAGAGTCGAAAAGAGTTCTGGATGACGAAACAAGGAAGGAATCGAGACCATCAGACGACAGCATTTGTTGAGACAGCTGGGAATACTCAGAAAAGTAAGCAAAGGATATTAATTATTTCTCCTTTTAGTAGTCAGCTTGGAGTTATTCCCTTTTGTTTTGTTTGTTGTTTTTGTTTTGTTCCGTTGAGTTTAACCAAAACCAACACACACACACCACACACACGCGCGCTGCGCGACACACAGAGGCGAATCCCCTTCGCGTCATGCCTCTGACTAGGTGAAGAGAGCCTGCCATGCGCTTCAATAATAAGGATTTACTCTGATGAGATGTCGAATTTTTCTTTGTGTGCCGAAACATTTCTACATTTTTTTCTATTATTATTATTTCCATTTCATCTTGGTTACAAATAAGATAGAATAAGTATTATGGATTAACTCCCTGACCGAAACACGTGTAAGAAAAATTTGATTAAACATATCCTTTTGTATCAATTCTAACTTTCCTTTCCTTTTATTCTTCAACATACGCGACACCCCGTCATTTACACTACACTACACACACACACACAACACACACACCACACACACACACACCCACACATTAATTATATATATACAGTATATCATATACTATATATATATTACATATATATCTACATATTTTATTACATATATATATTATATCTATATAACATATATATATATATATATATAATATCTGATATATATACATAATATAAATTCATTTCCTTTCTCCTTAAACAGCGAGGGGAGTCTATCCCTTTTTCACTAGCGCTAGACACAAGGAGATTGTTTTTGCGTCTTACTTTACCGCACCAGATTACTGTACTTCTACTCATACGCTGAGTTGGCCTATATATACAATATATAATATATATAATCATACATACAATATAATATATATATATACGTGTGTGGGCGTAGCATTTTTTTCGATTTATGCATGTTGAATTAAACAAAATACACATCTTCCTATTTAAAAAATTTTATTGTGATTTTTTCAAGTTCCCTGGCCAATTTTTTAATGAATTCCATCCAAAAATTAAAAGGTTTGGCCAGGAACTTTGAAAAAATCACAAATAAAATTGTTAATCAGGAGATTGTCTTTTTCTTTAATTCAACACACACAACACACAAACACACACACACACACAATATATATATATATATATATATATATATGAGTGTGTATTATGGGGGTTGCGTAAGTGTGTGTGTGTGTGCGTGCGTGCATTGACTATCAAATTATTTACGATTGGTATTAATACAGAATAGGAGTGCAATAGACAGTATCATAGTTTAAGTATTGAAAAGCATTATATTTCATTACAAGTTACGGAAATATCCGAAGCCTTTTTAGACACTAGGGGTAAGGTTAGGTTAAGCTTGGGATTAAGGTTAGGGTACGGTTATAGTTAGTGGAATGACAGGGTTAGGGTTAGGCTAAATTAGGGAATTTCTGTATCTATTGATTATTTATTACATTAAAATGAGATTTTATTGATATTATCTCTTGACGGTATTTTGCACATGGTTTTGGTTTGGTTGGTTAGATTTTACGGCATTCAACTTTGCTTGTATTTTATGCCGAAGACATTTTTGTTTTATTCATTCTTTGATAGGTACTTTATTTTTAAAACTATTGTTCTATTCAACCCGTAGATGGGATATCTGCATTTGAGCTCGGGATTCCAGTAAAACAAGAGAACGGATTACTTTTGAATTCTCCTTTTCGCTATGGGACCTTAAACAGGTACACCAACCTTTTTTAGGTCTCTTCTGCGTATTCTCTTATTCCCATAAGTACGATATATATATATGATTTAAGAATATTTTAGCAAATTGTCCCGTATAGTGTAGAGATCTGACCCTAGGCAGATGGAATTATCAACGCTGTGTGAGGATGTAACACACCTCTTCAGAATCCCCGAAAATTCTAAATTAAATATCTTCGCTGACAAAATGGATATAATATATTAATATTCCAATTACATTATAATATTAATATAAGATAATATAATATAATATCATATATACATATACTATTATTATCGTGTGGTGTGTGTGTGTGTGTGCGTATAATACTATTATATATGGCTGAATTTGCACAAAGGTATTCAAAATAGGGTTGACCAGAAAAACAGAGCCCTCAAATTTTGTAATAAAACTGCTCATTTCTACTACGGGGTCTCATGGGTTAGGGCTTTAGGTTCAGGCTCTGTTCAGGGTTAGGGTTGGGGTTCAGGGTGTAGTTTAACTAGCGAAAATGGAATAAATATCTGCGGTTCTGTTTTTCTGGGTCACCTGTGGTCTATACGGGTGACCCAGAAATGAAAATCAGAACCCACAAAATTTGTAACGAAAATTAAAACCGTTAATTTTACTAGGCGGGTTTAGAGGTTAGGGTTAGGGGTTTAGGTTTTTTTAGGGTTAGGGTTTAGGGTTTAGGTTGGGAGTCGTTCTAGTTGGGGTTAAGGTTAGTTTACGATTGAGAAAATAAATATATAATTTGGGTTCTGTTTTTTTTGGCGTCACCTTAATTTTGTGCAAGTCAACCATATATATATCGAGGAAAATGGAGACAAACACGTGCTTACGTATTGGATGGATGCTTATTATAGGTTAGTTGATGACTCGCCTCAATATAAGAAGAACTCAGTCGCTGCCTGAAAAGGTCTGATAGACCCAAAACGTTATAATGTCGACATCCACTACCTATAAAAACAGTCATCCAGTACCAATATTCCGTGTTTGCTACTTTTCTTCCACATATTGTCGGGAGTGATCTCTTTTACTCACACACACACCTACACACAACACCAACACACCTATCACACACACAGTCATACATTAATTATTTACGCCCCCCCTAACCAAATAAAAAAACCAAAACCCCAACCAACAGTGAGTAATTATATTATATTATAGCATATATAGACTATGGATAATGTCCCCTTTAATTATATATTACTATATATGTTGTGATCAGCTGCTGTAAGGAGATCTCGTTAGTGTATTTTTCTACTTGTGTTATTTAATGCTATTTTCTTCTTGAATCGTTTGAGATGAGGCTTTTCGACAAAGTCATTAGTAATTATCGGCGTTATTCGGACTATTGTCCCCATCTTCATTGTTATTTGTACACGGTTTCGGCCGATATTGCCCACTTCCGGCATTTTCTTCAGGTATTTCTTGGTCGAAACTCGGGAACCTTCTCGACTCGGGAACCTTCTTTTCGAACTCCGGGATACTTTCCTGGTTCGTAGTTAAGGTAGTTAGGTTAAGACAGTTCTAAGTGAAGTATCTTTCTAGGACTACCTGAGTTCCAATCCTGAGTTAAGGCACGTTAGAAAAATAATTAACACAACTCCTACCCAGCTATGGTTAGCGGAATGAGGAACGGGATATCCGCCGTGTGACTGAATAAGGTTAGGCTTCAAAGTTCCGTTGATTGGCCTCCGATACAAGAAAGGTTCCCGAGTTTCGAAGACAGAAGGTTCCCGAGTGCCAAGAAGGTTCCCGAGGTCGGACAAGAAATACCTGAAGAAGGCCCGACGGGTATATCGGCTCGAGAACGTTGTGACAAATAACAATGAAGTATTGAGGACAATCAGTCCGACATAACGTGCACGATAATCTTATTTTCAAATCCTTTTTTTAGCTCGGTGTATGAAGTTAAGAGTATTGTAATTTAAGAACATGACTTTTCATAATATATAAATTTCCTCTTTCTAAACTATTTTCTTATTGCATATCCTAAGTGCTCTAGAAAGAAACCTATAATGGTACCGCTCTACCATGTATGGTGGGAATAAAAACTGGATGTAGTCATCTTGTTAGACATTCTCATTGAGATAAACTTAAATTCTAGAATATTGCTCATGCTTTCATAATAAGTGTGTCTAAAATGTAGGGTCTGTGTTTTGTTCAAGTCATGTGTGAATTTAATGGAGGCTCGCACATCTCTTAGTTTGATCAATAAATAGATTACCAGGTGGGGTAAACTGAATATAAATCAGGAAAACCTCAAAAAAAGATAGCTATAAAACAGTTACTCACTCCACGAAAACTTTCAACAAACTGTTTACAGAGATGAAAGATAATTATTAAACACGCATTGCACTTCAAGCGGGGGTCTACACAAAGATGCTTAAATTGTAAACACACACACCACACACACACATACACACACACCACACACACGCACACACACACACACAACATTTTATTTTTTCTTCCTTCATGTTCCCCCACCATTGTTTCGGCTCATGAGAATCTCTCTTTTACCCAATTGAGTTGACATTCGTGACCTTTTACAACGATCTACCGCGTCATTACTTTTGACAAAAGCACCGGGTCGAAAGGGTCTTAAGTTTCCATTTTTCTCTTTTCTCTCCTTTTCGAAAAAAACGACAATTAAGTAGTCGTATTTTTCAAAATCTATACCATTTCAACTGTCCGAAAATTGTTATATATATATTATATACATATAAGTAAAGAAATAAACGGAGATTTAGCGTTATAGTCTATTCAGGGAGCTTTGACAAATTGTCTAACTCTACCGATTCATCAGATGCGAATTTCTTCTCGAGGTATATATATATAGTATATATATATATATATATATATTGGGATCGACACTATAATTGTACTTCTTACCAGTCCAGTGGCCGAAGCTTCACTGACCCACGCCCAAAGGACGAGTTGTGAGGTAAGTATCAGAGCACAGCACCTGGAAAGATACTACACTCCGATCCCTTTACCTAGGTAGAACCGAAATAATTTAGCTAAATATATTCACATCATCTTTTTTCAATTTCATTATTATGGACTTTCTGGTCCGCCACAATTTGAGTAATGAGATGAAAAGCTCCAATAATAATGAAATTGAAAAGATGATGTGACAAATATATTATGCTAAATTATTCGCGGATTACTTACCTAGTACAGGGGGGGATCGGAGTGTAGTATCTTGTCCCAGGTGCTTTGTGCTCTGAGTACTTACCTCCACTCGTCCTTTGGGGCGTGGGTCCAGTGAGCTTCGGCCACTGACTTAGAGTACAATTAATAGTGTCGATCCCAGATAAAAATATATATATAATAATATATATAATAATCCAAAACCAGAAACGCATCTGATGAATCGGTTTAGAGTTAGACAATTTGTCAAAGCTCCCTGAAATAGACTATAACGCTAAATCTCCGTTATTTCTTTACTTATATGTATATATATATAATAAAACAAATTTGGGGCACAGTTGAAAATTGGTATAAGTTTTGAAAAATAAACGACATACCTTATTGATTCAGCAAAATATTATTTTCGAAGAGAAAAGAAAAATGGAACTTAAGGACCCCGACCGGTGCTTTGTCAAAAGTAATGACCGGTAGATCGTTTAAAAGTCACAATTGTAAATCAAAATTGGGTAAAAGAGAGATTCAATCAAGCAAATGGTGGGGGAACATGAAGGGAAAAAAAAATTAAAATGTGTGTTGTGTGGTGGCGTGTGGGTGTGTGTGTGTGTGTGTGTGTGTGGGTGTGTTACATTTAAGCAATCTTTTGTGTAGACCCCCGCTTCGAAGTGTGTGTGTTAAATTATCTTTATTCTGTAAAATGTTTTTGAAAGGTTCGTGGAGTGAGTACCTGTTAATAGCTACAGTTCTATTATAATTCATACCCCAAAAACTGTAATCTAATATCATTGACAAAACTAAAAGATGTGGAAGCCTCATTAAATTCACACATGAAACCTTTGAACAAAACACACCCTACCATTTTAAGACACACTTAGAAAACAAAACAACTAGAATTTAAAGTTTATCATGAGAATTCTACAAAGATGAGCTACATCCAGTTTATTCCCACCATTAACAATGGATAAAGGAGCGGTACCATTATAGGTTTCTTTCTTAGAGCATTAGGATATGCAATAAGAACTTTAGAAGAGGAATTTAATATTATTGAAAAGTCTGTTCTTAAATTACAATACTCTTTAAACTTCATACACCGAGCTAAAAAAAGGCATTGAAAATAGTATTATCTGCGTTATTCGGACTATTGTCCTCATCTTCATTGTTATTTGTACAACGTTTCGGCCGATATACCCTCCGGCCTTCTTCAGGTATTTCTTGTCGGACTCGGGAACCTTCTTGGACTCGGGAACCTTCTTTTCGAACTCGGGAACTTTCTTGTAATCGGGAGCCATCACGGAACTTTGAACCTAACCCTTTATTCAGTCCACGGGGATATCCTGTTCTCATTCCGCTAACCATAGCTGGGGTAGGAGTTGTGTTAATTATTTTTCTAACTGCCTCTACTCAGGATTGAACTCGGTATCCAGAGATAACTGTCACTTAGAACTGTCTTAACCTAACTACCTTAACTACGACCAGAAAGTTCCCGAGTTCGAAAGAAGGTTCCCGAGTCCGAGAAGGTTCCCGAGTTTCGACAAGAATACCTGAAGAATGCCGGGGAGGGCATAATCGGCCGAAACGTTGTACAAATAACAATGAGATGGGGACAATATTCCGAATAACGCAGATAATACTAATCTTCAAAGCCTATCTCAAAACATTTCAGAGAAATAGCATTGAAAATACACAATAGAAAAATAACACTACATCTCCTAATAACCACAACATATATATATATATATAATATAAGTATATATTATATATATATATGTGTGTGTGTGTATATGTATATGTTGTGTGTTGGTGTGTGTTGTGTGTGTGTGTGTGTGAGTAAAAAGAATCACTCCGACAATTATGTGGAGAAAAGTAGACAAACACGGAATATTGTACTGGATGATGTTTAGTATAGGTAGTGATGTTCGACATTATAACGTTTTGTCTAATTCAGACCTTCTTCAAGGACACGGGGACTGAGTTTTATATTGAAGCGACACACTACCTTATAATAAGCATCCACCAATACAGTATCACGTGTTGTCTACTTTTCTCCTTATATATATGGTTGAACTTGCCCACAAAATTTAAGCGTGACCCAATAAAAAACAGGAACCCAATTATATATTTATTTCTCATTAAACTAACCTTAAACCCCAACTCCAACCCTAACCCTAAACCCTAACCCTAAACCCTAACCCCTAACCCTAACCCTAAACCCCCTAGTTAAAATTAACGGTTTTATTACAAAATTTGTGGGTTCTATTTTCTGGGTCACCGGTATACAGGGTGACCCAGAAAAACAGAACCCAAATTATTTATTCATTTTCCTATTAAACTAACCCTGAACCCCAACCCTAAACCCTAACCCTAACTCTGAGTAACCCCCCTGACCCCGTTAGTTAAAATGAGCAGTTTTATTACAAAATTTGAGGGCTCTGTTTTTTCTGGGTCACCCTAATTTTGATACCTTTGTGCAAATTCAGCCATATATATATATTATACACACACACACACACACACACACATATATATATATATGTATATATTATATTATATTTATATTTATATTAATTATATTATAATTGTAATTGAAATTATTAATTATTTATATTCATTTTGTCAGCAGCCAAATTTATATAGAAATTTTCGGGATTTTTGAAGGTGTGGTTACACTCCCTCACACAGCTTGATTATTCATCCCTAGGGTCAGATCTCTACACTATACGGGACAAATTTGCTAAATATTTTAAAATCATATATATATATCGTACTTATGGGAATAAGAGAATACCAGAAGAGACCTAAAAGGTTGGTAGTACCTGTTTAGGTCCCATACGAAGGAGATTCAAAAGTAATCCGTTCTCTTGTTTTATGGAATCCGAGCTCAAATGCAGAATATCCCATCTACGGGTTGAATAGAACAAAATCAGTTTAAAAATAAAGTACCTATCAAGAATGAATAAAACAAAAATGTCTTCGGCATAAAATAACCAAGCAAGAGTTGACATGCCGTAAAATCTAACCAACCAAACCAAACCATGTGCAAAATACCGTGCAAGAGATAATATCAATAAAATCTCATTTTATGTATAAATATCATTAGATGACAGAAATTCCCTAATTAGCCTAACCCTAACCCTGTCATTAACACTAACTATAACCGTAACCCTAACCTTAATCCCAAAGCTAACCTTAACCCTTACCCTAGTGTCTAAAAGGCTTCGGATATTTCCGTGAACTGTAATGAAATATAATGCTTTTCATACTTAAGACTAATGATACTGTCTATTGCACTCCTATTCTGTATTTAAATCCAATCGTAAATAATTTGATAGTCAATGCACGCACGCACACACACACACACTTACGCACCCCCATATACACACTCATATATATATATATATATATATATATATATGTGTGTGTGTGTGTGTGTGTGTGTATGTGTGTGTTGAATTAAAGAAAAGACATCTCCTGATTAACAATTTTATTTGTGATTTTTTTCAAGTTCTCTGGCCAACCTTTTAATTTTGGGTGGAATTCATAAAAAGTTGGCCAGGGAACTTGAAAAAATCACAAATAAAATTTTTTAAATAGGAGATGTTGTATTTTT
Source organism: Doryteuthis pealeii (assembly GCA_023376005.1). Lineage (NCBI taxonomy): Eukaryota > Metazoa > Mollusca > Cephalopoda > Myopsida > Loliginidae > Doryteuthis > Doryteuthis pealeii. The sequence goes on along the minus strand of CM042159.1, from coordinate 91,128,136 downwards.
GTTTAATTCAACATGCATAAATGAAAAAAATGCCTACGCCCACACACGTATTATATATATAATATGTATGTATGATAATAATATATATATATATATATTATATACGCCAACTCAGCGTATGAGTAGTACAGTAATCTGTGCGGTAAAGTAAGACGCAAAAACAATCTCCTTGTTCTAGCGCTTAGTGAAAAGGGGATAGACTCCCTCGCTGTTAGAGAAAGGAAATGAATTTATATATATGTATATATATATTATTATATATATATATATATATATATGTATATAGATATACATATATATATTGTATAATATGTAGATATATATGTATATATATATATATATAGATATACATTATATATATATATATATGTGGTGGTGTGTGTGGTGTGTGTGTGTGTTGTGTGTGTGTGAGGTGTGTGTGTAAAATGAAAAACGGAAGTGAATCCGACAGTATGTTGAAAAAAGAAATAAAGGAAAGAAGTATAGAATTGATAACAAAAGGATATTTTAATCAATTTTACTTACACGTGTTTCGGTCAGGAGTTTATCCATAAGTACATTATTCAAACTATCATTATTTTTGAATAACCAAATGAAATGAAATAATAATAATAGAAAAAATGTAGAAATGTTTCGCACACAAAGAAAATTCGACATTCATCAGAGTAAATCCTTATTATTAACCATCAGGCTCTCTTCACCTACAGAATACGAAGGGGATTCCCTCTGTGTGTGCGCGCGCGCGCGTGTGTGTGTGTGTGTGTGTTTGAGTTTTTGGCTAAACTCAACGGAACAAAACAAAAAACAACAAACAAACAAAAAGGAATAACTCCAAGCTGACTACTAAAGGAGAAATAATATATATCTTATGCATACTTTTCTGAGTATTCCAGCTGATCTCAACAATGCTGTAGTCTGATGGTCTCGATTCTTCCTCTGATTTCCAGTTCATCCAGAATCTTTTCCAGACTCCTGGGGACCGTTCCCAGGGCACCACTTACAATTGAAAGGATCTTCACCTTCATGTTCCATAGTTTTCTTAGTTCTCTGGCAAGGTCCGAGTATTTGTCCATCTTTTCGCCCTCTCTTTGTGAGTTTTTCGCACCAGTGTAATCTGATGGTCTTTCACTGGAGTCTGAGTGACAGTAAGTCTCCTCAGGTCTCCAGGACTTTTCTGAGTATTCTAGCCGATTGCAGCAATGATGTTGCCTGGATGGTCTCATTTCTTCCTCTGATTTCCAATTCCTCTAATCTGTTTTCTAATCTTTTTGAGACCGTTCCAAGTGTACCAGCTACCATTGGTATCACTTTCACCCTCATATTCCATAGCCTTTTCAATTCGCTAGCATGATCCAGGTATTTGTCCTTTCGTTTTCTTTCATCTTCACCCTGTTATAATAATATATATCTTGTGCATACTCGTAACTGCATCCTTAAAAAAAAAGTAAAGAAAACAAAAGACAAAAAAAAAAAGTAAAAATGTCAAAAGTAATCTTTCTAATTTCTTAAGTGATCTGACATTCGGCCCCATTTGCTTGTGGTGTTTCGGGCTTCTGTGATACGACACCGTTGCTTACTGATTGTGACTCTATGGCTAGCCAAGAACAATGCGCTCTGAAACAAACAAACAAAAAAAAGCGGGGAGAGGAGACTGGACATTGTTGCTAACAGCAACGATGATAACGATACAAAGCGACAGACGTGTTTTGTGATCAGCCCGAAAGAGTTAAAGCGAGTGTCGTAGATGACACCGTTGCTGGGATGAGTTTGACACGAACGAGAAATGAGAGAATTCGGGGTTTTTTTTTTTTTTTTTGGGGGGGGGTTGTTTGATGCGGTGTCTTTCTAGCTTTTCTCATTATCTCATTTTCCATCATAACCAAACTGTCTCTCTTTCAGTCTCTCTCTCTGTCTCTGTCTCTGTCTGTCTGTCTGTCTATCTATCTCTCTCTCTCTCTCTCTCTCTCTCACTTTCAGTGTGTGTTGTCTCTCTCTCTCTCTCTTTCTTCCTCTCGCTTTTTCAGTCTCTCTCTCTCTCTCTCTTTCACTCTCTCTCTCTCTCTCTCTCTCTCTTTCACTGTCTCTCTCTCTTTTCTCTCCTCTCTTTCCTTCTCTCTCTCTCTCTTTCACTGGCTCTCTCTCTCTCTCTCTCTCTCTCTCTCTTTCTTCTCTCTCTCTTTTTCTCTCTCTCTCTCTCTCTTTCACTCTTCTCTCTCTCTCTCTCTCTCTCTCTTTTTCTCTCTCTCTTTCTCTCTCTCTCTCTCTCTTCACACACACTCTCTCTCTTTCACTGTCTCTCTCTCTTCCTCTCTCTCTCTTTTTCTCTTCTCTTTCTCTCTCTCTCTCTTCACTGTCTCTCTCACTCTCTTTCACTGTCTCTCTCTCTCACTTTCAGTGTGTGTGTGTCTCTCTTTTCTCTCTCTCTTTCTCCCTCTCGCTTTCACTCTCTCTCTCCCTCTCTCGCTTTCACTGTCTCTCTCTCTCTCTCTCTCTCTCTCACTCTTTCACTGTCTCTCTTTCCCTTTTTTCACTGTCTCTCTTTCACTCTGTCTCTCTCTCTTCTCTCCTCTCTCCCTCTTTCTCTCTCTCTCTTTCTCTCTTTTCTGTCTCTCTCTCTCTCTCTCTCTTACACACACACACACACTCTCTCTCTCTTTCACTGTCTCTCACTGTCTCTCTCTCTCTTCTCTCATTCACTGTCTCTCTTTCACCTCTCTCTCTCTCTCTCACTGTCTCTCTCTCTCTTTCACTCTGTCTCTCTCACTCTGTCTCTCTCTCCTCTCTCTCTTTCACTGTCTCTCTCTCTCTCTTCTCTCTCTTTCACTGTCTCTCTCATCACTCAGTGTATGTGTGTCTCTCTCTCTTTCTCCCTCTCGCTTTCAGTCTCTCTCTCTCTCTCTCTCTCTCTCTCTCTCTCTCTCTCTCTTTCACTCTTCTGTCCCTCTCTCGCTTTCACTGTCTCTCTCTCTCTCAATCCACTGTCTTCCCTTTTTGTCTCTCTTTCACTGTCCTCTCTCTCTCTTCCTCTTTCTCTCTTTTCCTCTCTCTCTCTCTCACTCTCTCACTCTCTCTCTCTTACACACACACTTCTCTCTCTCTCCTCTCTTCCTCTCTCCCTCTTTTTTCTCTCTCTCTTCACTCTCACACACACACACTCTCTCTCTCTCTCTTTCACTGTCTCTCACTGTCTCTCGCTCTTTCACTGTCTCTATCTCTATCTTTCTTTCTTTCTCTCTCTCTCTCTCTCTCTCTCTCTCTCTCTCTCTTTCATTGTCTCTATGGGGCATTAGAATGCACCGACTGCACCTCTGCTAAGGTGTGTGGTGACCCGTGATGCTTAAGGACGGAGTCTTGGTGGATGAGCAGTTTATGACCTGCAACACTCCACTTAGAACCTTACTTAGGCTAGACGGGCCCTAGTACCTATATGATTTTCCCAACCCTATTGCCCTTATGGCAACCCCCAACCCCTTTTTATCATACGTGTGCTAGAAGGCGGTGGCCGAGGGTCTACATGTCCTGGGAATGACGTTAAACTCTATCTGATGGTGAGGTTCCAGTTTTGGAGGTTTGGGGAATGTGGAGCACCCCTTCATCACCATTGCTCCCTGGTCCACTCTGACCCGGCGTGGTAGTACCTGTTAGGGTTCCATCCATGGGTTAAATAGAAAAATGTATTCATAAATAAATGGTATTATCCATTAAGAATTGATTTATTTCAAAACTTTATCGGTATTAAATGACCCACTGAGATTGATATGCCGTAAAACAAACCAAACCAAACTAAACTTAATGAGTACAATGGAATCGTCCGTTTTCTAAAAATAGTAAGTCTCGGACGAGAAAATCAAGCAAGACTTTCAAAAACATGTGAATGTAACCTGCCAAATTACTGATTACTCGTTCACTGTATTTATTGGGGCAAACCAATCCCTTACCTAAAATACTCGTTGAGATTAATCATTCATTATATCTTACTAGCAACTATATGCACCCTCCGCCGGGTGCAAGTATTTAAGTTTTAATATAATAAAATATCGTATTAAATTAGAAAGGCTAATGAAACTAAATAAGAATGCAGATAAAAAGATTTGAAACAGAGGGAGTATAATCGAAAATATGAACAACTGAAAATTATTCTTCCATCACTCTCGTCTTTCATTGTTATTTTTTTCTAATTTAAGTATTTAGTTAAAAGAGGAAGTAAAGAATAAAATGACAGTTATTTTATTTTGTTAATGGATTTCATTTAAGATTCATTGAAGAGATTTTTGCTAATATTCATTAAAATAAAACCAAACAGTTAGAAATCAATAATACTTAGCACATATTTATTAAAATCACATTTTTAATATCAATATGCAAATTAGCCTTCCCGTTCACATTGTAAACCACTATTTTGTTGTATATATAAATATAATTGCATGTTATTAGTAGGTAGATATGGTCAACAGTGGATTCGGCCTCTGGACCATTGCTATAATTAACGGCATCGATCCCAGGGGGCCATCCCCCCAGGCAACACATTGATTTAAAGGGGCAGGGCTGGGTTTATTGCCCAGCGCCTGAGGCGCCACCCTTGAGGGGGAATGCCGACGGTATCGACGCAATTTTTCACCCGCCACCCCATGAGTCTCGGCTTGTGGGTGGTCCCTTTGTGCCTGACCCGTACAAGTGGGGTACGTGGAAAATATCAGGTAGATATGGTCACCAGTATTAATAATGTTAAACAATTTTTATTAATAATTGAGGTTTAAACAAAAATAACAATCATTGATTATGTGATGTCAATAACTAAGGGAATTGTGACTAGAGTAGTGATATAGTTTCGGTTACAGACAGAAAAACACACAATCTCCATTATTATAAGAGATGTAAGTAAGTAAACTTGTCGGGGTGACCTAAAGTTGGTACCAGCCAGACAGCGAGGGGGAGCATTCCCTTTTCCCTTGTGCTAGACAACGGATTTTTTTTTTCGTCTGAAGTGGAGCACCACACCTACCATCACCTTCTCACTTTACCGCACAGATTCTCATTACCTAAGATATTCCTTGGGTTACTCTTTCTCCGTATCTTGTGTAGTAAAATGATGCCTTATCGAAAATACTCGTTGTGGTTACTCCTTCACTGAATTGTGTGTAGTAAACCTATTCATTACCTAGAATACTCATTGTGATTACCCATCCGCTGTATCTTGTATAGTAAAGTCGTCGGGGCGGCCTAATGTCGGTATCAGCCAGACAGCAAGGGAGAGCATTCCCTTTTCACTTGTGCTAGACAACAGATATTGCTTTTGGCGTCTGAGGTGGAGCGCCACACCAACCATCAGCTTCTTATTTTACGACACAGATCTCTGTGCAATTCGTACCCTGAGTTGTCAAGGGCCGATATCGACCCAGGGACCTTGCGTTTCCTAGGCCGACACTCTACCGACTGAGCTAAAACTAATCCTTACCTAAAATACTCGTTGTGGATTACTCGTGTAGTAAACGCTGTCCTTATTTAAAATACTCTTTGTACTTTTATTTCCCACTTTCTTTGTAACTCAAACGAGTTTCAACGATGTGTTTGCATGTGCGTGCGTTAATAAGCTGTATATAAATATAGAGCTAAGAGAAAAAAATCATATACAATTAGCATATTTGATGCCTACAGAAATGAAATAGATAATTATTAATTGCATAGAATGCACATCACATGCGATAGACGCCCAGGATTGTCTTCTTCTTCTTCTTCTTCTTCTTCTTCTTCTTCTTCTTCTTCTTCTTCTTCTTCTTCTTCTTCTTCTTCTTCTTCTTCTTCTTCTTCTTCTTCTTCTTCTTCTTCTTCTTCTTCTTCTTCTTCTTCTTCTTCTTCTTCTTCTTCTTCTTCTTCTTCTTCTTCTTCTTCTTCTTTTCTTCTTCTTCTTCTTCTTCTTCTTCTTCTTCTTCTTCTTCTTCTTCTTCTTCTTCTTCTTCTTCTTCTTCTTCTTCTTCTTCTTCTTCTTCTTCTTCTTCTTCTTCTTCTTCTTCTTCTTCTTCTTCTTCTTCTTCTTCTTTATTCTTATTCTTCTTCTTTCCTTCTTCTTCTTTCTTCTTTCTTCTTCTTCTTCTTCTTCTTCTTTCTTCTTCTTCTTCTTCTTCTTCTTCTTCTTCTTCTTCTTCTTCTTCTTCTTCTTCTCTTCTTTTCTTCTTTCTTCTTCTTCTTCTTCTTCTTTTTTTTCCTTCTTCTTCTTTCCTTCTTCTTCTTCTTCTTCTTCTTCTTCTTTCCTTCTTCTTTCTTCTTCTTCTTCTTCTTCTTCTTCTTCTTCTTGCATTGTAGCTTATATGTAATGTGTTATTGCTAGGGTCTGGCGCCCAATTCATCAAGAAATTCAAAGAAGAGAATAGGATTAAAATCATTTTGGGATAAACGGTATTATTTTAAAAAAGAAAGAAGTTATCTTCATCCATTTCGTCTCCGCCCAAACAATTCCTTTTGTCTCCTCCCATTTTCTAATGATTTAATTATTATTATTTTGACTAAATATTTCTTTCATCTCATTTCAATTGTTATCTTTTTAATGTTATCATACTATTAGATGAAATAATATTCAGAGTTCTGAAATGCGATATTCAAAATCATTTATTAATTTTTGCCTTGCAATACTCGCATCTCATTTCTTTTAATGTCAATATATATATATATATATATATATATATATATATAAAGATAAATATAATGAGTCAGACGAACCTATTAAAAGTTTCGCTTAATGCTCTTCAGGGCTAAGAGTCAGATCTTAGCCCTGAAGAGCATTAAGCGAAACTTTTAGTAGGTTCGTCTGACTCATTAGATTTATCTTTATTATTTGCTCTACTTAGGTACTGAGCACTTTTTACTTATTAGCTTTATTCTCCTGGCGGTTTTGTATGAATATATATATATATATATATATATATATATATATGCATATAAATTGTTTTTTCTTTTGGCCAAAATATTGTACTAATAGATTATTTTTGGTTGGTACGACTATTTGGTCTTTTCTTTTTTCAAAAATTGTTTTCTCCCCGGTTGATGTTTGGTAATATATTTTTACAATCAAACTATTTGCCGGGTTTTTTTCTCACCGCGAGTGTTTACCAATAAGTTTGGTATATATATATACATATAGATAGATAGATAGATAGATAGCATAATCTTTACAGATCAAACCCGCTGCAGATCCACAAAGTTTGATGCAAATATAACATAGGAAAGACGTCCTTCCAGTTGTATAAGATGGACCAGAAGCTGACTTCCAGACGTTGTTACAGATTGCGTAAGACACATCGTCTCCTCCCGTTTTTCTATAATTTAAAATAAGGATTCACTCTGATGAAGGTCGAATTTTTTCATTCAAAATAAAATTTCACTCTGATGAGGTCAAATCTTCTCTGTGTGCGGAATATTTTCACACAGATGAACTGACCGAAACACATGTGTAAGTGATATTGATTAAATTCATCTTTTATCATCCATTCTGTTCTTTGTTTTCTTTATTCATTCTTCCTCATATTGTTGGATTCATTTCCAGTTTCCATTTTTACACACACACACACACACACGCGCGCGCATATATATATATATATATATATATATATATATATATATATTCTTTTCATGACATCTCTCCTTTACCCCTTACCAATATACACACACACCTCTCCCCTACCTCTTACCAATACACACACACACACACACACACACACACACACAACCTTGAGTTTTCACTTCCGCTGTCGTTTATCGCTACAGAAAAATTATACACACACACACAACCACATACCTAAAAAATGCACAATGTTTCTGTTGTGATGTTAGTCCCAACAGTAAAAAGAAGTCAAGTCGAGATGGGGTAAAATAAGACAAGTGTATTTACAATTAATGGTACATGTACGACTAGCTTGTCGTTAACGGGAACAGTGCTCCTTTCCACTCGGTGTCTCACTATTTATAGTGAGAACCGGTGCATGTTCTCCACTGTAGGAACGGCCGGTACAACAGTTTCCTTCAATACACACACTAACAGCGCTACATACTCACACCTTAAAATAGAATATTTGATGTCATATTTCAAAACCGTCTCCTTTTTTCAAACTTCAAAAATTTTTTAAACAGACTGAATAACAAGGATTACCACTCACTTTTTCTCATCATTCTGTGATATATAATTTCTTATCTTATGCCCTGAAGATGATCTATTTAATAGATCGAAACACTGCAGCGTCGGCCAATAAACTCACCACTTAAGCCATTTAAACCTGTGTTTTTTCATTTTTCTTGATATATTACATATACATATATATATATATATATATATATATATATATATATGTGCTTAATTGGAGTCGTACTAATTTTGAAAATTAATTAATAATGAATTAGGCGGGAATACCTATTAAATGTATGGCTAAACAAATCGAGAAAAATCAATCTCTGTATGCACATTTCGGCCTATTATGCCTCATCAGCAGAGCTATAGATCGGAAGACCGCCCTGTGCGTGATTTGAAACCGGACTGCCAAGCTGACAGGCCGATCTCATAACCCCTACACTAAACGAACTTCTTAGATTTTTTATGATTTGTTTAGAGTAGGTTAATATTCCTCTTCTAGTGACTTTTTTATTACACGACGATATGATAAGTTGTAAACAAGGTTTGTTTAGAATGGCTTTTTGCCGATAATTTTTGGGAGAATAAGTGCTTAATTGGAGTCGTCGGTGCATACAGAGATTGATTTTTCTCGATTTGTTTAGCCATACATTTAATAGGTATTCCCGCCTAATTCATTATTAATTAATTAATTTTCAAAATTAGGTACGACTCCAATTAAGCACTTATTCTCCCAAAAATTATCGGCAAAAAGCCATTCTAAACAAACCTTGTTTACATATATATATATATATATATATATATATATATATATATATATATATATATCCATCGACAGAAAAGTAAATATCTAATAATGAAAAGGATTAAAAAATGGTTGGAAATTTATATTTTTTTTCTTTTGCGATTCCCTGTATTTGTAAAACCTGTCTGAAGAGGCTAGACTCATTTTCAGTTTCTGGTCGAAATAAATATTTTAACAGCATGACGTTTTTTTAATTGTTTCCTTCTTCGGTGGTTAAATATTGCTGTGTATATAATTAATTTATTGATTATTACATATTGATCTCTCTTTATAAAATTTATTGTATGAGTATATATGTTTGGACCCTACAAGAGAATACAGTATGCATTTACAGTGAGATTTCGATGATCCCAAATAGAACCATCCCTTACTTGCCTGTTTTAATTTTTAAATATCTTCAAATATAAATCAAATCAGTACGAGTTTTGTAAAACCAGCAAGAACTGGTGATATATAATGTGTATATATATTTACTTTGCCGTTAATTGTGTTATCTTCATAGTTTCATCCGGACATGTATACATACAGGCACACCAAATGCCCTATATATATATATATATATATATAATATATATAATATATATATATATATATATTTGGGAATAAAAAGGCCTTAAATACCATGGGTATCGTGGTTATGGACCACGATACCCATGGTATTTAAGGCCTTTTTATTCCCAAATAAATTTGCTCTGTTTACAATAATTAAACATTGAGCTCTCATACGGAACCTGAACTCTACAACAAACTACGGGTAGAGAATTAGGACCCACCTAGAATCACCTTGTACCAAGAAACTTGGTACCGCACCAAAGTATATATATAATATATATAATATATATATATATATATATATATATATATATACTAGAATCGACTACCTGGGTAGAGGGATGTAATAAAAAGTTAGTCTTGCAGATCCAATGATTGTTTTGGTCTTAAATAATTGATTTGTATTTTAATCATGAACGTAACCAATATATTCCCCTTCTTTTACCATTCATCTTTTAATATCTTCAATATAAAATAATATAGTCTAATTCAATATAAAATGATATAGTCAAATAATATTGTCTAATATAAAATGACATTGTCTCATAATGTAATATAATTCTATATAAGATAATATGGTCTAATTATATAGT
>CM042159.1:91093070-91115570 GCA_023376005.1 Doryteuthis pealeii | reverse complement strand
TATTTGGTAAGGAAAAAGGTTTTTTTTTTATTGAAATAAAGTTGGTGGTCTCTACATCATCATGACGTGCTGACAATGAATATCCATAACAATCTGGGAGGTCCTCTGTGCAGCATCCAGAATCCACAGAGAGCTAATCGATGTAGGTCCTTGCTGTCGGTCCCCACTGGCGTGTCCGTGTGCAAGTTTTCACAGGAAACAGTGACTTTTGAGTTCATCGTTGCTTGACCAGCATGTCTTGTTCGTATCACTCAGATGGTCGTGTGATAGGGGGTAAGTGGCCATACAGCTGCTTTCATTTAACTATCTTACACACAGACACACACATAATATATATAATATCCCATGCCATTAAATAACCCAAGCCATTAAAATAATATATAATGCCATTAGATAAACCAAACCAGGTATAAATAAAATCTTCGTAATTTTTGCACAAAAAGCAATAACCAGTAATATATATATATATACATATTATCGTTGTTTCTACATACACACCAACTGCTCTTTATATATGAATAGATTAGTTAGAAAGTGAGCGTAATAGAACGATTCGTTGTTTCCACGATTAGCTTAAGACTGCACTCATCATTCTTGTGTAACTCTCATCTAACTTATTCTCTTGACGTCTCGTTAGGGAGCAAGTGGTACAGCCGTACAATAGTACTGATGCAACAACGGCTTGGAAGAATTGTCGCTTTAAATTATCATTGAGAAACTATATAAGTAAGTGTAAATACTTAGAAACAACAAAAGTAACCGTGAAGATAGAAAGTGTTTCACTGTAAAAAAAAAACTGTTAGCGAAAAATGGTGACTTTTTGTCATCTAAAGCTTCCTTACTCAAAAGAATTGGTTTATAAATGCATTTCTACCCAAGAAAATCTAAAAATGCCATCGAAAAAAATCTGAAAGTCAACCAATTTTAAGTTATTATGATTTCTGATTTTCATAGCAAGATCAATATCTCGATGTGGCACTGAATATCAGACAAAATGTCTTTCTGTTATTATTTCCCACATATTAAAAATTGTTCGCCCCAAAAATATAGTTTGGTGTTTGCCCAGAACCGAAGCTAGCAAATTTTGCAAATCAGAAATCCTTAATAATTTAAAACGAGTTAACTTTCAAACTTTTTATAGCATTTGTGATTTCCGTGGCAAAAATATTTTATAATACAATTTTCAGAAATAGGTAAACACTAGAACTCATTTTACAGACAAAAATAGATTACAAAAAGTCACCATTAATCGACAACCCCCTAAAATTTAGAGAACTAAAAATAGACATAACTCCACCAATTTTTGGAATTGCAAGCTCAAATTTCGGGGAATATCTAACTTTGACATAGTCCATACCTGCACAAAATTTCAGAAAAATTGAAGGGGGTGGTTGACATGGAATTACCCATAAATATATATATATATATATATATATATATATATATATATATATATATATATATATATTTGTAATTAATAATACAATTTCAAAGTCGGTCCTACCATTGCTTTCTGAATAACACTTTTTCGATGTTATTCGTCTTCAGAGGCGTTGACTTTTGAAAAAAAATGGACAGTTTATATATATATATATATATATATATATATAATATATATATATATATATATATATAAGAGATTTATCCAGAACTTGGTAGTAAGGGATGATTCTATATGTGATTTCAAGATCCACTGTACTAATATTGATGATCCAGTATGTATAAATACAGTGAATCATTAAATCACTAAAGAGAGATCAATGTAAAAATAATCTTTTAGATTATATACAGAGCAATATTTATCAATAAAGGAAGAACTCAATACAGTAATCCCATAATAAATTTATTTCGACGAAAATTGGGGCCCATATAAATCTAAGTTGATTTAAACCGGCTCCCCAAATTTTCGCCTCATCAGATGGGTCTCAATTCACTTATGGACAAGCATATCACAAAAAAACCCAATGCGTATGTCCTCCACACACAAATAAACCCCCAAATATATATATATATATATATATATATATATATATATATATATATATTTGGGGGGGTTATCTGTGTGTGGAGGACATACGCATAGTTTAAGTGTGAACTGCTTCTAATAGGTTAACGACTGTATGGAAATCTGATCTCTGATAAATCAAAACGTTAAATCATCCAAGCTGTAACCGTGTAAGCTCTTTTTTCTGGTGGACTTTAATGGAATGCTAGGGAAAAAAAGACTAGCCGGGAATTAGCCAAGGGAGTTTTTGCAGTTTTGAGCCTTTCCTGAAAACAGAACACTCAAAAACTTCAGCTGTCCGGACACTTACCCCCATCTCACAAATCACCTAAATAAGACAAACAAGACCATCTGGAGAAGTAAGGACGTACTCATAAGAAACGTTTCCCTATGTGCTGCTACACTTGGAGACCCGTGGTCTAATGGTTAGAGTCGTAGGAAATGGACTCGTCAACACGAGTTCAATTCCTGGACGAAGCTGTTGGCATTTTACATGGCGCTAATACCCTTGGGAAAGGTATGAAACCTACTCTCCCTCCAGCTATGGGTAAATAGCAGGGCAGACTGGACTCTTTAACCATGGCTAGGTAACTAGTCTCGGAGAAGAAAAACTCTGAATTCAAACCTGTTAAACTCCGCTTAAGAAATTGACCATGTGTCGCATCCTGCTCGTGCGGAGGGGTTGGTATATATATATATATATATATATATATATATATATATATATATATATGCACAGATGTAAAGTAAAAGTAAGTAAAGTCGTCGAGGCGGCCTAATGTCGTGCGGAGGGGTTTGGTAAATATATATATGTGCTGCTACACCTGAACACACCGGTGTTGGTCGACCAGCAAAAGTTTACACTCATCAGTTTTGAGCGGATACTGGATGCCCTTTAGAGGACTTACATAGAGCGATGGTGGGTGTTGAGACAGCGTTACAGAATTCAATGCTGTTAACATGACATGTCTTGATGCGCATGAAACAATGAACTAAATAGGAACCAGCAAAAGTTTTCAACTTTAACCGCATTTTGCACGGCTTCATGAAATCGACCAGAGTCGCACATGGTAATGAAAGCGTTAAGAGAATAAATCGATAAAAACAATTTCACTTTGAAAACTTTATTCGGGACTATTTTACAAACAACCTGAACATTTTTTCACATTTTCTACATTATTATTTATTCTAAATATTTTTAGAGTGTTTTGAAGTCCACTGTCCTTTATTTAACTAGCAAATATATGCACACTCCGGGTGCAAATATTTAAGTTTTAATGTAATAAATATTGTATTAAATTAGAAAGGCTAATGAAACTAAATAAGAATACAGATAAAAAGATTTGAAACAGAGGGAGTATAATAAAAGATTTGAAACAGAGGGAGTATAATAAAAAATGGAACAACTGAAACTTACTCTTCCATCACTCTCGTCTTTCATTGTTATTTTTTCTAATTTAAGTATTTAGTTATAAAAGAAGTAAAGAATAAATTGACAGTTATTTTATCTTGTTAATGGATTTCATTTAAGATTTATTGAAGAGATTTTTGCTTATATTCATTAAAATAAAACCAAACAGTTAGAAATCAATAATACTAAGTACATATTTATTAAATTCGATTTTTTAATATTAATATGCAAATTAGCCTTCCCGTTTACACTGTAAACCGCTATTTTGTTGTATATATAAATATAATTGCATGTTGTCAGTATGTATACATAGTTAACAGTATTAATAATGTAAGACAATTTTATTAATAATTGAGGTTAAATAAAAATAAAATCATGGAGAATGTGATGTCAATAACTAAGGGAATTGTGACTTGAGTAGGAATATAGTTTCGTTTACAGACAGAAAAACACATCATCTCCATTACAATAAGATTTTCAATAATTTCCTCTCTCTTTTATTCCTGTGTTCTGTAGAGATGGATATCTGTGCCACTACATCCAGTCATAAACGCATGCGCACACATTCAAGCATTTTTATCGCCGCCATTTTGTTTTGGCGTTTTGGGCTTGTTCATTATTGACGCTACTCATGTTGTTACTTTTGCGTTTTATTTTAAAAAGTATATGTAATTAAAAAAAAAAACTATATATATATGTGTGTGTGTGTGTGTGTGTGTGCGTGTGTGTGTGTGTGTGTGTGATTTATCTATCTTTTTGTTTTCTTTCATCTTCACCCTATGATCTGCTGGGACTGCAAAATCTTGTTAATCAACCCTAGGTCTGGTCATCTCGCTGGGATAAGGTGATTTGTCTTTACCTTAAAGTTCCAGAAAAATTTATGTTTCATTCTCAAGAACAGATTCTGGTTTATCCATATTCCATTTTGTTGTATGGTCAAAATTTAGTTTCTTGCACAATATCCGGTGGATCACCATTCCAACCCAATCGGGCCTATCCTTGTATTCTAGTTTGCTGCATTTGCTCAATATGAGGTTGATTGTTTCATCTCTTTCACCACGCACCCAACGTTCGCTGTTTTGTTGTGTCTCGTCAATTTTTGCTTTGATATAATTAATTCTCATGGCATTGTTTTGCGTTGGAACTATTATTATTATTATTATTATTATTATTATTATTATTTACTCCTTTTGAGTTTTCACATCAGCATTAGCTGATGGTCTTTCACTGGAGTCTGAGTGACAGCAAGTCTCCTCGGGTCTCCAGGACTCTTCTGAGTATTCTGGCAGATTGCAACAGTGCAGTGATCTGAATGGTTTCAATCCTTCCTCTGATTTCCAAACTTTCCAAATCCTTTTCCAATCCTTTTGGGACTGTTCCAAGTGCAGCAACTACAATTGGTATCATGTTACATATATATATACATTTTACATGATTATTATTATTATTATTATTATTATTATTATTATTATTATTTGCAATTTTTTCAAAACAGTTTTAAATTATGTTCTTTTCACTGTAGTCTCCTTAAGTCTTCAGGACACTTCGAAGTATTCTAGTCGATCTTAACAATGCAGTTTTCTGGATTGTCTCGATTCGTCTTCTGATCTCCAATTCCCTCAGTCTCTATTCCAAATCCTTGTGCTCCAACTACAATTGGTATCACCGTCTTTTTCACAAACAACGACTACCATAATTACAAATGGTTCTCAATTACCTGGCAAAGGCTGTACCTACAGAGAATTATATCCAGAAATAAGGAGAGGGACACTTCTGATTATTATTATTATTATTATTATTATTATTATTATTATTATTATTATTATTATTATTATTATTATTATTATTTAATCTTTTGAGTTTTCACATCAGCATTAGCTGATGGTCTTTCACTGGAGTCTGAGTGACAGCAACTCTCCTCAGGTCTCCAGGACTTTTCTGAGTATTCTTGCAGATTGCAGTAGTGCAGTCTTCTGGATGGTTTCAACCCTTCCTCAAACTTTCCAAACCCTTTTCCAATCCTTTTAGTACTGTTCCAAGTGCACCAACTACAATTGGTATTACTTTCACTTTCATATTCCATAATTTTTTCAGTTCTCTGGCAAGGTCCAGATATTTGTCAATTTTTTCATTTTCCTTTAGCTTCACCCTGTGATCTGCTGGCACTGCAAAATTCACCAGTTGACAAGTTCTTTCTTTTTTGTTTATCAACACTAGGTCTGGTCTTCTTGCTGGGATAAGGTGATCCAATTTTATTTCCAAGTCCCAGAGAATTTTATGCGTTTCGTTCTCAAGAACAGATTCTGGTTTATGCATATACCATTTTGTTGTATGGTCAAAATTACATTTTTTGCACAATTCCCAGTGGATCACCTTCCCAACCCAGTCGTGTCTAGTTTTGTATTCTCGTTGTGCTAGTTTATTACATTCGCAGAGTATATGGTTAACAGTCTCATCTCTATTACCACAAAGTCTACATTTACTATTTTGTTGGGTCTTATCAATTTTCGCTTTGATATAGTTTGTCCTTATGGCATTATTTTGTGCAGCAATTATAAGTGATTCAGTTAGATTATTATTATTATTATTATTATTATTATTATTATTTACAAGTTTTTCAAAACAGTTGTATCTGCTGTTTTTTTTTTGTTTTTTGTTTGTTTGTTTGTTGTGGTTTTTTCATTGTAGTCTCTTCAAGTCTCCAGGACACTTAGAAATATTCTAGTCGATCTTAACAATGCAGTTGTCTGGATTATCTCTATTCCAAGTCCTTGTGCTCCAACTACAATTGGTATCACCGTCTTTTTCACTAACAACGCCTACCATAATTACAACTGGTTCTCGATTACCTGGCAAAGGCTATATGTACAGAGAATTGTATCCAGAGAACGCCATTGCTGTTCCCCCTAAATAAAAATAAACAAAAAACTCTTAAAAAAAGAAGCACACAAAAATGTATATTCAAACAAGTTTGGTTAGATATATATATATATGTGAAGAAAGGAAGTGAATCAGACGGTATGTAGTATATTAGGAAAAATGAAAAAACACAGGTTTAAATGGGTTAAGTGGCGAGTTTATTAGCCGACGCTGCAGTGATTCGATCTATTAGTTAGATCATCTTCAGGGCATTTGTTGGTATATGGAAGGTGATAATAAATTATTTATCACAGAATAACGAGAAAAACGAGTGGTAGTTATGTGAGAACATCCGAGAACACAAGAGAAATATCAGAAATGGTCAAATGAACAACGCACTCACAAAACACATCTCAGAAACTAACCATTCCTTCAATTTTAAAGAATCCAAGTTGTTAATTAGAATTCACAATAAAAACGAAAGAAAAAATGTAGAATCTAGCGCCATCTCCATTTTCAATATTGTTTTAATGTTTGTTTGTTTTGTTTGTTTGTTTTGTTTTTTTTTTCTTTTTTTTTCAAGTTTTCTAAGAATTCTTTTGATGGTATCATCTTGAAAGGCGTTAATCAGTTGTTTGAAAGAGTTGTTATTGATAGTTTTTTTTCTGTTCCAGCCGACAGGGCGGGTGTGTGTTCGGAAAGTAATTGTGTTTTACTAGAGAGGATATAAAAAGTTATAAAACATGGTATCTCCCAGCTACGGTGTAAATAGTACTACTACTGTTATTCCATGACGATAGCTTTGGCATTAAATAACCCATGAAAGTCCATATGCCATTTAACAAAGAAACCAAACCACCTAATTATTTTTGCTTTTTATTACAACCTTTTTGGTTATTACTCTTCATTGATTTGAAACACCGTTTTAAACCTTCTTTATTTCTGAATGTTCACCCACTCAAAAAAATATTCGAAATGAATAAAAATCTGTAGTAGCAAAATCTGGTGAGTATGGAGGACGTAGAAGACTCTCTCATTTTAACGTTCTAATATTTTCTTGTGTTTTGTGAGTGCGTTCTTGAATGAAATTCTCGACGCCTTTTCGTACCATTTAAAATTGGTTCTGTCTTGGTTGGTTGACTAATAAATTTCTTTTTTGAACCAGTATCAATGTTATCTATACTAATCTAAACTGCCATTATCAAAACTGTTTTTATTTAACTAACTTAATATTTTATTTTTGACGTTAATGTCACGCTAAATAACGGTGGCAATTTATACTTTAAATATTTTTAACAAGCTATCAAAACGGATTTAGTATAAAAAAATGTTATATCTATTTTAAACATTTTAGAATATTGTCGCTAGTTTCTGTTGAGAAAATTCCGTATATAAGTTGTGCGCAAGATGCCCGCTCCTACTTATAGACTAGGCCAGAACCATGTGATCTATCTTTTGGCCAATCACTGGCAGTACTCTGAGGTTGATACTATACTTAACCGACTCTAATGGCGATAATTATATTGACATCCATTGACGACGGACATAGGATTAAAACACTGGACCCTTACCAATACGCAGGATAGGACTTATACGCTTACCAAAGAATTCCATACCACAGGACTCTCTTAATGTTGCAGATTACTATTGTTCCAATTCTTTTGGCGCGGAAAGAAATTCAAATAGACAAAGGAATTGAGAAACAAAGGATGTTCCAGCCAGAAGTCTGGATCGAACAAAGAGGAAGAGTGATTAGGATCAGAGGCTTACTGTTGACCGTGTCAAACGAACGGTCCACAAAAAACAACAATAGCAGGATGACAAAGGACTTCCTGTTGACTGGTGACAAAGCTAGGATTGCAGGTCACGCAGTATAGTTCCGGTGGAATTTGAATACACCAGGGCATGCTGGGTAAAATTGAAAAAGTGACGGTTAGACGAAAAATCCGGCAGTTGAGCTTTGGTGGCAACGAGCTTCAGTCACTCCCGTCGACTCTCCGAAGAAAAGACTTCTAAGAACTACTGTTCATTTCACCACTCATCCAAGCCGGCGCACACCTCCTTTCATCCATGCCAACCGAGGAAGAAAATAAAGTCCAGTTTTCTTTTGTATACCTGCGTTGGTTTTTAATCCAGTGTACTACACACCAGCGCTGTCAATTGATACAGTATATAACATTTAAACCCTTTTCACTGGCCAAGGATCGCATTTAAAAACTTTATATCAATTAATAGTGAGTTGTTTAAATTTTATGTACAGAACTTGAAGGGTTTTGATTTTTTATATTATTTCACTGTGAAGCATGTTTGTATTATTAACTAAAATATTTCGATATGTGGTAATAGGACGATCGGGGTTTTTTTTTTCAAGATGAGAACATCAAAAGGATGTTAGGAAACTTGAACGAAAAAAGAAAAAAAACTTGAAAACAATAAAGTTTCTGTTATGTTTAACCAAATTTGTTTTTTAGGAAAAGATGCTGCCCAATATACATATTTCAAAAATGTATGTATATATGAACGTAAAATGAAATGATCCCCGAATATGAGCAGGCCCTTTCGAATACTTTCTGAGTGGGCCCTTTCGAGTCCTTTCTAAGTGGGACAATTCAAATGCCTTTTGAGTGGGCCCTTTCAAATCCCTTCTGAGTGGGACCATTCGAATACTTTCTGAGTGGGCCCTTTCGAGTCCTTTCTAAGTGGGACAATTCAAATGCCTTTTGAGTGAGCCCTTTCAAATCCCTTCTGAGTGGGACCATTCGAATACTTTCTGAGTGGGCCCTTTCGGGTCCTTTCTAAGTGGGATAATTCAAATGCCTTTTGAGTGAGCCCTTTCAAATCCCTTCTGAGTGGGACCATTCGAATACTTTCTGAGTGGGCCCTTTCGGGTCCTTTCTAAGTGGGACAATTCAAATGCCTTTTGAGTGGGCCCTTTCAAATCCCTTCTGAGTGGGACCATTCGAATGCTTTTTGAGCGGGCCCTTTCAAATCCTTTCTAAGTGGGGCCTTTCAAATCCTTTTTGAGTGGGGCCTTTCAAATGCTTTCTAAGTGGGGCCTTTCAAATGCTTTTTGAGTGGACCCTTTCAAATCCTTTCTAAGTGGGACCTTTCAAATACCTTTTGAGTGGGTCCTTTCAAGATTATTCGTATTAGATAGGACCATGTGAAAAAAATTTAAAAAAACCTTAAAAGAAAGAAGTACATAAAAAGAATGTAAATACGAACGTACAATGAAACGATTCTCGAACCTGTGGGCACAAAATAACTCTGTACGGGTTGACATGCCATAAAAATCAATCAATCAATCGGTTTGTTTTATAATCAGTTTTTATTTACTATTGGCGGATTCATGGCTCCCAGTTTTCGCTGGGAGAAGAGGTATTTCATTATTTTTTTAGTATTGCATATTTTAAAGAAAAAAAGAAGATCCCTGTATTCACCGCAGTTTTTAAAAGATTTTTCGTTATAACATTTCTTC
This sequence comes from Doryteuthis pealeii, assembly GCA_023376005.1. Lineage (NCBI taxonomy): Eukaryota > Metazoa > Mollusca > Cephalopoda > Myopsida > Loliginidae > Doryteuthis > Doryteuthis pealeii. Next base: position 91,105,817 of record CM042159.1, on the reverse strand, counting down.
CATTTATTTATAATTTATCATCGTGCCATTTTTTTTTATTCTGTCCAATGGTTAAACAAAAAATAAAAAAAGAAATATTCTTTATTCTGACAAATAAGTGGTCATCAAAACCGCATCAAAAACCTAAAAAAAAAGACTGTCGATCTCAGATCCATAAAAAAAATATTTACCCTATGGGTAAGATTTAACAATGTCTCAAGCATGAGGCATCCAGCGAGGATCGAACTCACTTTTTAGTTGTTACTGATCTGCGAGACAAGCTTGCTGACCATTATACCACCCACAAAAAAATTTGTAGATCTTTGTCCCATAATATAGGATAGGAATTAAAGTCTTATCCGATACAAAATTGTATTTATTTAACCAAAATTGTATTTGTTTAACCAAAATTGTATTTATTTAACCAGAATTCTATTTATTTAACCAGAATTCTATTTATCAAATAAATACTATTTTGGTTAACGAAATACTATTTCGTATCGGATATTACTTTCGTTCCAATCCTATAATTGCTATATTTGTATATACAGGCTGATTGAAAAGTAACTCCCTATTTTAAACTATTTATAATTCTTTTATATGCAGTTACATTTTTCTCAATTCTTTAATGTATGTTCCTTAATATACAGGCTGATTGAAAAATAACTCCCTATTTTAAACTATTATAATTCTTTTATATGCAGTTACATTTTTCTCAATTCTTTAATGTATGTTCCTTAATATACAGGCTGATTGAAAAGTAACTCCCTATTTTAAACTATTTATAATGTTGTTTTTTTTAATACAGTTACATTTTTCTCAATTCTTTAATCTGTTTCTTAATATATGGCAATTAAATCTGTGTTTTAAAAGATAGTGTTACTCCACAGTTTAATATTCTTCGTGAATTGTTGAATCACTATTTTTTGAATTTTGAAACAAAATGAGAAATCTGAAATGAAAAACAACAAGGATTTAATAGCCATATATGAAGAAATATACATTAAAGAATTGAGAAAAATAACCAGTTTATTCAGCGTGATTGAAAAGTAACTCTCTATTTTAAACTATTCATAATTTTTTTACACAGTTAAATTTTTCTCAATTCTTTAATAAATGTCTCTTGATTATTCCAACGTTTAATATGTTCACTTAAGGCTATTGCAAAATAGTTCAGTATGTAAAGAGTATAATAATCTTGATTTAACTCTCTCTCTCTCTCTCTCTCTCTCTCTCTCTCTCTCTCTCTCTCTCTCTCTCTCTTCTCTCTCTCCCCCTCTCTCTCTCTCTCAATCATTTTTTCTTTCTTTCCTTCTTTTCATCTTTTCATTATGTTCGATTGAAACAGATTAGCATTAACGCTTCTGCATTCTGACCCCCTCTCTCTATTTCCCCCCTACTCTCTTTCTTTCTTTCTATCTATCTATCTTTCTTTCTTTCTTCTTTCTTTCTTTCTTTCTTTCTATCTATCTTTCTTTCTTTCTTTCTTTCTATCTATCTATCTATCTCTTCTTTCTTTCTTTTCTTTCTTTCTTCTTTTTCTTTCTTTCTTTCTTTCTTTCTATCTATCTTTCCTTTCTTTCTATCTTTCTTTCTTTCTTTCTTTCTTTCTTTCTTTCTTTCTTTCTTCTTTCTTTCTTTCTTTTCTTTCTTTTCTTTCTTCTTTCTCTCTTCTTTCTTTCTTTCTTTCTTTCTTTTCTATCTTTCTTTCTTTCTTTCTTTCTTTCTTTCTTTCTTCTTTCTTCTTCTTCTTTCTTCTTTCTTTCTTTCTTTTCTTCTTCTTTCTTCTTTCTTTCTTTCTTTATTATATTTTTTTTCCATTTTTCTTTGATATATGGCAATTAAATCTGTGTTTGTTTTTTTTCAGATTGGCTATTTTGTTTCAAAATTCGAAGCCCTATAAATATGTCTGGACGTTTAACTCTAAAAGAACGTGCCCTAGCAGCTGCACGCTACGATGTTTGGAAATCAATTGTTCCAGTTTAAAGATTGTGGAGGATCATCAAAGGAAGACATGCTTAAATTTACCAAAGACCATCAAGAATTGTCACGCACAAATATCTGTAATGGATGCTCAAATAATAGGGAGTTACTTTTCAATGCCTGTGACCCAGAGGTAGGGACATTTATTTCTGAAATTGCACAGGAGTTCCTAGGAAGATCATTTTATACGATTCCCGAGCGGCCTGAGAGCTAGAGTCGAATTGTTGTGCCCATATAGAATTATATGTGGTCTCATATTCCTTTTTTGTAAAAATAATGATTCAGAAATAAATAATCAGATTTTTATAAATAAGAAAGGGAGTTACTTTACAATCTCCTTGTAGATATTATACTTAGAAAGATTCCAACTATCATGGAACGCAGATGGTACAGGGGGGAGGGTCAAAGTTTAGCTACCAGACTTATATGCCAAATAGGGGGTCCCCTTAATGAAAAATTGCAATATTGTGTAAAGTACCTGTTACCTATACTTAAGCAATTACATTTATTATCTAGATGTAGATATGATATAAATAATGCATTTATATAGCTAGATAAGAAATTAGAACAATTTATAATAAACTATTTCAGTTTTTAAAAAAATGAATATCACTATATTTTTGATTCTATTAACTTTAACTTTAACTTTAACTTTTAAATGAAGTCATTTTATAATTTGATAAAGATATACAGCTCCTTCAACCGTGGCATATGGAAATCTTATAAATTGTAATGGATTTATCAGAATAATGATTGATTTGAATAATTTTATTTATTTTGTTATTTTCTAAAAGAACAACAATGATTAAATTACAAAAATACTAATAGTACCATGTACTCGCTTGGTTACCTCATTTCAGGAATGAAGCCATCTCCTTTAGAGAGACCAGATAGTTTTTACAATATCACAATTTTTGAAGGGGACGCCCATTTTCGACGTACATGTCCAGTAACTAAACTTTGATTTCCCCCTGGGTGGTATTATTTTTTCATTTTTGTTTTTATTTTTATTTTATTTGTATCTTTTTTTGTTTTTTGTTTTTTAATATTCGTTTAAAGACTCGGATTACAGAGACTGTATTGGTGAATTTGTTTAGATACCAACATTTCATGCCACATTTGCTTCGGTATTTTCAACGATTCCTGCTGTTTCATAAGATATCAATTCGATTAGATGTTACCTTAACATCAATCGAGCATGCGTACTTCGTTCCATGGTGATCTTAAAACATTTAAATTGGATTTTGGGGGGAAAAAAGAAAAAAAAAAAAAAAAAACAAGTGACGAATTTAATTTTTGAAATTACTTTTGAATCTCTCAACAAAGTTTAACAGAATCTACGTCACGTGACAAAGAATTTTATTCTGAGTTTTGTTGTATTCCTCCAAGTCACAAAATTACCCTGAAAATCTTTTCATACAAAGTCAAAGATCCCTAGTTCAATCCTGAGTAGAGGCAGTTAGAAAAATAATTAACACAACTCCTACCCCAGCTATGGTTAGCGGAATGAGAACAGGATACCCCATGGACTAAATAAAGGGGTAGGTTCAAAGTTCCGTGATGGCTCCCGATTACGACAAGAAAGTTCCCGAGTTCGAAAAGAAGGTTCCCGATTCCTAGAAGAAGGTTCCCGAGCCCGACAAGAAATACCTGAAGAAGGCCGGGGGGCATATCGGCCGAAACGTTGTACAAATAAACAATAAGGATGAGGACAATAGTCCGAATAACGCAGATAATACTAATCTTCAAGCTTCATCTCAAATATTCAGAGAAAAAGTCAAAGAACATGTCTTGATTCCTTTTATCTTTTTATTTATTTTATTTTTAAATAATTTGTCTCTTTTATGATGCTAGAGGCTTGTTAAAATTTATAGTTTCTCTTTTTTTTGCACACGGTTATATGATACCAAGTATTCCTATCTAATCTTATTATAATGAAGATTCCGTATCTGCCTGCTGTAACCGTAACTATGTCAATGCTTATGTTATCCTCTTAAACTGTGCTTTATCAATGAGTATTTAATTTATAGGCAAAATCATTAATATATAGAATAAATCTTATTTAATAACGATATCTCTATGAAAATCTAAGTTAGATTTGCCTCAAAACAGCCCATGTTATTAATGCTTTTAAATCCTGCAATGTGTCTTCATTAAGAAATAAAGGTTTTCGTAATGTATGGTATGGTTAATTTGCCTATTGATTTTAACAAAACCGGGTTTAATAAATAATTTTTTGGTGTTATTGATCCCTAATATTATTGTTTTTTTTCTCCAGCATATTAAAATCAATCCTATTAATGATTTTATATAGAAACCAATTAAGATATAATTAAAATAAGTGTAATCTTTTAAAATTCATTCTTATTCAATTTCATTAGTTTCTAATTTAATTCATTTCATTATATTAAAACTAAATACTTATGTTCTGTGGGTGCGTAGTTTTGCTAGTAGAAATAATAATGCAGTATAGTGTCAAACTCAGGATACTACTATTCATTTTATTTTATTTTATTTTGTTTATTTTTATTTTTTTCTGTGGGGGAGGGCATTCTAAGGCCTGCTAACCGAGCATTAGTAGGGAAAGCTGAGTTCTTGGCTAGACAACCAGTCTGGGAGAAGGAAAATTCAAACCAAATTCTGCTTTAAAAATTACCAGTGGCAGAGGCGTTAGGTAAATAAACGGGGCGTCAGAATTACCTTCCACATTTTAAACTTACACCTGTGAAGTTAGGCAAGTGGCAATGGTAGTTCAATCTAGCTAATGTCTTATCATTTAACAGAAACTGTTCAAGCTATCTATATTTCTTTTTTTTTAAATCAAACTATCGTATAAGACACTTCTTTTAAAAATAGATGTCACCCGATTCTACCGGATAAATGGTGAGGGTTAGCCGGATGCTGCTGCCCACAAAAGTCAGAAGTGGGGGGTAACGTGTTCTGTGAATCCCAATAAGTCGGTGGGGCGGCCTAATGTTGGTATCAGTCATAAAGCGAGGGAGTCTATCTCTTTTTCACAAGAGCTAAACCAAGGAGATTATTTTAACATCTGGGTGGAGCGCCACACCTACCCTATGCTCCTCATTTTACCGCACAGATCCTGTGCTACACATACTCTGAGTTGGTGAGTGCCCGTATCGAGCCAGGAACCTTGGGATTCCGAGGCGGACGCTCTACCGACTGAGCTAAACTCACCATATAAAGATTTTTAAAATTAAACTACCGTATAAAATGCACTACTTTTTAAAAAATAAATGTTTAAACAACACCCTGCATATTATATGCGACGTTGAGGTCTCTAGTTTGTTAGATGTGTCCTCAGCCCTCACTGCCACGTGACGCATTCACATTAATGAAAAAACTTACCACACTACATGAAGGTGAACCCCTGCTTAAATCCTTGTCGCCATTATAGGGGGCCCATTATTCTGTTGTTCACAGAATCCAGTTGGTAATCATAGTCTGTAGGTTTCCTCTGGTGTTAATCCAAAAGATGGGTCTTCCTGACAGAAAGTTCAACTAGCAATTGATTTGAGGACAGTAGCAAACAATCTTAAATACTCTATTATTATTATTTTTACTCATTTTGAGTTTTTCACATCAGCGAAAGCTGATGGTATTTCACTGGAGTCTGAATGTCAACAAGTCTCCTCAGGTCTTCAGGACTCTTCTGAGTATTCTAGCCGATTGCAGCAGTGCAGTAGTGTGGATGGTCTCTATTATTATTATTATTATTATTATTTTATTATTATTATTATTATTATTTGTGAGTTTTTCTCACAAGAAATAACCGGTGATCTTTCACTGAAGGGACATCAAGTCTTCTCAGGTCTCCAGGACTCTTCTGAGTATTTAACCGATCTTAGTAGTTTTTCTGTTTGAATGGTCTCGATTCTTCCAGTAGCGTCTCAAAACTTTAAGATTACGTTCCAAGGACGCGATTTATTTATTTAATGAAATCTGGTCTGTTTTCTCTTGTAATGATTTATTTCTAATATGACCTTCTGCAGGAATGAGGGTACAACTAATATCTCCAACTGAAATATGTCAAGCAGACATTGTGATGCGTCTAATAATCTCTGCTGAAATTGGGAGGGTGTTTCAGAAATCAGAATGTGTCCATTATACTCTTCACAATATAACACCTATTATTAAATGGGAAATATTAAAGAGATCAAATATCTGCCTAAGTTTAATTGATACATGTTTCTTGTGTTTACAAGACAAGTTAGCGATAATTAGATCCCCCGGATAAGAAAGAATTATGGAATAAAAAAGATGAATTTCTGGGTAAATGACGCCACAGATTGCATAACTCATTAATGTATTAAGATTAATATAGATATAATATGAGAAATGCATTAATCATTACAACAAAAAAACTTAATAAATTTATCAGAAGACTTGTCTAATATGCCCACCTGAAATGGGGATACGTCTCATATGACCGTGCATTTTATGTCCTCAAATAGGGTACTTAATTACAACATATTAACCCTTTGCCAACCACTTTTAGTCTTTTATACATATGTTGGTTATAGCCCCCCCCCACCCAAAAAAAAAAAAAAAATTAGATGTCCTGGATATGACGGCATCAGGTAGCGATACTCCAAGTTTGGAGCTCTTGGGAGTGTGGAGTATCTCTTCTTTGCCATTGTTCCCAGGTACACTCTTACGCGGAATGGTAGTAGTTGTTAGGGCCCTATCTATGAGGCAAATACATCTTTTTACAAATAATCTTCATTAAACAGGGATACTTTATATCATATAACATTGTACAAAAAACATCTTAAGAATCTACACAAAAAATATAAACTTACAATGAACGCAATTCTCTAACCCCTTGGCACTTGAATATATGCAAACAAATGCTTATCAGATAGAAATAATTATTTGAAGTCATGCAATTGTGATATAAACTAGTTGTATTAAATAGAAATACTTGAATACTTGACGAAACTACACAAAAATGTAGTTACAAAAATACAAGGAACACAATTCCCTAACTTCGAGGCCTTTAACTCAATTCAAAATTTCCATTATTTTATAGATAGAAATAGTTACTTGAAACCATGCTATTATATATATATATATATATATATATATATATATATATATATATATATATATATATGTATATATATATATATATATGTAAACAAATATAGCTATTTTCAGCCGACAATATTTGGGAGAATATGTGCTTAATTGAAGTCAGACCTAATTTTTTTGAAAGTTAATTCATTAATGATTAATTAGGCGGGATTTAACTACTTAAATGTAAGGCTAAACAAATCGAGAAAAATCAATCTCTGAAATTGAAGGTCGAAATGTACATTCAGAGATTGATTTTTCTCGATTTCTTTAGCCTTACATTTAAGTAGTTAAATCCCGCCTAATTAATCATTAATGAATTAACTTTCAAAAAAATTAGGTCTGACTTCAATTAAGCACATATTCTCCTATATATATATAGTATATATATATATATATATATCCTGCCCCTCCGCACGAGCAAGATAGGACACAAGGTCGATTTCTTAAGCGGAGTTTAACAGGTTTGAATTCAGAGTTTTCCTTCTCTTAGACTAGTTGCATAAACAGGATTAAATTGCCCGGTCTGACCTACTATTTACCGAGAGCTGAAAGTAGAATAGTTGAATTCATACCTATCCCAATGGTATTAGCGCTGTGTGAAATGCAAAAACTTCGTCCAGGATTTGAACTTGGCTCGTCTTGTACATTTCCTACGACGGTAACCATTTCACCAAACGCCTCTATGATATCATAGGAATGCTTGAATACTTGACGAAACTACACAAACAATGTAAATATAAACGTACGATGTACGTAATTCTCTAACTTATAAGCATAAAAATAACCCCATACGAGTTGACATGACGTTAAAGATTAATAAATCATCGGGCTCTGCACAGGCGACCTTGTAACGGATTATTCTTAGTTTCAAAGCAAATTTAAGATTGTTCTCTGAAATTTTATAAGAGTTATTCAATTATTTTTTTTATAATCTAATAGAGTTTTTTAAAAAAATAGCCTCAAACTAAAGCAACATTTTCATTGGTCGTTGCCTAACAACACGTGACTTATTCAGCATAACTTAGAAAAGAAATGTGGAGTCTTTTATTTACTTTAAATTATATATGACATATGGAAACCCTGAACAGCTGTTTCGACCTATTAGGTCGCATCAGCAGTGTATACGTTAATTTCGGCTCTGCATTCTGTGGTCGCTGATCCCATCTCCCGCGGGGGAGATCACGGTATACACTGATGATGAGACCTAATAAGTCGAAACAGCTGCCCAGTGTTTCCGTATGTCACACGGTGTTTGCCGGATTTTCTGGTTATTGTAATTTGATTTAATTATATACACACATATATATATACTAGCAAAAGTACCCAGTCCAGGACCGGACTATATATAAAGATTGGACCATAAATAGGTGAGAGATTCCGAGCAGAACGATTTGTTCCCTAAAATTAAACTTAACTGTTGGTATAGCTATAATAGAAAGCAGACAGCGCAAATTGGTTGATTTTAGTATGATTAATTAATTATATCCCTTAATCAGTAAAAAACCAATAACCAAATTTGGCGTATTTCTTATTTAGAAGGATATTAAGGCGTATTGCAAGATTTCGAATCGGAGTGATCACCGGTTTCGGTGTTATACCTCGACACGTACATACCAAACTTCCTATATATATATATATATATATATATATATATATATATATATATAATGTCCTTAATCTATATATATTTAATACATTTCATATTGTTGAGAAACATTTTCTTAACATTGTCAAATTCGTCAAATCAAGGCTGCAGCAAAAGCAGCATCAGCAACAACAGGAACACATCCAACAAAAATCCCAGAATAAAATAATAAAAAAACAAAAAGAATTTTTTTAAATTTTCGTTTTTTTTTTTCAATATTAAGTTTTTACAGATATATATATATATAATTTTTTTTCTTTTCATTTTTTGACCATACACTTCTCAAAACTTTAAAGAAAGTTTGGGACAATATTACACTGATCTTGTACAACTGACACTTGAGACCCGGGACGTAATCAAACATTCATAATTTTACAAACGTTCACGCACACACACACATGTACACATATACACGCGCACGTTCGCACGCACGCTTGCGCATTCACCATTCACTTTTATTTCTCAAAGTATTAAGCCTTTTTCACAATTCATGAAGTCGATTATCTCCCTTGTTGGGAGAATGATATCCTATTATTATTATTATTATTATTATTATATTAATTTCATTATTATTATTCTGTTATTTTGACTACAATTGGTAACAACTTTCCCCTCGTGTTCTACAGGATATTTTTTCAGTTCTCTGGCAAGGTCCAGGTACTCGTCTATTATTATTATTATTATCTTGCTTCTTGCGAGTTTTACACACAAGCTTTAACTAGTGAATTGTCACTGGAGACTGAGTGACAGCAAGTCTTCTCATGTCCTAAGACTCTTCTATGTATTATAGTTTATCTTAAATGTTTTTTGATGGTCTCAATTCTTCCTCTCAGTTGCCCCAGCTTTTAGGGACCATTCCATTATTATTATTATTATTATTATTATTATTATTATTATTATTATTATTATTATTATTATTATTTGGTGCCGTGACCTTATTATTATTATTATTATTATTATTATTATTATTATTATTATTATTATTATTATTATAGTCTCCTTTTTTATCTGTTTCGTTAATATGATTTATCCCATCTTAATTATCACCATTATATTCTTAACGACGTGTTTTTGCCGTTTCAATATTCTTTACTATCGTCTTCATCTTTTTTAAATATACTTTTTCGCGCCCGAGTCTTTGTTTACATTGATTTTTATTTTTTGGTTTTTTCATTTTTTTTTTCTTTTTTGTAAATAGAGAAATAAAAAGGAAAGAAACATTTATAATGTACTCATAATTCACAGAGTCCCTTTCATTCTCAAAAACATATTTTTAAGTTCAGGGCCGATTATTTCAGGGTCCTCTGGCCCTTTTCATTCCTGTAAAGTAAGTAACGTAGTTATTCTTGTCTGTATTAATATGTTTAATATGAATAATTTTGATATTTCGGACTGGTGTGATCTTTATTGTGTATGACCACAACGTTCAGGGCACTGTAACATCGCACTCTGTTTTAGATTTTTTTTTTTTATGCTGTTTGGAGCCCCCTTGAATTAGTAGTAACGATTTCAGCTCCGAAACCACGTTTGAATCCATGGGTAATCATCGGAGGATGAATTATTTTAAGATATTCTTTTAAATCACTTAAAACATAGCCAAAGGTTACAGTGGCCTGAGTGTTGTGTTTATACAAAATAAAGATGAGGACAACAGTCCGAAATATCAAAATTTTTCATAAGTAACATAGTGTCTGTTTGTTGTTTGTTTGTTTGTTTGTTTTTTTTGTTTGTTTATTTTTTCATGTTTGTTGTTCTCTTTCTTATTTTTTTCAGTTCTTTTTTTTTTTTTTCTTTTTTCTTTTTTTTTTTCATAATTAATATTTTAATCAACTGGATTCGTCAAAAGTTCTCTTCTTAATTTGTCCATCATTTTTTATTTTATTTTTGTTCTTCTTCATCACTTTTTCATTTTTATTTCACCAGCTTCGTCTCCATCTCCATCTTCTTCTTCATCATCAATATCGTTATCATCATCATTATTATTATTATATTAATATTAATATTATTATTATCAGTATTCATTTTTTTTTACATAATAATTTGTGTTTATTATCCTTTCTTATTACGAATGTATCCAACCGACTTTGTGATTATTCCGGTTTGGTAATTGTATGTGTCCCTTCAAGACTTTAGGGTAATCTTGTTCGCACAGCAGGTTCCCGTTGACGATACTGAAACGATCACCTGTCACTAATTGATTGTGACACGTGACGCAAGTGAAGCATTTCAAGTGGTACACATTACCCTGGACACGTCTGACCATTTCATTGGCTGGAATCGCTTGACCGCACGAGAAACAGGTACCGCCCACTCCAAACAAACTGCCAAAGAAAAAAAAAAGAAAAAAGATCAGATTAAAATATTTGTTTGGATAGAGGCACGGTTCAATATTTAAGAAATAAAACAAAACAAAACAAAAAAGAAAGAAAATATAGTTATTTACTAAGATTATGTGTGACACAAGGCTAGAGGTATAGGGCGCCCAATGAGAATGGAACTCATGGTTGGTGAATCTAGCTTGCTAACCGGTTACACCACGTGAGTTGCCCAAAGAAAGAATTGACTTATATATATAAACAGGACAAAGCATTTCGGCTGGTTTGATTTTAGGGCACGTCAACCCTCGTTAGATTATTTTATGCCAAAGACATTTTGTTTTATTCATTCTTGATGGGTCCTCATTTTTTTAACTCAATTTTACTATTCAACCCATAGATGGGACTCTAACAGGTACTACCACTTATGGTCAGAGTGGGCCTGTGAATAATGGTGATGAAAGGAATGTCCACATTTCCCAGAGCTCCAGATTTGGAATTTTGTAATCAAATATCTATTTACCAACCTCTCCGCACGAGCAGGATACGACACAAGGTCAATTTCTTAAGCAGAGTTTAACAGGTTTGAATTCAGAGTTTTCCTTCTCCTAGACTGTTTACCTAGCCATGGTTAAAGAACCCAGTCTGCCCTGCTATTTACCCTTGGCTGGAGGGAGAGTAGGATTCATACCTTTCCCAAGGGTATTAGCGCTAAGTGAAATGCAATTACCACGTCCAGGATTTGAACTCGGGGCGACGAGCCCATTTCTCATGACTTTAACCATTACACCACGCGCTTCCTAATTCGTAATCATATAGAGTTTAACGTCATACACAGAACACTAAGAACCTCAACCACTGCTTTCTAGCACCTATATGACAAAAAGGTAGTGGTTTGCAAAGGAACAAGAAAAAAACAGATTAGATTTTTTTTAGAAACAACAAAGAACAAAAGAAATAGGATCGAGTCGCGTATAGGAACGAGACAAAGCATTTTTTGTTCAATGGCATATCAACCATTGTGGGCTATTTAATGCCAAATATTGATTTTATCTATATGATTTTAAATTACGGTTCTCTATTTAGGTTACAAACTGCCCCCCCACGCCAAAACAATCCATAGGATCGAGTCCCGTATAGAAATTAGACAAAGCAATTTGGTTGAATGGTTATTTTCATATGCGTTCTCATCTAGATACGTTATTCTTCCTAATTTAATGTAATATTTTGTTACATTAAAACTTCAATACATGCACCCGACGAAGGGTGGATAGTCCTCCTAGTAAACAATAATCGTTTGTAAACAATGAGAGTAACGATCCAATAAATCGATACAATCTGAAATGATTTCACTGAGACAATGTTACGAACACACGAACATGGTGAAATGTGTGTGTGTGTGTGTGTGTGTGTGTGTGTGTGTGTGTGTGTGTGTGTGTGTGATGGAATCTGCGACGGAATGACGAGAGAAAACTCAAGAGATAAAAGTCAGTTTGTTTGTATTGAATTGATAAGAGATGTTTTAAAAGGTTGGTTTTCTTTTTATGTTCATTGGAATAAAGGAAGGACATTACAGTTGGAAAAGAGAGGCTCAACAGGTTTCAAGCCTGGATAATTATTATAAAACACTTAAAGTCTCTCTATCTCTGTCTCTGTCTGTCTGTCTCTGTCTCTCTCTGTCTGTCTGTCTGTCTCTCTCTCTCTCTCTTCATAGATTGATACATTTTT
>CM042159.1:91063070-91088070 GCA_023376005.1 Doryteuthis pealeii | reverse complement strand
TATATATATATATATATATATATATATATATATATATTATATAGTGTGAACCAAAATTATTATTAAGACAATCAGGAATATTTCTTGTATGCTGGTTTAATTCTCAACTAGTTTCGACTTCGGGTCATCTCAGGAGAAATTTATTATTTGAAGATATTGTTGATAGATTATTAGAAAAGGGAGCATTATAGAAGAGTTATAAATGTTGCAAGGTGTTATATAGTGGGTTTAACACATGCTGTTAAAATCCGGGTGGCGAGTGTGTTTGATAGTAGCATGTTTCATTCGTTTCTGTGAAGAACCTTATGGGGTAGTTTGTTTTTTGGATGCTCTTATATATGTGAGGAGGGGTTCATGGGCGTTGTGTGTAATGACTGTATGTGTATAACATACGTGTATATGACTGTATGTGGTTACATGTATAATGTATGTGTGTGTTTCATATCTGTGTGGGTGTGTGTATGTGTAAAGTATTAACTGTTATATGTTATGTGTGTGTGTTTACATATACTGTGTGGGTGTGGACGCGTGTTGTATCACAGTACTGTGGCGTGTGATTTCTAGATTTTTAATTGGGTCAGGAGTGGCTTGTGTTTGATGTTTGATGTGTGGTGGTCAGTGTTTGTGTTTATTTTGGGTGACCTCGGCCACCCTCGTATGGTGTAGACAGTTTATTATTCACTGTTAAAGAAGGACTTGTTTTTAATGATTAAAGCCGAATGGATGAAATGAGCATATATATATATTATTATATATATATTATATATATATTATATAATACGGGGATTATGTATATTTTATAAGATAAATATTCCGAAATATCGATGATAGAGCAATGTTGTCTAAGCTAGGATAGTTCAGTTGATCTCAAATAGACGAGAAACTGACCATACACACGAACCGTCGTTTATTCGATATTTTAAAATACGTACGCTGAAAATGGAAATGAATCGACGATATATATGAAAACCAAGAAGAAATTCTTCAGAGGAATGTATCCATGAATAATTGAATGAACGAATGAATAGTTCTTCTTTAAAGCTTAACAACGTTTTGGCTTTTATATATATATATATATATTAATATATTTAATATATATATATCGGAGGAAATCGTTAGTATATGTCAATGATGAGACTTAATAAAGTCGATGAAACAGTCTGTACGACATTCTACACACGAGCGATCCTTTGCCGGGATTACCTGTCAATTTCAATTTTCTATAAGAAAAAGTATCGAATTTTATGCGATACATTGCGTTTGTAAGTGCGCTTAAGTAAATATATATATAATATATATATATATATTATATGTGTGTGTGTGTGTGTGTGTGGTGGTGTTGTGTGTGTGTGTGTTTGAAAAGATCATAAAGGAAAGAAAGTATAGAAATGGATAAAAATAGGATGTTTTAATATTATCTTACTTACACGTGTTTCGATCAGGAGTTTTATCCATGTGTATACATTATTCAACTTATTTTATTTTTGAATAAAACAGTGAATAATGTGCACATGGATAAAACCTTCTGCGAAACAGGTGTAAGTAAATTAATCAAAATATACGATTTTATCCATTCTATACTTTTCTTTCCTTTATTTTCTCTTTCAACATACTGTTCGGATTCACTTCCATTTTCATTTTAAGACCAACACACACACACACACACACATGATTATATATATATATATATATATATATATATATATATATTATATATATTATTTGTCTTTTTCGTATTTTACATAATTCGCGCTGTCAATTTATTGTTTTTAAACCCCCTATTTGTTCTGGTCTATTACATTTTCTTATAACATTGAAGAAACTGGCATCATACGGGTCATTTTTAGATTCTGAGAAATGTAAAAGTATTCGCAATTGAGGGGGTACGTATATCAATCGTTGACTTGTACTGTCACACAGCTACCAACAAACACAGGTCCCCATAACAACACAAACACACCCCCACACACGCACACACAGTCACAAACACAGACACAGACCACACGACACATGCAACCACACAGCGCGCACACACTCAAAGCCACACACACATATAATATATTACTATATAGAATGAATAGAGAATGAAATGAGAAAAGTATTGGCATATGATATATATATATATTATGTGTGTGTTGGTGGTGTTGTGTGTGTGTGCGGGTGCTGTGTGTGTGTTGTGTCAGTGTGGTGTGTGTCTGTTCTGTCTGTATTGGGGAAAAGGAAGACGGATATAATATATATATATATATATTATATGTGTGGTGTGTGTGTGTGTGTTGTTGGTGTGTGTGTGGTGTGTTCAGTGTGTGTCTGTGGTCTGTTCCTGGTCTGTGTTGGGAAAAGGACGGATATATATATATTATATATTATATTATATATAGTGTGTGTGTTGTGTGTGTGTTGTGGTGTGTGTGCGTGCGTGTGTATTGTTATGTGTGTGTCATGTGTGTCTGTGTCTGTGGTCCGTTTCCTGTCTGTGTTGGGAAAAAGGACGACTATATATAATATATATATATATTATATATTATTTATTATTATATATTATTATATATATATATATTTATATATATCATGGGGGGTGGAAACTGGCTGCTGATAGATTTGGATAGATAGATGTAGATACAAAATATATTGATGTATTGTATAAATAAGGCAATCATTTTCCCGCAAAGGAACGAAACAGGTAAACCAAAATAGACGACCAGAAAAAGAAAAAACCTACATAAATAAATACCTTCCGAGGAATAAAATATCACCGGAATAACTAAAAAAAATAAAATAAAGAAGAGAGAGAGGGGGAGAGAGGAGAAGTGGGGGGGAGAGAGAGAGAGAGGGGTCGAGAGGAAGTTCCTGCTAAAAGCCGTGGATTCCAATCAGCAGGTGATGCTAAAAACAAAAATCCGCCCATTTTTTTTTTTTTTTTTTTTTTTTTTTTTTTTGTCGTGGAAGAGGAATTTTCAAGTGATATTGCAGTGTGTTTAATGCTGGTAGGGAGCTAAGTGATTTGTTGTCAAACTCCACCGCCAATTAATGTAATTAGAGCGACGGTTGCATGCCCTTTCTAAATTGACCTTCAAACAACGGAGGGCACTTTCTTGCATTGATAGCCCTTCATCTAATTGAAATTTATTTACTTCTTTTTTTTTTCGGGGGGCGGGCGGAAGACGGGGCATCAAGTTTTAGTGCACGGGGGAGCCACTTCACCCACGCACGCACACCACTGTTTAGATGTCATATCATCTTTGTATTCCCGAAGTCATAAATGGTTGACGCCCAACAATTATCATTCCTTTATTTTTTTTTCTTTTTAATTTGTGAATTTTATTTTCAATTTAAAAAATTTGAGGACTTTTCGCAATTTCTTGATTTTTGATTATATTACTGATTGGCATTCATTGAGCAAAAGAATTTGACCATATTCAAAAGAATATTTTAAATAAAAATAAAATAGCTATATATATATATATATATATATTAATATATATAATTATATATGTTGAAAAACAACAGCAGAGGCCATTTTTTTGTCTGGCCTATTCTTGTTCTGTGTCTTGTCAAGTTGCAGGATGGGATTTGATTAATATTTCTGGTAAATTGCGCTGATGTTTTGCCATACATCAGTCAATTTTCGCTGATGTATTTGCTGTACATACTCAAGTGCGCATGTATGTGTGCATGCGTGCGTGTATGTGTGTGTGGTGTGTGTACGTGTGTGTGTGGTCATATTTATATGAACTCATACACCTCTCACAAAGAAGACGAAGCGGTCATCTTAACTGTTAAGTGCAAAATATGAATTGTAATTCAGTTTTTAAATCCAGACCATATGTGAGTTGATCAGAGCGTCGAGTCGACAGACGTGAAACTTACTTCTTTATTTTCTTCTTTTTCTTCTTCGTTTTTTTAATTCTGTTTTTTATTTTTTAGCCGCAGCAACGGCGAGGTCGGCAATTTAATTAAACAAAAACATGGAGGATCACCACGCCGTTACTTTTATAATTTAATTTTGTTTATGCCGACATTTAACGATAAGTTTTAGTTTTTTTTTTCTGTTGTCTTTTTTTTGTGTGTGTGTTTTTCCCTTTTGTTTTTTGTTTCGTTTCGTTTTTTGTTTTGTTTTATTTATTTAGAAATAGTCATCTTCTTAACTACGGTAAACGGTTCTGTTTTATTTTCTTTATTTTGCATAATCTTCAATCAAATTACGGCTGACAAAATGTTTGTTGCTATTATACGGACACACACACACACACACACACACACACACACACATTATATATATATATATGTATATGTATATATATATATATATATATATATATTATATATTTTACATGTGTCTATGGTTATTTAGCGATAATTCAGTTTAGTCTTTATACAAGACCACACGTATGGTGAGTATAAGACCACACGTAAAAGTGGCATCTAGTTTAGGCTAAACATCACTCGTGAATAGTAATAACCAATGTCTCTATATATATATATATATATATATATAATATATATATATATATATATATATATATATATATAAGATAAATCTAATTAGTCAGACGAACCTACTAAAAGTTTCGCTTAATGCTCTTAAGAGTCAGATCTTAACCCTGAAGAGCATTAAGCAAAACTCTTAGTAGGTTCGTCTGACTCATTAGATTTATCTTTATTATTTGCTCTACTTAGGTATTGAGCACTTTTTACTTTCTCCAAACATCCAAAACTGGAACCTCACCATCAGATAGAGTTTAACGTCATTCCCAGGACATGTAGACCCTCAGCCACAGCTTTCTAGCACCCATATGATAAAAAGGGGTTGGGGCTTGCCATAAAGGCAATAGGGTTGGGATAATCATATAGGTGCTAGGGCTTGACGTGACCAGCCGATTGATCGGAGGAGGCCTCGCCGACCACCCGTCTAGCCCAAAATAGGGCCAAAGTGGAGTATTGCATGTCATGGACTGCGCAACCACCTGGCGTTCTATCACGGGTCGCCACCCACAGCCAACAGGTGGCCCCATTGGGGGAGTCTTACCCCTCTCCAGAGGTGCAGTCGGTGCATTCTAACGCCCCAGCCGACAGGGTGGTTTCTATATTGGTAAATACACAGCTTCAATCTCGATACATCTTGAGCTTACCTAACATAATATTATGTCCTAGGTATGACGCTAAACTAGAGCTAGGGTGAGTTTCCAATTCTGGAACTCTGGGGAGTGTCGGATACACCATTTTCCCCATTACTCCCAGGTTGACTCTGTTTGGAGTGGTTGTACCTGTCTATGGACAAAATATAAAAAAATGAGTTTTAATAAAGTGTTTTTAAAAGATTTCAATACCCAACAAGAATGAATAAAATAATACAGTAAAATCCGACAAACATCATACCCCCACTGTCCCATAATGTATGTTCCATTTAGCTTAAGAAATTTATATATATGTACTAAATTTTAAGGGACAAAATTGTGTTATTCATTGTTCATTTCTATCTCGGTAAATACGCAGCTTCAGTCTCGATACTTTTTGAACGCATCTCGTGTTGAGGGATTCGAATAAAACACAAATAAAAATTTTAATTCGTCCATTCTCCTCGCAGACACACACTCCCAGAAACCCCGCTCTTAAATGGAATCAACTGTCGGCCGTATTCTAGCAGGGACATAGATTCCCCGCGAAATGGGCGTATACGCAAATTGCTCGTCTCACGCAAGAGACGTCAGTGCGATTGAACATTAGTAAAAGACTCTCTGGTCACACAAGTATAAAATTAATTGAAAAATCAAGCAATGTTCGCGAATGATCTAATTTGGGAAAGAAGTCCAATCCTTTTAAAGTTGTCTAATGGAGCATTAGTTAATGAAAGAGCTCAGATGAATAAAAGTGCATCGGCGTGCTCAATAGGCCGACTTTGGGAACCTCCGAAATCGTCTCGGCGGAACGGCCCTTGCAAACGGGCCAAAATTGAGAGTCGTTATTAGATTAGGGTGCTTTTAGCTAACGTTTGGCTTTTAAGTGCCCGGGAGACGGATTGGTGATGGGAGATTGGGGGAAGAGGTCAGTTGAATCGGGGGAAGAAATGGTGGGTTGACACTTGATCGGGTTAGAGAGAGAGAGAGAGAGAGAGAGAGAGAGAGAGAGAGAGAGAGAGAGAGAGAGAGAGAGAAGAATTTGGGGGGAGAAGGGAAGTTGAGAGGGTGAAGGAAAAGATAAAGAAGAAAAGGGATCAAGAGATTATGTGAAAGAAAACAGAAAGAAAGAAATGGAATCGAAAGAAAAGAAGAAAGAAAGGAATGAACGGAATAAAAGAAAGAAACAAAGAGCGAGCGAGCGAGAGAGCGAGAGAGAGAGAGAGAGAGAGAGAGAGAGAGAGAGAGAGAGAAAGGAATGGACAGAATAGAAAGAAAGACAGAAAGACAGAGAAAAAGAAAGAAAGAAAGAAAGAAAATAATGAGTGGTTAAAAATTTAAAAAAAAAAAGAAAGAAAGAAAGAAAGAGAAATAGCAAGAAAGAGAAAAATGAACGGAATTGGAAGAAAGAAAGAAAAAGAAAAGAAAAAGAAAAAGAAAAAGAAAAAGAAAAAGAAAAAGAAAGAAAGAAATGAAGTGAATAGAAAGAAAAAATGAAATGAATGGAATCGGAAGAAAGAAAGAAAGAAAGAAAAAGAAAGGAAAAAGAAAGGATCGGGGTAGAAAGAAAGAAGAAAGAAGAAAGAAAGAATAGGAGAAAGAAAGAAAGAAATTAAGGAAATTGAGAGAAATAAAAGAAAAAGAAAGAATGTTACTGTAACCGTCTGTAATATAGATACATAAATAGTTTATTTTCCTCCTTACGAAGCCCAATCCAGTCTCATAAGAAGGAAGGGGAATACAAATTACAACTCTTATTATAATGGAGAATCGGCGTCTGTCTGTCAGTAAATGAAACTCTATGACAGAGTTAAAAAAAAAAAAAAAAAAAACAAATAAATTTCCTGACTTTTATACCACATAAAAAACGTAAAAAAAATAATTTGTCTATGCTAACTCAATAACTGAATTATTGCTCTATCCAACAACGCTTTTGTGTTCCTTTACATTTTCGTTGTAAATGAACAGGGGCGCAACTTTCCGAACACGTCCCTCGCACATTCCTTTGTAATATACTCCACAAAGAATAACACTAAAAAATCTATTTTTTTAAAAGTCTCATAAATCGTTTGCTTTGAAAAAGAAAATCCACATGAAGGAGTAACAAAAAAAAAAAAAACGCAAATGAATGTTCCTAACTCAAAAGCCGCCTTAATCCTAAACGTTTATTTTATCTCAAATAAAAAGAAAACTTGGATCAAATCGGGTTGATCTGCTGCTGATGATAAATATATCATTAAATAAAAGAGAAAGGAATCGAGAAAGAAAAAAAAAAAAAGGATTCTGACCAACGCGGAACAAGTTGAAACGATAAACAATGAAAACAGGCAAATATGTAATTACAAGGTTCAAACTTGTACCTCTCCTCGACGCTTCACATTTTTCTCTTTCTCTCTCTCTCTCTCTCTCTCTCTCTCCTCTCTCTCTCTCTCTCTCACACACACACACACACACACACACTCTCTCTCTCTCTCTCTCTCTCTCTCTCTCTCTCTCTATATATATATATATATATATATATATATATATATATATATGTAAAAATGGAAAAGGAATTGAATCCGACAATATGAGGAAAAATGAGTAAAGAAAAGAAATGTAAATGGATAAAATGAATTTAATCGATATCACATTAATCGATATCACTTACACATGTGTTTCAGTCAGTTTATGATGAAGGTCGATTCTTCTATGTGTGCGAAATATTTTCACACACATAAACTGACCGAAACACATGTGTAAGTGACATCGATTAATGTGATATCGATTAAATTCATTTTATCCATTTACATTTCTTTTCTTTACTCATTTTTCCTCATATATATATATATATATAAACAGAGAGAGAGAGAGACAGAGAGACAGAGAAAGAAAGAGACAGAGAGAGACAGAGAGCGAGTGAGAAATTAGAAAAATATAACATTATGATGTATATGTCGACACTTGAACGTTTCGGTTCATGTAATACCTTATTCAGGACAATATAATATAATAAACAATAGATTTTGTTTTTCAATTTATATATACATTTTTCCAGTTTCTATATTTTTCGGATTCATTTCCATATTTATATATATATATATATATATATATATATATGTGTGTGTGTGTGTGTGTGTGTGTGTGTGTGTGTATCAAATCCTGGAGTAGGGTAGTTCACATACCGCTAATACCCTTGGGAAACGTATGCAATCCAGCTACTATCCCTCAAGCTATGGGTAAAAGTAGGACAGACTGGGATCGTAATCTTGGCTAGGTAAACCGTCTGAGAGAAGGAAAACTCTGAATTCAAACCTGATAAACTCAGCTAAAGAAATTGGACATGTGTCAGGATAGGGAAATTTCTCTCTATCTCTCTCTCTCCCTTTTTTCTTTCTCTCTCCCCTCCTCTCTCTATATATCTCTCTCACCCCCTCTCTCTCTCTCTCTCTCTCTCTCTCTCTCTCTCTCTCTCTATATTATATATAATATATATATATATATATATATATATGTATGTATGTATGTATATGAAGAGTAACAGTTTGGATAACATTTTTTTACAAAGCTTAGTTAACATACCGAGGCAAAATATTAATTGAATAAACTTTTTAGTGTTTTATTCGTTTATTCCCAAATTTCAATCACGTATATATATACATATAAGCACAGACACACACACAAATATATATATATATATATATATATATATATATATATATATATATATAATATATTATATTTTATAGTTGTGGTTATTTACTAAGCTTGGCTTATTGTGACACAAGGCTAAAAGTACGGGGTACACAGTAAGAACCAATGTATATATTTTTTTATTCCGTTCATTCCATTCATTGAAGTGGGGATCACTATGATAACCCTCAATATATTATATAAATTTGCCTGTACCAAAAATTTATTGAATATATATATATATATATATATATTATATATATATATATATATGTGTGTGTGTGTGTGTGCGTGTGTGTGTGTGTGTGTGTGTGTGTATGTGAGTGCGTATATAATATATATATATATATATATATATACGCACTCACATACACACACACACACACACACATACATACATATATATATATATATATATATTATATATATATATATATTTCAATAAATAGTAACTTTGTTATTATAGAATATAAATGCAACGCTTTAGCCACTCTTTATCCTCCATTATAAAACGATCAATTCTATTGAACTGATTGTTTTATTTATACCCCATTATATATATATATATATATATATATATATATATATATATATATATATATTACAGATATAAGTCTAGGGTCAATATATATATGTATATATATATATATATATGTATGTATATACAGATATTTATATATATTTACACAGAGACATATACATATATATATACATTGATATATATATATATATATATATATATATATATATATATATATTGGCCCTAGACTTATATCTGTGTATGTTCACTGAGTACCAACCAAGTAATTATAGTCTTATGATATTCCATGTCTTTTCGAAAATCATTTATCGAGTCAGCTTGATTCTCCCCACTGCGTCTGACAATAGCCATTTCCTTTTACTTGGGACATAAATGCAACTTGGGGCTAAATAACGGTCATTACCTTATTATGGTCTTAGCGTAACCTGGCATTTGAGAAAACAATAGTAACCATGTGGCCGCCAATTTCATAAGGACTGTCTCGAAGCATGATCAGCGCCATGGGAACCTCATAGCTCCCCCGCGGAGTAGAGCGATTTCAGGGCCGTCATACAGGCCGGCTTTCAATTGCACACACGGACACAAACAGAGAGTCCAAATGTGTGTCTATCTGATCAATGGCGATTGTTTACGCACAGATGAAAAGATCATTTATATTCAATCAAATATAAACTGAGGGGAAGCTCGCCTATTAAACGGTACCGTGAGTTGGCTGAAGACATATATATATATATATATATATATATATATATATATATATATATATATATATATATATATATATATACTAGCAAATATATGCAAGTATTTCAGTTTTAATATAATAAAATATCATATTAAATTAGAAAGGCTAATGAAAATGAATAAGAATGCAGATAAGATTTCGAACAGAGGGGGTATAATCGAAAAATAGAACAACTTTGAAACTAACTCTTCCATCATTTTCCATTACTCCCGTCTTTCATTGGTAACTTTTCCTAATTTAACTATTTAGTTTAAATAGGAAGTAAAGAATAAAATTACAGCTATTTCTTCTTGTTAATGAATTTCTTTTAAGATTTATCCCCGAGATTGTTGCTCATATTCAATAAGAAAAAAACCCAAACAATTTGAAATCCATAATACTAAGCATATATTTATTAAAATCAATTTTTCAAAATCAATATGCAAATTAGCCTTCCCATTCATACTGTAAACCGCTCTTTTGTTGTATATTTAAATACAATTGCATGTTATTAGTATGTAAATCTGGCCAACGCCAGGGCCCAGTGGCTTCGGCCCTGGATCTTTACGAGTTAATAGCGTCGATCCCAGGGGGCTATCCCCCCAGGCAACACCTGCCCCCTTGATTTAAAGGGACAGGGCTGGGTTTATTGCCCAGTGCCTGAGGCGCCCCCCTTGAGGGGGAATGCCGACGGGATCGACGCAATTTTTCACCCGCCACCCATGAGCTTCGGTTTGTGGGTGGCCCCACGTTAATAGGGCCTTGTGCCTAACCCGTATAAGTGGGGTACGTGGAAAATATCATGTAGATATGGTCAACAGTCTTAATGATGAAAAACAATTTTATTAATAATCGAGGTTTAAATAAAAATAATATCATGGAGAATGTGATGTAAATAACGAATGGAATTGTGATTTGTATAGTAAAATAGTTTCGGTTACAGACAGAAAAACACACAATCTCCATTATAATAATATATATATATATATATATATATATATATATATATATATGGTATTTGTGGAAAAAGTGACTTACCGGTGAAAATGGTCACAGTGGTTAGTTGATTCAAGTTTCACAATGATAAGGCAGCGATATAACAAATATAAAGTGCTCAATACGTGAGTAGAGCAAATTTATGATTAAAAAGGTACACGGTAATAACCTACTAGAGATTCACTATAAGGATCTTCAGGGTTAAATCCACTGGATTAATCAAGATATTGATTAATTGCAGTTGATTTTAACGTATGTGTTTTTTCGCGATCGTTTATAAATATATATATATATATATATATATATATATATATATATATATATATATATATAACAGTCTGTACGGTATTCTACACATCGAGCCATCCTTTACTGGGATTACACTTGTCAAGTTCATTTTCTATAAGAAAAAGTATCGAATTTTATGCGATACATGCGTTGTAAGTGCCTTCAAGTAAAAATTTAATATATATATATATATATTCATAAAGGGCAGTTGTGTGAATCTGTATGTCCGACAGAAAAATAAAACGATTGACGTATTGAAGTAAATATATATACACATTAAATATCACCAGGGCTTGGTTTTTGAGCGAAAATAATAGAGATTTGATTTATATTTGTGAAGATAATTAAAAAATAAAATTTAAATGATAACAGTATGGATTTTTTTTTTTCATTTAATATTTTAGATAGTAGACATAAACATTTCTTTTCAGAGTAGCTGGATCAATGCAAGGTCTATTTTTTACATAGAGATTTAAATGGGGCATCCTGCGAGGATTCAACTCATGATTCAGCAATAATGGATCTACAGGACTAACTTTAAAAAATCCCCTCTACCCAGGCGACGCCGGGTAACCACCGATAGTATATATATATATATATATATATATATATATATATGTGTGTGTGTGTGTGTGTGGTGTGTGTGTGTGTGTCTGTGTGTGTGTGTAATAACATTTTGGAAGATTTAGTGCATGATTAATATCTAAAATAAATGAAAAACTAAGTTGGATGTTTTGCACTAGCGCTATATGTAGCTGTTAAAATCGAGCCGTAATGATGAGACCTAAACGTCGAAACACTGTGTCTGTGAATGACATATATATGTATATATATATATATATATATATATATATATATATATATATTTACCAAACCCCTCCGCACGAGTAGGATGTGACACAAGGTCAATTTCTTAAGCGTAGTTCAACAGGTTTGAATTCAGAGTTTTCCTTCTCCTAGACCGGTTGCCTAACCAAGGTTAAAGTACCCAGTCTTCTCTACTGTTTACCTATAGCTTGAGAGAGAGAGAGAGAGTAGTATTCATACCTTTCCCAAGGGTATTAGCGCTAAGTGAAATGCAATTACCACATCCAGGATTGGACGACGAGTCCATTTCCCATGACTTTAACCATTGCGCTACATGTATATATATATATATATATATATATATATATATATATATATATATGAGGGGAGACAGAGAGAGAGAGAGGGGGGAAAGAGATAGAGTAAGTTTAATGTTATCTTCTGATATGGTTTTTAATAACGGCTTCCAAGAATTAAATCAATCGGCAAGTCAGAACATGAAATATTTCGCATAAAAAAGCGATCTAAATGCCGGTGTTAATTCTTCTATATGGATATATAATGTTTGGACGGATATGCGTCTGTGCACAAATTACTAACTGTATTTATGATAATGGCGTGTTTTGTCTTTACTGCGCATGCCCGCTTAGATCAGTCTATAAAGGCTCAAGTGAACGCGGGGAGATTTTATTTCTCTCATTAGGAGTTTTATTTTTTTATGTTTTTATTTTTTTAATATTTCTTTGTCAGCCTCGATTTGAAAGTACAATAATAAAAGCCTAATAGACAAAGATAGCTGTATTCACTGTTTGATAACTGGTTATTATTTAATTACTTCTTTTTTTCTTTCCCTTTTTTATTAGGATTTGATTAATTTATTTCTATGGGTGTTTTTTGTTTTGTTTTAAACATTCCGTAATTGCTTTTACTTTCTGTACGTGACTGTAGCATTTAGGAAAAAAGGATTTTTTTTGTTTTGTTTTGTTTTGTTTTGGTTTGTTTTTTTTTCTCCATGCTATTTGGAAATGAATTTGGTGCGTTGATTTCATTCACGTTATTATTTAATTTATTTTTATCTATCTCTTTCTTTCTTTCTTTCTTTCTTTCTTTCTTTTTATTCCTCTTTTTTATTCCTCTTTTCTTCTTCTTCTTCTTCTTCTTCTTCTTCTTCTTCTTCTTCTTCTCTTCTTCTTCTTCTTCTTCTTCTTCTTCCTTCGAATTTTTCTTCATCCCTTTTTCTCTTCATTTTAGTTTTTATTTACTTACTTCTTATTTATCTAATTTCTTTCTTTATTCTTTCTTTTATCCTTTTTTGATTTCATTCGCGATGTTATTTAATCTACTTTCTCTATCACTCTCATTCTCTTTCTTTCTTTCTTTTCTTTTTATTTCTATTTTGTTTTCTTTTTCTAACTTCGAATTTTTTCCTCGTCCCTTTTTTTTTCTTCATTTTTGTTTTCATTTATTAACTTCTTCATTTTATCTAATTTCTTTCTTTCTTTTCTTTCTTTTTCGTATTCTGATTTCATTCACAGTGTTATTTAATCTACTCTGTCTGTCTGTCTGTCTGTCTGTCTATCTGTCTGTCTCTCTCTCTCTCTCTCTCTCTCTCTCTCTCTCATATTTTTTCTTTTTCTTCTTCGAATTTTTTTTTCGTCCTTTTTCTTCATTTTATTTGATTTTTATCTATTTAATTTTTTTTTCTCTTTTATCTAATTTCTTTCTTTTTTTTTTCTTTTTCTTTCTTTTGTTGTTTTTTAATTTCTTATTTTCCTTTTCTTTCTATTTCTGTTTCTGTGAATGAAATTGAAGAACCGAATTCATTTCCCAAAAAGCGTTTAGGGACAAAAAACTTTTTTTGCTTTTTTTAATGCTTTTTAGAGATGAATTAGGTGCGTCGATTTCATTCCATTTAATTTATTTTTCTGTCTCATACTTTCTTTGTTTTTGTTTTTTTTTTTAATTCTTTTTCCTTTCTTTTTTTTTTTTTTTTTCACCTTCAAATTTTTCTTCATTTTGATTTATTTATTAACAAATTTGTTTTTTAATCTTTTTTATCTAATTTCTTTCATTCGTTTTTTTCTTTCTCTTTTCTCTTTTCCTTTTTTATTTTTTAAATTTGTCTCTTTTTATTTGTTTATGTTTATTTTCTAAATATCAACGTGAATGAAATTGAAGAACCAAATTTATTTCCAAAGAAGCGATTAGGTTAATAGGTTTCAATCGAACATAAGGAAAATATGAAAAGAAGAAAAGAAAGAAAAAAGGGTGAGAGTGAGTTAAATCAAGATTATTTTTGTTTTTACATATTGAAGTAATATACAATAGCTCTCAAGTAAACATACCAAACAGGTTTTGCTAGTATTAAATTATTTTGCAATAGCTCTTAAATAAACATACCAAACGTTGTAATAATTAAATTATTGTACTGTGGTATATCCACAGGTCCTGCTAGTATATATATATATATATATATAATATATATATATATATATATATATATATATATATATATATCAGATAGATAGATAGATAGATATTACATTTCGCCTTTTTTTTCTCTTTCCTTTTTCCTTTTACTTATTTTATTCATTTGTCTTTCTCTCTTTTAATTCATTCCTAATTTCCTTCTTTTCTCATTCATTCATTTTTCATTCCATTAATTCTCTTTCTTCATTCTTCTTTTCCCTTTTTCACAATTCTACTTTCATTCCTCCATTGCATTGATTCCCTTTTCCCGCGTTTTTGTCCGCCATGTTTATTTTTCTCATTTGTTTTGTTTTATCCTTTATTTTAAACGGGAGAATCAAAAGAAAGCACACAAACGCGCATGCTCAATGCTAAAATAAAATAAGACCGGAGACAGATGAAAGGGTGTAACCATTAAAAGCAATTAATTTTCTATTTTCAATGGAGAATAGCCACAAAGCCCGGAACAAGGGGAAACAGTTTGGGGGGGGGTGGCGAGAAACGGGAGTACGGGAGCGAGGATTGTCGATAACGAGATCTAGATTGAATCGTGAATGTAAATAAACGAATCTATAACTGTAATTCTGATTGTATTTTGCCGATTTCATCTCTAGCTTTTGATAAATAAAAAAAGGGATAAAAAAAAAAGAATGGAGAAAAAATTAGACGTAAGACAGAGTCAAATGCAAACGAAATCAAATGATATTAATGATGGTATTTGTAGAAATAATAACTAAATTGTTTTTGCTGCCTTTCTCATTTTTTAAAATTGTTATTGATGATGTTACTGCTAATGGCAATGATTTAGATCGCAGTTATATATACTAGCAAATATATGCACCCTCCGTAATGTAATAGAATATATCAAATTATAAAGGCTAATGAAACTAAATAAGAATGCAGATAAAATGATTTGAAACAGAGGGGTGTACAATCAAAAAATAGAACAACTGAAACTTACACTTCTATCACTCCGTCTTTCATTGATAAATTTCCCTAATTTAATAACTTAGTTAAATAGGAAGTAAAGAATAAAATCAGAATTATTTCTTCTCGTTAATCGATTTCTTTTAAGATTTATTGAAGAGATTTTGATCATATCATTAAGATAAAACCATACGATTAAAAATCAATAATACTAAGCACATATTTATTAAAATCAAATTTTTAATTTCAATATGCGAATAAGCCTTCCTGTTCACACAGTAAACTGCTATTTTAGTGTATATATAAATACAATTGCATATTATTCATTTGTAGATATGATTAACAGTATTAATAATGTAAAACAATTTTATTAGAAATTGAGGTTTAAATAAAAATAAAAATCATGAAGAATGTGACGTAAATAACAAAGGGAATTGTGATTGAGTAGTGATATAGTTTCGGTTACAGACAGAAAAGCAAACAATCTCCATTATAATAAGATATATATATATATATATATATATATATATATATATATATATGAGGGTAAGTAAACAAACAAACGTGTTTATTTGATATGGTTTAAGCCGACAATTTTTGGAGGATATGTGCTTAATTGAAGTCATACCTAATTTTGAAAATTAATTAGTTAATAATTAATGAATTTCATATATGTTCATATGTAAGGCTAAGCAAGTCTAGAAATTGTCAATCCCTGAATGAATAGGTCGAAATGTACATTCAGGGATTGACATTTTCTCAACTTGTTTAGCCTTACATTTGGCCGGATACAAGGGTACAAGTGTTATTTATACATATCTATATTTATCTATCTATCTATCTATTTAATATATATATATATATATATATATATATATATATATATATATATATATATAATTTAATATACCAAACTTATTGGTAAATCCTCGCGGTGAGAAAAAAACCAGCAAATAGTTTGATTGTAAAAATATACTACCAAACATCAACCGGGGAGAAAAAAAAAATTTTGTAAAAAAGAAAAGACCAAGATATTCGTACCAACAAAAATAATCTATTAGTACAATATTTTGGCCAAAAGAAAAAACAATTTATATGCATATATATATATAAGATATATATATTCATACAAAACCGCCAGGAGACTAAAGCTAATAAGTAAAAAGTGCTCAATACCTAAGTAGAGCAAATAATAAAGATAAATCTAATGAGTCAGACGAACCTACTAAAAGTTTCGCTTAATGCTCTTCAGGGCTAAGATCTGGCTAAAGAGACTGGGAGCAAACGCATTAAATATAGTACTTACTTCTTTATCTTTATATATATATATATATATATTATATATATATATATATATATATATATATAGAGAGAGAGAGAGAGAGAGAGAGAGGAGAGAGAGAGAGAGAAATAGATAGATAGATAGATAGATAGATAGAGATATATAGATATACAATATTTAGATAACACTTGTAGCCTGTCATGGTTAACGGAATGAGAACAGTATGTTAGCTCAGTCGGTAGAGCGTTCGACTAGAAACCACATGGTTCCTAGTTCGATACCGGTCCCCGCCAACTCAGCGTATGAGTAGCACAGGGATATGTGCGGTAAAGTAAGGAGCTGATGGTAGGTGTGGCGCTCCACCTCAGATGCTAAAAACAATCTCCTTGGTCTAGCGCTATTGAAAAGGGGATAGACTCCCTCGCTGACTGGCTGATACCGACTTTAGGCCGCCCAGACGACTTTACTTATAATATATATATATATATATATATATATATATATATTATTATTATTTATATTTTTGCTTGAAGGCAATTATAAATGCATGTATCGTATAAAATTCGATAATTATAGAAAATAAACTTGACAAGTAAATCCCGCAAAGGATGGCTCGCCATGCAGAACACCGTACAGACTGTTTCGACTTTATTAAGTCTCTTCAGCGATGTATACTAACGACTCCCCTCCGACAGGAATCGAAACCGGGACTTCACAGGCATAGTCAGAGACCATATCCGTTCGGCCGCCGGTACATAGCGAACAATCCCTGCGAAATTAACCTTGTCAAGGAAAACTATTACACGCCCCTGCCATAGTAGGCAAGTAGACGTTTATTTAGTAAACAAACCCGGCCGTTAGCTCTTCGGCGAAGTGAATAAGATTTTTGGATGTTTGTTTTTTAGAAGCAATGTTGAATAAATTATTATTTATATTTTTGCTTGAAGGCAATATATATATATATATATATATATATATATATATATATATAGAGAGAGAGAGAGGGGGGGGAGAGGTGCAGGTAGCTAGATAGGTGGGTAGATTCCATTGCAAGGGTACGTATTGAGATGAGGATAGTTTAGTCTGAAAAATCTAAATCATACAAATTATCAGGCCTCATCTCCAAAAAATTCAGACAACTGGCTTCTATTTATTATTCTTTTTAATCTATTCATTTATTTATTTATTTTGTTTGAGTTTTTTTTTTCTTTCTTTTTTTGTATTTGGAATTTTTTATTTCCTGTTTGTTGTTTTATATATGTTTCTATATGATATATGTTTTCTATTCACTTTTATCTACCAAAAAAAAAAAAATCAAATGTTTTATCAAAGGAAATTAAAAAAAAAAAAACGCGAACGGAGAATCTCTTTATGAACCTCAACAGTTGATTGTTTTTGTCTGAATATTTTTTCCTTTGTTTTTTTTTTTTTTTGTTTTGTTTTGTTTTGTTTTTTTTCTTTTTGTTTCTTTTGTTTTTATTCTTAATTGCTTTGTTGTTATTTCGAAGATGAATCCTTAATGAAATTTTATTACTCTAATTGTTTGTTAGCGTATTCTGTTTATCAATGTAGAGATAATGTCCAATTCCATGTTTGGTTCTATTGTTTGCCACGATAAAATAATAAAAGATTCTCAAAGGACCAATATCAGGGAATGTTTTGAAGATATCAAGAAATATCGCTCTCGTTTAAATACCGTTTTGTACATTGTATCATAATCATAAAAAAGGATAAATAGACGGTAAAAAAAATTATACGATATTATTATTATTATTACTAGCAAATATATGCACCCTCCGGGTGCAAGTACTTTAGTTAAATTTTATAATAAAATATCATATTAAATTAGAAAGGCTAATGAAACTGAATAAGAATGTAGATAAAAAGATTTTGAACAGAGGGGGTATGATTGAAAAATAGAACAACTTTGAAACTAACTCTTCCATCATTTTCCGTTACTCCCGTCTTTCATTGGTAAATTTTCCTAATTTTAGTTAATGTTTAGTTAAAATAGGAAGTAAAGAATAATATTACAGTTATTTCTTCTTGTTCAGGGATTTCTTTTAATATTTATTGAAAAGATTTTTGCTCATATTCAATAAGATAAAACCAAACAATTAGAAATCAATAATACTAAGCATATATTTATTAAAATCAATTTTTTAAGATCAATATGCAAATTAGCCTTCCCATTCATACTGTAAACCTCTATTTTGTTGTATATATAAATACAATTGCATATTATTAGTATGTAGATATGGTCAACAGTGTAAGTAATGTAAAACAATTTTATTAATAATTGAGGTTTAAATAAAAATAAAATCATGGAGAATGTGATGTAAATAACAAAGGGAATTGTGACTTGAGTAGTACTATAGTTTCGGTTACAGACAGACAAACACACAATCTCCATTATAATAAGATTTGCTTTTTTTGAGTTTTCACATCAGTGTTAGCTGATGGTCTTTCACTGGAGTCTGAGTGACAGCAAGTCTCCTCAGGTCTCCAGGACTCTTCTGAGTATTCTGGCAGATTGCAGCAGTGCAGTGTTCTGAATGGTTTCAATCCTTCCTCTGATTTCCAAACTTTCTAAACCCTTTTCCAATCCTTTGGGGACTGTTCCAAGTGCACCAACTACAATTGGTATCACTTTCACTTTCATATTCCTTAATTTTTTCAGTTCTCTGGCAAGGTCCAGATATTTGTCCATTTTTTCATTTTCCTTTAGCTTCACCCTGTGATCTGCTATTATTATTATTATTATTATGATTATTATTATTATTATAGTTTTCAAACCCGCTTAAAAAAGTAAAGTCGTCGGGGCGGCCTAATGTCGGTATCAGCCAGACAGCGAGGGAGTCTATTCCCTTTTCACAAGCACTAGACTTAGCGTCTGAGGTGAAGTGCCACAGCTACCATCAGCTCCTCACTTTACCGCACAAATCCTTGTGCAACTCATACGCTGAGTTAACGAGGGTCGGTATCGAACCAAGGGGGCAAAACCTACTTAGTCGGTGGTTCACTAGAGGCTGAGTGACAGCAAGTCTCCTCAGGTTTCCATGACTCTTCTGGATATTCCATCCGATCTCAACAATGCTGTAGTCTGGATGGTCTCAATTCTTCCTCTGATTTCTAGACCCTCTAGTTTTATTTCTAAGCTTTTGGGGACCGTTCCAAGTGCACTAACTACTATTGGTATCACTTTCAACGTCACATTCCAGAGTTGTTTAAATTCTTATTTATCTATTTTTTCGTTTATCTTCACCCTGTGATCTGCTGGAACTGCAATATCTACCAGTTGACAAGTTCTCTTTTTTGTTGTGAATCAATACTAGGTCTGGTTTTCTGGCTGGGAAAAGGCGATCCGTCTTTATCTATTTTGTTTTTGCCTCTGGGGTGGAGTGCCACACCTACCATCAGTTCCTTACTTTACCGCACAGATCCCTGTGCAACTCATACGCTGAGTTGGTGAGGGCCGGTATCGAACCAGGAACCTTGTGATTCCTAGGTGGACGCTCTACCGTCTGAGCTAAAACAGCCCTATAGATATGTAGATAAATGCATAGATCCACACATACACACACACACACACACATATATATATTTACCAAACCCCTCCGCAGGAGCAGGATGTGACACAAGGTCAATTCCTTAAAGAGTCCAGTCTACCCTACTATTTACCCATAGCTGGAGGGAGAGTAGGATTCATACCTTTCCCAAGGGTATTAGCGCAAAGTGAAAAGCAATTACCACATCCAGGACTTGAACTCGCGGCGACGAGTCCATTTCCCATGATTTGAACCATTACACCACGCGCTTCCTACTACTAATATATATATATATATATATATATATATATATATATATATATATATATATATATATATATATATATATATATATATATATATATATATATATATATATATATATATATATATATATATATATATATATATATATATAAAAGTCGTCGGTATGAACAATACAACGAGGGAGTCTGTCCCCTTTTCAATAGCGCTAGACCAAGGCGTTTATTTTTAGCATCTGAGGTGGAGCGCCACACCTACCATCAGCTCCTTACTTTACCGCACAGATCCCTGTGCTACTCATACGCTGAGTTGGCGAGGGCCGGTTTCGAACTAGGAACCTTGTGGTTTCTAGCCGAACACTCTACCGACTGAGCTAACCCGGTCCTATATATATATATATTGGGGGGGGGGTATTCACATGAATTTATACCTGCATTATTCAGTGTTTACCTACGCATACATTTTTTTTTATTCAAGCTGACTCCCCCCCCACCAGTAAGATTTCCTTCCAAGTTGCTCAACATATTTCATTAATGTATTCAATTCTTTTTCTTTATATCCTTTTTTTTTTCTTTCTCTCCTTCGTTTCTTCACGTTTTTGGTTCTAAACTCAATAATAATATTTTCTTTCGTTTATCCGTCCTTCATTCACTCGACGTGATTTTCCTTTCATAAAAAGAAGAAGAAAAAAAAAAACTCCAAGCAGAACAAAAAAAAAACTGACGTGTTTTATTGTTTGTCTTAACGGCTGACACCCCGCCATGCTGGATTCTCTCCGAAATATTCTCTCTTCTCTTTTGTATTCTTTAGTTTTAAGAGAAATAAAAGAATTCTTCATTTTTATTTTTATTTTTCGTTCTTCTTCTCTCGTTATGTTTATTTCTCATTTGGATAACGTTTCCACATCGCTTGTCTTAAGTTTACGGTTCGACGAAAAAAAAAACCAAAAAAAAAAAAACCCCGAAGAGCCAGCAAAAAGACTTTCGAACATACGATTATTGTAATTTCTCGAACGACTGAATTTTTTTTTTCATACGCTTATCATCGTGTTCTTTTCTCGTTTAAGATTATTTATTCATTTTATTTTTCTATTCATATAGATTTTTGCTTTTTTATATTTCTTTCAGCTCAGAGTATTCACCTCAAAACTACAAGGTTTCGGGTTCGATACCGGTCCTCGCCAACTCAGTGCATAAAGAGCATAACTTTGCTGGTTGCTGGCTAGTTGTTTTGGTTTACGGTTTCATCAGACAGATATGGATAAATAGTAGGGCAGACTGAGCCATTTAACCTTGATGAGGCAACTAGTCAAGGAGAAGGAAAAAAATTCTAATACGTTTATATTCATGTTCTTTTTCTTCTTTAAAATTACTAGCAAATATATGCACCCTCCGGGTGCAAGTATTTAAGTTTTAATGTAATAAAATATTATATTAAATTAGAAAGTCTAACGGAATTAAATAAGAATACAGATAAAAAGATTTTGAAACAGAGGGAGTACAATAAAAGATTTGAAACAGAGGGAGTATAATAAAAAATGGAACAACTGAAACTTACTCTTCCATCACTCTTGTCTTTCATTGTTATTTTTTCTAATTTAAGTATTTAGTTATAAGAAGAAGTAAAGAATAAAATGACAGTTATTTTTATCTTGTTAATGGATTTCATTTAAGATTCATTGAAGAGTTTTTGCTTATATTCATTAAAAATAAAACCAAACAGTTAGAGAAATCAATACTACTAAGCACATATTTATTAAATTCGATTTTTTAATATTAATATGCAAATTAGCCTTCCCGTTCACATTGTAAACCGCTATTTTGTTGTATATATAATATAATTGCATGTTTTCAGTATGTAGACATAGTTAACAGTATTAATAATGTAAGACAATTTTATTAATAATTGAGGTTTAGATAAAAATAAAATCATGGAGAATATGAGGTCAATAACTAAGAGAATTGTGACTTGAGTAGGAATATAGTTTCGGTTACAGACAGAAAAACACACAATCTCCATTATAATAAGATTTATTTGTATCATTTTTATATAGATTTTTTCTTTTTTTTATTTCTTTCAGCTCGGTTGGTAGAGCATCGGTCTCAAAACTACAAGATTCCGGGTTCGATACCAACCCATACCAACTCAGTGCATGGGTAGCACAGCTTAGTTCGTTGTGGGTTTCTTGTTTTTACGGTTCATCAGACAGATATGGTTAAATAGTAGGGCAGACTGAGCTCTTTCACCTTGATTAGGCAACCAGACGAGGAAAAAGAAAACTTTGCATTAAAACCTCTTAGGAAATTGACCTTGTGTCACATCCTACTCATGCTGATGGGTTGGTAAATAAATGTACACCTGCCCTCGGGCGGGGGTCCAGTGGCTTCGGCCCTGTTGTTTTTGCACCCGTCACCTATGAGTCACTTGTGGGTGGTCCCATATTAATTGAGCCTTGTGCCTAACTCGTACACGTGGGGTACGTGGTACATATCTGGTAAATATACATATAGCTCAGTCGGTAGAGCACTTGCCTCGGAATCAAAAGAGCTCAATGTATAATAATCAATAATTGACACAATTTCTTTGAAAGTTATATATATATATATATATATATATATATATATATATATATATATTATATAGCAAATATATGCACCCTCCGGGTGCAAGTATTTAAGTTTTAATATATAAAATATCATATAAATTAGAAAGGCAAATGAAACTGAATAAGAATGCAGATAAAAAGATTTGGAACAGAGGGGGTATGATGAAAAATAGAACAACTTTGAAACTAACTCTTCCATCATTTTCCGTTACTCCGTCTTTCATTGAAATTTTCCTAATTCAACTATTTAGTTAAAATAGGAAGTAAAGAATAAAATTACATTATCTTGTTAATGGATTCTTTTAAGATTTATCCCAAAATTTTTTATTCAATAAGATAAAATCAAACAATTAGAAATCAATAATACTAAGCATATATTTATTAAAATCATATTTTTAATATTAATATGCAAATTAGCCTTCCCATTCACATTGTAATCCGCTATTTTGTTGTATACATAAATACAATTGCATGTTATTTGTATGTAGATATGGTCAACAGTCTTAATGATGTAAAACAATTTTATCAATAATTGAGGTTTAAATAAAAAATAAAATCATAGAGAATGTGATGTAGATAACAAAAGTAATTGTGACTTGTATAGTATTGTTTCGGTTACAGACAGAAAAACACACAATCTCCATTATAATAAGATATATATGTGTGTGTGTACATATATTTATAGCTTTTCAAAAATCCATGTGATTAATGTGATTCGAACAATTGTAAAAAAAACTCCAATGCTTAAACATGAACAAAATAAAGAAACATAAATATATTTAACATTTCAATAGTTTAGATTGTTCTTTATCGTATAACAATAAAAGAGTCAATGAAATCTTTGCCAAAAACAGAAAATATATGTAAAAGCGTAAATCTTTGTTCGAACGAGAAAAAAACAAATCCAAGCTGGAGAGGTCAATTTTTGTTTGTTTGTTCTTTGTGTATATAAATTGTGGTTAGCTTTTAGGTGTGTGTGTGTGGTGGGGGAGTCTTGAAATTTATTTCTCGTTTCGTTATGCGTTTGAATTTTGTTTGTTTTTTTCTTCTAATACTGTCAAAATCTTTCATCTGTTTTACGACTTTCGACTTTTATGTTCTTCTGAGAAGAAACCATTTTGAATATTTTTTTTTATCATGTCAGTGATTTTATTAGTCAACAAACATTTGCTTAATTCTATGATTCGCGATTTCTGATTTATAGTTGATTTTTCAACCTCGCGGTTATGAGTTCAATCTGTAGCCTCGTCAAAGAAAGAGAATTGAATTCTCCAACACAAGAACTCATCTCACGTCCTGAAGAAGGTAATGAAAATCGAAACGTAATAGCGTCGAGATTATCCCCAAGAATAAATGTCAATCCTTTGTAACAACCCGTGTTTTTCTACATTTCTCAATATACATATATATACACATATATATATATATATATATATGTGTGTGTGTCTGTCTGTCTGACTGTCTGTGTCTGTCTGTGTGTGTGTGTGTGTGTGTGTGTGTGTGTGTGTGTGTGTGTATTTGGGCAGCATTCTTTCATTTAAACATGTATAATTAAACAAAACAGATGTCTCCAGTTTAATGATTTTATTAACGATCTTTTCAAGCTTTCTGGCCAACGTTTCCCCACTTGGATTAGTCCACCAATGTTTTTGTCCCAATTACTTTCGGCAATTCGAAGTGCCATCTTCAGGGGGGGTTGTGTTCCAGTGGGTTTTTTTTAAGTTAGTAGTAGTGAGAGTAAGTACGAGGGGAACTTGTAG
>CM042159.1:91025570-91033070 GCA_023376005.1 Doryteuthis pealeii | reverse complement strand
CTGCGTTATTCGGACTATTGTTCATTGTTATCTACACTATTTCTCTGAATGTTTGAGATGAGATGATTAGTATTATTTATTCGGACTATTGTCCTCATCTTCATTGTTATCTACACTATTTCTCTTGAGATGAGGCTTGATGATTGTATTATCTGCGTTATTCGGACTATTGTATCATCTGCGTTATTCGCACTATTGTCCTCATCTTCATTGTTATTTGTACAATGTTTCCAATTGTACACATGGCCTAGTGGATAAGGTAGTTAGGTTAAGACAGTTTTAAGTGACAGTTATCTCTGGATTCCAGGTTCAATTCTGATCGACTGCAGTGACATTGAAAAACTCCTACGCCAGAAAAGGCAACTATGGTCGAAGTTGCAGGAAAAGAACGTTAGTTAGTTGGTTGGCTGTATTTTGCGGCATGTAAATCCTTAGTGGGTTATTTTATGCGAAATACCTTTTGCTTTATTCAATATGGGTATTTAACTTCTTTTTTTCAAACTCAATTTCTGAAACTTAATTATTTTTCTATTTAACCCCTTAGATGTGACCCGAACAGATGCTACCACTCCGGGTCAGAGTGAACCTGAAAGTAATGGTGATTAAGTTGTACTCCACATTCGCAAGAGCCCCGGAATTTGAACTTCATTATTAGATGCAGTTTAACATCATACCCAGTACAGGGAGGTTGATAGGTAAATAAAAAAGATATAGATAATTATATAGAAATAAATATGAATATATATATATACATAAGGGCAATAGGGTTGGGACAATCTTATAGGTGCTAAGGTTTCAGGAGACCAGCTGATTGGTCGAAGGGACCGTCAAGCAGATAAAAGAAATATTAGGAAAAATGTGGAGGAAAGAAGAAATTAGTATTATCTGCGTTATTCGGACTATTGTCCACATCTTCATTGTTATTTGTACAACGTTTCGGCCGATATGCCCTCCGGCCCTCTTCAGGTATTTCTTGTCGGACTCGGGAACCTTCTCGGACTCGGGAACCTTCTTTTCGAACTCGGGAACTTTCTTGTCGTAATCGGGAGCTGAGAAGGTTCCCGAGTCCGACATGAAATACCTGAAGAAGGCCGGAGGGCATATCGGCTGAAACGTTGTACACATAACAATGAAGATGAGGACAATAGTCCGAATAACGCAGATAATACTAATCATCAAGCCTCATCTCAAACATTCAGAGAAAGAAGAAGTATTACGAAAGTGTGTTGGAGTAGAAGAACACACACACACACACACACACATATATATATATATATATATATATATATATATATATATATATATATAAGAAGTAGAAGGAAGAAAGTGGAAGAAAGAAAATGAAACGAAATATTAGGAAAAAGTAAAAGATAAAAGAAAGAAAAATATTTCGAATGGAAGAAAGAAAGGAAAAAAAAAAAGAAGTATTAAATGAGTGGTAAATAGAAAAACTTCAGAGGCAAATAGTCCACAAATACTGAACATAAAAATACACAACAAAAAAAAAAAAAAAAAAAAAAAAAAAAACAAGATAAAAGGAAACACAATACGCCTTTCCGCAGAAAAACGATTGTGTCGATTTCGTATCACTTTTAACATTTTTCAGCTCTTGATCACCGATTAATTTCGGAACGTTCAAAGCGTAATCGTTTCCACGTTACTAGAAATGACTTTTGGGGCTTTTTTTTTTTTTTAAGACGATCGAACTATGTCAGTGGATTAGTTTTACTCTTTGATGAATATTTTATGTTGCAATTGACTTGGGGTTTTTAGTTTTGACAATACATGAAGAATTGGGGGGGGGCTTGTTTGTTTCCGAATCGAACAACGAATCACAAGGAAGAAGAAGATTCTTTAAAAACTTCATAAAAGACAGTCAAGAGTTGAAAAGGGAGAAATCTAGAGAGTGGGGGGGGATACATTTCGAGGGGAGGTAGGGGATCTAGTGGGGAGGCGGGACTTTCAGATGAGATGTAGACAATTTAGAGGGGTGGTAGAAAATCTAGAGGCGGAGGAGAATATTTAGAGAGGAGGAAGGAATATTAGAGGGGCGGAAAAGAATGAAAAGAGTCTAAGGATAGAACAAGGTAAATTGCTAAGAAAAATACGCACACACCCCCATATATATATATATATATATATATATATATATATATATATATATATATATATATATATATATATATATATATATATATATATATATATATATATATATATATATATATATATATATATATATATATATATATATATATATATATATATATATATATATATATATATATATATATATATATATATATATATATATACGACTAAGCTACATATATATATATATATAGCTTAGTCGGTAGAGCGTCGGGCTAGAAACTTCAAGGTTCCTAGTTCGATACCGGCCCTCGCCAACTCACCGTATGAGTAGCACAAGGATCTGTGCGGTAAAGTAAGGAGCTGATGCTATGTGTGGCGCTCCACCTCAGACGCAAAAACAATCTCCTTGGTCTAGCGCTAGTGAAAAGGGGATAGACTCCCTCGCTGATTGGCTGATACCGACATTATGCCGCTCCGACGACTTTACTATATATATATATATATATATATATATATATATATAAAGACCTAAATATATAAATAAGTAAAGTCGTCAGGGCGGCCTAATGTTGGCATCAGCCAATCAGCGAGGAAATCTATCCCTTTTTCACCAGGGCTAGACTATCTTCTGAGGTGGAGCGACACTCCTAAGATCAGCTCCTCACTTTACCGCACAGATCACTGTGCTACTCATTCACTGAGCTGGCGAGGGTCGATATTGAACCAGGCACCTTAGGATACCTAGCTTGACGCTCTACCGACTGAGCTAAACCGGCTCTCTCTCTCTCTCTCTATATATATATATATATATATATATATATATATATATTATTATCTATATATTTATACTCATGTTCCTTATTTGTACGACTGTTATCATCTTGCCACACTCTCTAGTTAAAAATAAAACAGTTCAAATCATCCAAGATTAAATGCAAAAATATAAATCCTGATTATCTGGTGTTGCCAATCCGCTGAATTCTTACTTCTTCTGTATATCATCTCAGGTAAATAATAAACCATTCCGCTTTTAATAAGGAAAGAAAGGCAAGAAACAGGAATACTACACATAAAAAATATTATAATAAATAAATAAATAAATAAAGACAGTAGGGAAAAGATAAAGAGAAAGTGAGTGCACGGAAGCGATAACGCTAATCTGCTACAATCGAATAAAACGAAAAGATGAAAAAAAGGAAAGAAAGATTATTATACTTTTTACATATCGAACTATTTAGGAATAGCTCTTAAGTAAACATATCCAACGTTATGATAATTAGATTATCATACTGTGCTATATCCACAGGTCCTGCTAGTTATTATTATTATTATTATTATTATTATTATTATTATTATAGATTTTACTGCT
The DNA here is from genome assembly GCA_023376005.1 of Doryteuthis pealeii. Taxonomy (NCBI): domain Eukaryota; kingdom Metazoa; phylum Mollusca; class Cephalopoda; order Myopsida; family Loliginidae; genus Doryteuthis; species Doryteuthis pealeii. Next base: position 91,029,607 of record CM042159.1, on the reverse strand, counting down.
TGTTGACGTTATACGTAAAAATTTGAGAGCATAAACTATTAATATCGTCTTTTAGACCCATCTGAAATTCATATGTGTGCTAAAAGTTTCTGAAACGGAAATTGGCAGAAATAAGGAAAATTCAATTGATCAGAAAACAAAGGTACGAGTTCTGTTGAGGGCAATTGACGAAAGTCAAAGATGTACGATTAATAGATAATGAATTGTTCCACCATTGCGCGGGAAATTAAATGTATGTTAAATAATTCATGAAAGTAAGAAATGCAAGAAATTTATTGCGAAAAGGAACAGCACACAACCTAATAAACTACAAGAAGTACAAATACCTGAATAATTGAATGTGTTGTGCTGCAGAGCCTCGACTGTGAATTGAGTGCAATCTAGCGAACAGCCATATTGGAAAATGTCGGACATGTTTTAAAATAGAGGACAATAATCTTCCTATTTCTCTGAATTTTTGTGATGAGGCTTGGTGATTAGTATTACCTGCGTTATTCGGACTATTGTCCTCATCCTTATTGTGATTTGTACACCGTTTCGGCCGATATACTCTCCAGCCTTCTTCAGTATTTCTTGTGGGCTCGGGAACCTTCTCGGACTCGGGAACCTTCTTTTCAAACTCGGGAAATACCTGAAGAAGGCCGGAGGGTATATCGGCCGAAATGTTGTACAAATCATAATAAAGATGAGGACAATAGTCCGAATAACGCAGATAATACTAATGATCTTCCTTTTCTTTTTCTTTTTTTCTTTCTTTGTGGCTGAGATGTCATATTGCGTTTTAGTCTATAGGAGACGTTCGTTGTGTAATGGTTATCATCGTAGAAAATGGACTCGGCGTCACGAGTTCAAATCCGGGACGAAGCTATTTCCATTGAACGTAGCACTAATGCCATTGGGAAAGGTATGAATTCAATTAGTCTTCTTGCAGCTGTGAGTAAAATAGAGGACATACTGTGCTCTTTACACTTTGTATGGCAACCAGTCTAGGATTGAAAAAAGGGTTCGGTTAGAAGTTCCACAAAGGCTCCCGATTACGACATGAAGGCTCCCGAAGTCAAACAAAAGAAACCCGAGTTCGAGGAGAAGGTTCCCGAATCCGACAAAATATACATGAAGAGAGCCGGAGGGCACAGTGATCGAAACGTTGTGCATATAACAATAAAGATGAGAACAACAGCCCGAAAAATCCAAATGATACTAATTATCAATCCTCATCTCAAAAATAATAAGAAACTCCTGAAGAATGCCGGAAGGCATATTGGCCAAAAAGTTAGGTTTTTAACAATAAAGATGAGGACATCAGTCTGAAAAATCCAAATAATACAAATAAGCAAAGTGTTAGTGACGAGGAATTTGACTGTATTTCTTCATGTGCCGCTGTAAAATAAACCTTGAGAAGATTCTCGAATTCGACGAGAAAAACCTGAAGAAGGCTGGAGGGCACATCGGCCCAAACGTTGTGCATATAACAATAAAGATGAGGACAACAGTCCGAAAAATCAAATTTTTTTAATAAACAAAGTGTTAATGAGACGAATAATTTGACTGTATTTCTTCGTGTGTCGTTGTAAGATACATGTTGAGAAGCACTTGTTGAAGCGCTCAACTAACGCTTGAATTTCAAGTGTTTGTTTCCCGCATTAGCACACATTGTGATCGCTGAAGAATATAGTGTGCTGGAATTTGATATGAGGATAGCACCTGACATGTTGAATTCGAAATAAAAGCCAAACGCAATAGATTAGTTGGCTAATAGACTAAGTTAATGTCATGGTAATTTGGTTGTCAGTACGCTTGACTGACAATGGAACATGGTATTTCACATTGGGTTAATTGAAAGCTGAATGGTAGGGGGGGGCGATCTTTCTCTTGTGGGTGGTTGTCTTTCTATCAGCTTTTGTGTATTATGACTTATTATCATAGGAATGAGGGAAAAGGTGAGGTTGTTTAGAGAGAGAGAGGGGACAGAAAGAGACAGAGACAGAGAGAATGGGAGGAGGGAAAAGAGAGAATGAAAGGAATGAAATAAAAGAAAGTAAGAAGGAAGGAAGGGGCAGGGTAAGTGGAAGGAGGTAAAGGATGAGGTTGTTTATAGAGAGGGGGGACAGAAAGAGAGAGAGTGGGGGAAACAGAGAGAGAATGGATGAAGGGAAAAGAGAGAATGAAATGAATGCAAGAAAAGAAAGTAAGAAGGAAGGAAGGGGGAGGGTAAGTGGAAGGAGGGAAAGGGTGAGCTGGTTTAGAGAGAGAGGGGGGACAGAGAGATAGACAGACAGAGAGAATGGAAGGAGAGAAAAGAGAGAACGAAAGGAATGCAACAAAAGAAAGTAAGAAGGAAGGAAGGAAGGAAGGAAGGAAGGGAGAGTGAGTGGAAGAAGAGAAAGGATGAGCTGGTTTAGAGAGAGAGAGAAGAGAGAGAGAGAGAGAGAGAGAGAGAGAGAAACAGAGAGAGTATGGAAGAAATGAAAGAAGGGAAAGGAGAGTGAGTGGAAGGAGGGAATGTAGCCAAGGAAAAAGGAAACTTGGAAACAAGGGAAAAATGTCGGAAACGCTTTGGTTTATTTTTTTTTTACGGCATATCAACTTCAGTGGGTCATTTAATGCCGATAAAGTTTTGAAATAAATCAATTCTTAATGGATAATACAATTGTTTTTATAAATACATTTTTCTATTTAACCCATAGATGGGACCCTAACAAGTACTACCACTCCAGGTCAGAGTGGACCAGGGAGCAATGGTGATGAAGAGGTGCTCCACATTCCCCAAACCTCCAAAACTGGAACCTCACCATCAGATAGAGTTTAATGTCTTTCCCATGACCTTCATCACCATTGCACTCTGGTCCAATCTAAAGTGGAGTGGTAGTACCTGTTAGGGTCCCATCTATGGGTTAAATAGAAAAATGTATTTATAAAAAAATTTGAGTCTCTATTAAGAATGAATTTATTTCAAAACTTTGAAATGAACATTAAATGACCCACTGAGGTTGATATGCCGTAAAATAAAACAAACCAAACTAACCAAACCAGTACATCTAAATGCGCTACAGCAAGCACCCAACATCATCACCCACAGATTCGAACGTAGTCGAGAGAATCACCAGCCACTGTTGTCATGGTTTCCAGATTCCATCTTCCCCCACCGACCTCCGCCCCATAGAACACCGGGTCATTTCGAGATAACGCTTTCGTGTTTTGTTTATTGTAAGAATAAACATGAAAAAAAAGCTGACCGAGTGAAGAAATTATTACCGGTGTAACGCGAAAGGCTGTTTCTTCTTGTAAACAGTTCCAGACTAAACGAGATCTCCGGAACCATTTATTATGGTTTTTGTTTTGTATACGTCACATGTCAAAAAAGAAATGGAAAATGAAAAAAAAAAAAAGGTAGCGAATGGCTGTGGAGTTGGACAGGAGAGTCAATGTAGCACGTGGGAAGGGCCAAGGTACCCTAGTGAAAAATAGATTGGGGTTCAACTTTCTGGGTCTCAATTCGCATTCATCATAATTGATAACATTCTACAAATACACCAACATCGACGGTTTGTTATATATATATATATATACATATATATATATATATATATATATATATTATATATATATATATATATATAAAGGTATATATGTATTATGTATATATGCATATATATGTATATATATTTATGTATATAGGTTTTTATATATCTAAATGTATATAGGTTTTGTGTATATATATATATATGTGTGTGTGTATGTGTGTGTGTGTGTGTGTGTGTGTGTATAAATAGATAGATAGATAGATAGATATGAACATACTAAGATAAATATATGAATATAAAGATAGATGGATGGATAGATATGAAAATACGAAGATAGATAGATAGATAGATAGATAGATATGAATAAACTAATGTAAATATATAGATATAAAAGTAGATAGATGGATAGATATGAACATACGAAGATAGACAGATAAATATACAGACAGACAGACATACAGAAATACGAATAGACATGTCCTTCTACCTACCTCTATATATATATATATATAT
>CM042159.1:90983070-91013070 GCA_023376005.1 Doryteuthis pealeii | reverse complement strand
TATATATATATATGCGTGTGTGTGTGTGTGTGTGTGTGTGTGTGTGTGTGTGTAAAATGAAAATGGAAGTGAATCCGATGGTATGTTGAAAAGAGAAATAAAGGAAAGAATATATTGAATGGATACAATAGGATATTTTAATTAATTTAACTTACACATGTTTCGGTCAAGAGTTTATCCATGTGCACATTATTCAATCTATTATTATTTTTAAATAACAAAATGAAATGAAATAATAATTATAGAAAAAATGTAGAAATATTCCGCACACAAAGAAATATTGACCTTCCTCTGGGTAAATCCTTATTTTTTTCAAATAAGATTCGTTGGAACGCGGAGAATTTTTGAAATGTTAGAAAAAATAACTATTTTTTTAAATTACGTAAAGAGAGATAACTGTCATTATGACTGTATACTCTTGTAGGTGCAATCATATATACTCATACGAGGATTTTCATAAATCCCTAAAGAGAGCTCAATGTATAATAATCAATAAATCAAATTACATACAGACCAATATTAAACTTTCGAAGAAAGAAAAACTTAACCAACCGTCATACCGTTATATTTCTATTTCGACGAGAAACTAAAAAATTCGTCCATACTCATCAGACGGGTTTTACAAATACTTTTTAGAAATATTATATATCTTATTATAATGGAGATTTTGTGTTTGTCTCTCTGTAACCGAAACTATATTACTATACAAATCACAATTCCCTTCGTTATTTAAATCACATTCTCCATGATTTTATTTTTATTTAAACCTCAATTATTGATAAAATAGTTTTACATCATTAAGACTGTTGACCATATCTACATACTAATAACATGCAATTGTATTTATATATACAACAAAATAGTGGTTTACAGTGTGAATGGGAAGGCTAATTTGCATATTGATCTTAAAAATTTGATTTTAATAAATATATGCTTAGTATTATTAATTTCTAATTGTTTGGTTTTATCTTTTTGAATATGAGCAAAAATCTCGGGGATAAATCTTAAAAGAAATCCATTAACAAGAAGATATAACTAATATTATTCTTTACTTCCTATTTTAACTAAATAGTTAAATTAGGAACATTTACCAATGAAAGAGGGGAGTAATGGAAAATGATGGAAGAGTTACTTTCAAAGTTGTTCTATTTTTCAATCATACCCCCTCTGTTCCAAATATTTTTATCTGCATTCTTATTCAGTTTCATTAGCCTTTCTAATTTAATATGATATTTTATTATATTAAAACTTAAATACTTGCACCCGGAGGGTGCATATATTTGCTAGTATATATTATATATATAATATATAATAATATATATATATATATATATATTAATGTGGAGGCTGGAAGGAAAAGAATTCATGGGAAAGGTGCTATAGGCATTTTAAAATGTGTGTACTGCATTGGCAATTAATTTTGTTTAAGGATGTTTGTATTGTTTTATGTATAAAGCTTCTAGTATTTGGAGTTTTTGTTTTTTTTTTTCTTTGTGCAGAATGTGTGTATTTTCCGTTAGAATATTTCGGTAATTAGAGTGGGGGCATGAATGTAATTTTAGGTGTTGTGAAATAGAGCTATTAGAATCCGTGGATTAGTCCACCGAAGTTCATATCCCGAGTACTTTCGGCACTTCGAAGTGTCATCATCGTGATACACAATTCGGTGGACTAATCCACGGATTCTATCCAAATATTAAAAAAGTTGGCCAGAAAGCTTGGAAAGATCATCTATAAAATTGTTGAACAGGAGATATCTGTTTTGTTTAATTCTACTTGCATAAATGAAAGAATGCTGCCCAAATACACACACACACACACACACACACACACACACACACACATATATATATATATATATATATATATATATATATATATATATATATAAGTAATCTTCAACTTGTTCCTCGTAAATTCCTACTATAAAATAAATTGAACCCTCATTTTATGTCCGTGTTTTTGCAATAAATGTTTTAAATATGTTTGCAATAAATGTTTTTAAATAAAGAAAATATATTCAGTATTGTAAGGTAACGGGTGCAAGAAAAATAAAACATTTATAGCAAAAACACGGACATAAAATGGGGGTTCAGTTTATTATATGGTAGGAATTTACGAGCAAATAGTCCTTTATTACCTGTTTTTAAATAAAGAAAATATATTCAGTATTGTAAAATAACGGGTGCAAGAAAAATAAAACATTTATTGCAAAAACACGGACATAAAATGAGGGTTCAGTTTATTTTATGGTAGGTATTTACGAGGAACAAGTTAAGGATTACCTATATATATATATATATATATATATATATATATATATATATTATGAAATGGATACAATAGAAAACCTACTCGAGTTTCACCATAAGGATCTTCAGGGTTAAATCCACTGAATTAATCGAGGTACCGATTAATTGCAGTTGACTTTAAGTTTAAATTCAGTGGATTTAACCATGAAGATCCTTATGGTGAAACTCGAGTAGGTTTCTATTGTATCCATTTTATAATAAATTTGCTCTACTTCGTATTGAGCACTTTTATTTGTTATATCGCTGACTTAACTAAAGTTTTCACCTCCCAACGATCGTGCCCATATTCACTGGTAAGCCACCTTTTATCTTTATATATATATATATATATATATATATATATATATATATAATATATATATATATATATATATATATATACGCATTGTAATTGGCTTCAAGCAAAAAAAATATATAAATAATAATATATTCAACAATGCTTCTAAAAAAACAAACATTTAAAAAAATCTTATTTCCCTTCGCCGAAGAGCTTATGGCCTTGTTTGTTATTATTCACTCAACATCCCCGTACCCATTAGGGTAGAGGCGTATAAGTATCATTAAGGTTAATTTCGCAGGGATTGTTCGGTCTGTACCGTGGCCGAGACAGTATGGTTTCTGGCTATGCCTGGTGAGATCCCGGTTTCGATTTCTGACGGAGGGAAATCGTTAGTATACATCGCTGATGAGACTTAATAAAGTCGAAACAATCTGTACGATGTTCTACAGACCGAACGATCCTTTGCCGACATTCACTTATCATGTTTATTTACTATAATTATCGAATTTTACGCGATATACGCATTGTAATTGCCTTCAAGCAAAAAAAATATATAAATAATATATATATATCTGTGTGTGTGGGGGGGGGCACTTTTTTCTCCAGTTACGTAGATTGTCTAGAGAAGAGTAGAAACATCATCTGTTGTGACAAGTGGGTACATATAACTTACATGCCCATTAGAGTTTTAACGGCTTTCTTTCTATCTTTCTTTCTTTCTTTCGTAATTTTTCTGTCAGTTTCGTAAGATTTCAACATATTTTCCAAGTGAAATTCTTTCAAATGACTAATTAAACGCACACACAGAAAAAAAAGGGGGCGTAGATCATTTGCTTTCGCTTGGATTCGTTACGCTCGTAACAATGACAGAATACATTTCTCATTCATGCTCCAAAGACGAACATATGAACACGCAATGACTAAAACCATACTCTACCCTCCTTTACCAAATATATATATATATATACATACATATATATATATATACATACATATATATATATATGTGTGTGTGTGTAGAGAGAGAGAGAGAGAGAGAGAGAGAGAGAGAGAGAGAGAATGAGAGAGGGAGAGAGAGACATGGGTGCAAGTTTGAGTTAAAGTGTACGTTAATTCAAACTTGTACCCATCTCTCTCTCTCTCTCTCTCTCTCTCTCTCTCTCTCTCTCTCTCTCTCTCTCTCTATATATATATATATATATATATATATATGTACACATGCGCTTGCACACACACACACACACACACATTTATATATATGGTTATTGCCACTTTTTTACAGAGGAAGGCCATTTCTACAAGTCGTCCGGTTACAAGAACACAGATGGTTCATAAGTCCAGCTTTGCTTTTACACGCTCGGTCGCATATATATATATATATATATATATATATATATATATTATATATATATATATATAACGGTTTGGGTGAAATATGTGTCAATTATTACCGACGTTGAAAATGTTTCTTTTATTAATACATGTGAAATATATATATCCATAATTAGGCGAACATATGAACATTGACTAAAACCCACGTATACACTCCATTCCTAAGTAATCGTATACGTAAACTAACACCTGCATCCCCTTCTCTCTCTCTCTCTCTCTCTCTCTCTCTATATATATATATATATATATATATATATATATATATATATATATATAGGTGTGTGAATAAGTAATAAATAAATCTGGAAAATAAGATGTATGAGGATGATTTATTAATACTAGCAAATATATGCACCCTCCGGGTGCAAGTATTTTAATTAAATTTTATAATAAAATATGATATTAAATTAGAAAGGCTAATGAAACTGAATAAGAATGTAGATAAAAAGATTTGGAACAGAGGGTGTATGATTGAAGAATAGAACAACTTTGAAAGTAACTCTTCCATCATTTTCCGTTACTCCCGTCTTTCATTGGTAAATTTTCCTAATTAAAATGTTTAGCTAAAATAGGAAGTAAAGAATAATATTACAGTTATTTCTTCTTGTCAATGGATTTCTTTTAAGATTTATTGAAGAGATTTTTGCTCATATTCAATAAGATAAAACCAAACAATTAGAAATCAATAATACTAAGCATATATTTATCAAAATCAATTTTTTAAAGATCAATATGCAAATTAGTCTTCCCATTCACACTGTAAACCTCTATTTTTTTGTATATATAAATACAATTGCATGTTATTAGTATGTAGATATGGTCAACAGTGTAAGTAATGTAAAACAATTTTATTAATAATTGAGGTTAAAATAAAAATAAAATCATGGAGAATATGATGTAAATAACGAAAGGAATTGTGACTTGTATAGTAATATAGTTTCGGTTACAGACAGACAAACCCACAATCTCCATTATAATAAGATATTAAATTATTGTTGACGTTTAAAATGTTTCGATTATTAAATACATATGAAATATATAAATATAATTGAACATCTATCAAATATACATCTACACCATTAATCAGGAACATCAACATGCGATGAAGTGGAAAAAAAAAACTTTGAATTTGTTTCATGTAATTTCAACTGAAAGTCGGATCATCTTCAGATACAGCGCAGAAATGTGACTGTTTAATCTCTTTTTTCTGATGATGCTGCGACTTGTAGTTGAAATAGATTATTACATGAAGGAAATTTACATTTTTTTGTCTTCATATATCTACTATATTACTCTGTTGGTCCACACACCTGGAAAAAGGTACATTGAACTCTCACGTGGATGTCCTGTATTATTACAGTTGTACACTAAAAGGAATGATCCACATCACAATATATATATATGTATATATATATATATATATATATCTTATTATAATGGAGATTGTGTGTTTGTCTGTCTGTAACCGAAACTATATTACTACTCAAGTCACAATTCCCTTAGTTATTATACATCACATTCTCAATGATTTTATTTTTTTATTTAAACCTCAATTATTAATAAAATTATTTTACATTTTAATACTGTTAACCATATCTACATACTAATAACATGCAATTATATTTATATATACAACAAAATAACGGTTTACAGTGTGAATGGGAAGGCTAATTTGCATATTGATATTAAAAATGTGATTTTAATAAATATGTGCTTAGTATTATTGATTTCTAATTGTTTGGTTTTATTTTAATCAATATAAGCAAAAATCTCTTCAATGAATCTTTATGTTTTACTTCCTCTTTTAACTAAATACTTAAATTAGAAAAAATAACAATGAAAGACAAGAGTGATCGAAGAGTAAGTTTCAGTTGTTCAATTTTTTCGATTATACTCTGTTTCAAATAATTTTATCTGCATTCTTATTTAGTTTCATTAGCCATTCTAATTTAATACGATATTTTATTTCATTAAAACTTAAATACTTGCCCTTGGAGGGTGCATATATTTACTAGATATATATATATATATATATATATCACAGTTACCTTTAAATCCACCAAGCAAACAAATATATTTACTTCTGAATTTAAAAAAAAGCGAATAAAAAGTGCTCAATATAAAGAGCTCAATATACGTTTAAAAACGAATGGCTTAAAATAGCCGACTGCAGTTTCTCGCCGTAGCGTGAATCTTCAGGTTAGGATGCAAAATACCCTGAAGATTCGCGCTACGGCGAGAAACAGCAGTCGATTATTTTAAGCCATTCATTTTTAAACGTATATATATATATATATATATATATATATATATATATATATATAAGATTTTTGGATGTTTGTTTATTTAGAAACGTTGAAATATATTAAATTTTTACTTGAAGGCACTCACAACGCATGTATCGCATAAAATTCGATACTTTTTCTTATAGAAAATGAACTTGACAATTGTAATCCCAGCAAAGGATGGCTCGGTGTGTAGAATACCGTACAGACTGTTTCGACTTTATTAAGTCTCATCAGCGGTATATACTAACGATTTCCCTCCGACAGAAATCGAAACCGGGACTTCAGCAGACACAGTGAAACACTAGTGAAACACTTTATCGCCTCGGCCACAGTACACAGCTGACCATCCTAGCGAAATTAAGCTTGTCAAATGATACTACACGCCTCTACCATGAGACTTAATGAAGTCGAAACAGTCTGTACGGTATTCTACACACCGAGCCATCCTTTGCTGGGATTACACTTGTCAAGTTCATTTTCTATAAGAAAAAGTATCGAATTTAATGCGATACATGCGTTGTGAGTGCCTTCAAGTAAAAATTTTATATATATATATATATATATATATATATATATATATATATATAATGAGTCTTGTTCTCAGTGGGAATATATTATATTTTATATATGTATTTTATATATACCAATAATATTTATTTTGGGGGATTTAGTGTGAAGCATGGACTGTGAAATCAACAAGAAACTCAGTTGATGTTTAAGTGTTAAGTTTCCTTTTATTTCATACTATATTTCGGAAGTTCGACCTTCCTTTGTCAAGTTGATCTAGACTCACTGCTTTGTGTAGAATAGATTAGGCACTTATAAATAAATAAATAAATATATATATATATATATATATATATATATATATATATATATATATGTAGTTTGCTTAAAACAATGTGTGTTTATTTGGTTTGTAGATTGATTTGGAAGGTTTCTTATCACAATGCAACGGAATAGACAGTAACGAGTATGTTGTTTCTTTAACTGTATTTTCATTTAATTTTGACGTTTCCTTAATATTTACGAAGAAGGGATATCAATCCTGAAATATTAAGTAAACATAATAAAACAATACCAGTAAATGAACAACATACTCGTTAACTTTTCTTCCTTCACATTGTGACGAACCTTCAAAATCAATATACAAACCACACACACACACACACACACACACACACACACACATATATATATATATATATGTATATACACACACACACATATATATATATATATATGTATATATATATATATATATATGTATATGTATATATATATATATATAAAGGGCATATATATATATGTATATATATATATATATAAAGGGCACTTAAAATAAAACATATACACATTAAATATCACCAGGGCTTGGTATTTGAGCAAAAATGATAGAGATTTGATTTATATTCGTGAATATAATAAAAAAATAAAATTTAAATGATAACAGCATGGATTTTTTTTCATTTAATATTTTAGATAGTAGACATTAACGTTTCTTTTCAGAGTAGCTGGATCAATGCAAGGTCTTTTTTTTTACATAGGAATTTAAATGGGGCATCCCACGAGGATTCAACTCACGATTCAGTAATAATGGATCTGCGGGACTAACTTTGAAAAATCCCACTCTACCCAGGCGACGCCGGGTAGCCATTTTTAGTATATATATATATATATATATTATAAAAAAAGAGGGTCCGCAAAATGTATTATGTTTTCAAAAAAAAAAATTATTCTTTTTATCTTACATATGCAACACGTGTTTCAGATCTTCTGGTATCTTCTTCAGGCTTTGATTGATGTGTGTGTCGGGGGGGGGGTGACGTGTTTAATCAATCGGTTTCAATTTTTCAATAAGTGCATGGCCGTAAAGCGTGTAATCTGTCTGAGGTCAGCATGTGACCTATATTCGACATATAAAGATACAATCTTTTTCCAAATCGGTTTCGGATGTTTGTTTAAATTTTGTGTGCTTATATTGTTTGCTTGTTTGTTTGTTTGTTTGTGCTTATGTGTGTGTGAGTGTGTGCATGCATATATATATATATATATATATATATATGTGTGTGTGTGTGTGTGTGTGTGTGTGTGTGTATGCGTGTGTCCGCGTAAAGGTGTGAAAATCGTCGGGTTGCCATGTGATAATTGGTTGGATACCGAGCTTCGTAGGCAGATATGACCCCCCCCCGTGTGTGGGTGTGTGCGTATAGCGGAATAATACAACGGCAACAGAAAACAACAAGTTCTGGATCTTTTTTTTGTTTTGTTTTTTTTTTGTTTTTTGTTTTTTTGTATTTTGTGTATTTTTGGTATTTTTTTTTTTGTTTTTGTTTTGGTGTTCTGTGTGGTCAGCAATTATCAGCTTAATTCATTTGTTTAATTCCATAATTGCGCTTTTGTCTGAGGGAACAAGTTGTTTGTCCCTAAACGATAAATAAGCCGGTTTAAGAGTTTGTTCAGCATCCATTTTCTCTCTCTCTCTCTCTCTCTCTCTCTCTCTCTCTCTCTCTCTCTCTCTCTCTCTCTCTCTCTCTCTCGCTTTTCATTAGCATAATCTACGATGAAGAGACCAGATAATCGATGACAAATACATTTTGCGCCTGAACAAGTATCTCACCAGCCGTTCCCACCCCCGTCTCTCCCCCTCTCCCATGTCCCCTCTCTCTCTCTCTATATATATTATATATATATATATATATATATATATATATATATATATATATATATATATATATATAAGATAAAAAGAATTCATGCAAAAGTGAATTAATCTTATTATAATGGAGATTGTGCGTTTTTCTATCTGTAACCGAAACTATATTGCTACTCAAGTCCCGATTCCCTTAGTTATTGACATCACATTCTCAATGGTTTTATTTTTATTTTAACCTCAATTATTAATAAAATTGTTTTACATTATTAATACTGTTAGCCATATCTACATACTAACAACATGCAATTGTATTTATATATACAACAAAATAGCGGTTTACAGTGTGAACGGGAAGGCTAATTTGCATATTGATATTAAAAAATCGAATTTAATAAATATGTGCGCAGTGTTATTGATTTCTAACTGTTTGGTTTTATTTTAATGAATATAAGCAAAAATCTCTTCAATGAATCTTAAATGAAATCCATTAACAAGAAAAAATAACTGTAATATTATTCTTTACTTCCTATTTTAACTAAACAGTTTAATTAGGAAAATTACCAATGAAATTTAATATGATATTTTATTATAAAATTTAACTAAAATACTTGCACCCGGAGGGTGCATATATTTGCTAGTCCATATAATAATAATAATCGTGTCCCTTAATTGTACGACCGCTTTCATCTTGCAACACAATCTGTTTAAAAATGAGACCGCCCAAATCCTCCAAGATGAAATACAAAAATGTAAATCTTGATTATCCAGTGTTACTTATTTTTCATGAGTATCATCACCTCGACTAAATAGTGGACCATTCCGTTTTAATTATAAGAAAGGGAAGAAAATGAGCATGCTACACAGAAAAAAATAATACGAAAGAAAGAAAGAAAGAAAGAAAGAAAGAAAGAGCAGGGGAAATATAGAGAGGGGGCGAGCACGCGAAAGCTATAACGCTAATCTGTTTCAATCGAACATAATGAAAAGATGAAAAGAAGGAAAGGAAAAAAAAAGAGTGTGAGAGAGTTAAATCAAGATTATTTTACTTTTCACATATTGAACTATTTTCAATAGCTCTTTAGTAAACATATCAAACGTTGTAATAATTAATTTATCACACAGCGGTATATCCACAGGTCCTGCTAGTATATATATATATATATATATATATATATATATATATATATATATAAGATAAAAAGAATTCATGCATATGTGAATTAATGAATATAATAAAAATTAATGGAATGAATAGAATAATTGAAAAATATATTTTCCGAGCGACCTCTCCCAAAAGTAAAAAAAAAAAACAAATTTTGAATGAGGTCATTGATATAAAAACCCTTTTTCACGTTCTATGGGACTCTCTATCGAAGCATTGAATTATTATATAAAATATTGAAGAATATATATGCATATATATATATATATATATATATGTGTGTGTGTTTGTGTGTGTGCGCCCGCGTGTGTGTGTGTTATTGTATATATTTTCTCTCTATGATATATATTGTTTCAGATTTATGCCAAACAATATATAACATAGACATATATATATATATATATATATATATATATATATAAATACGCATAAATATATATATATATATATATATATATATATATATATAATATATTTATATTTATTCATATATATATATATATATATATATATATAATGAAATAGCATTGTCAGATTTTGACTAAATCTGTCTAAAACGTACTGAGTACTCTTATATTCTTTATAACCCCGAACAGAGGACGGGTCACGTAGGCATATGTCACGTGGGCAAGAAAAAGTGCATGTATTCTCATAAGTGAAAATTCCTGATGACGAGCAGACATTTAAAATGACACTCAGAAACCATTGGTAGAACGAAATCTGAAATGTATTGTACACTATAATAAATAAATACAGCCCTTACAGAAGTAATTGTGCACTTTATTATCATTTCTCCAATACTAACAAAGGATTAACTATACACACACACACACACACACATATATATATATATATATATATATATATATATATATATATATAATCATGTTGAATTAAACAAAAGACACATCTCCCGTTTGACAATTGTATTTTTTATCTTTTCAAGTTTTCTGGCCAACTTTTTAATATTTGGGTGGAATTCGTGGATTAGTCCACCAAAGTTCAGGTCCCGAGTAATTTCTAATTACCGAAATATCTTAATCGAAAATACGCACATTCTTCACAAAGAAAAAATAAACAAAAACTACAAATACTGGAAGCTTTATACATAAAACAATACAAACCATCCTTAAACAAAATTAATTTTCCAATCCATTACACACATTTTAAAATGCCTATAACACCTTTCCCATCAATTCTCCTCCTTCCAGCCTCTACATCCATTAATATGATTTGAAAACAGGAAGTGCCATCATTAGGGGTGATCTCTGATGATGGCACTTTGAAGTGCTGAAAGTACTCGGGACCTGAACTTCGGTGGACTAATCCACGAATTCCACCCAAATATTAAAAAGTTGGCCAGAAAACTCGAAAAGATAAAAAATACAATTGTCAAACAGGAAATGTGTCTTTTGTTTAATTCAACATGCTTGAATGAAAAAATGCTACACACACACACACACACACACACACACACACATATATATATATATATATATATATATATATATATATATATATATATATATAACATTTACAACCACACAGAGAAAACAATTTAATTAAATTATCTCTACAATAATAACAACTAATCGCTATTCATTACCCATTCATCTCATTTCCTTTTATCTTCTTTGTTGTTGTTTTTTACTATTCTCTAGTATTTTCTTATTTAATTTATTTAATAGTCTATTATTGTACTCTCATTTCGCCGCTTTCGTACCAGACCTTTTTTTTTCTTTTTTTCTTTTTTTCAGGAGTACTTTTTTTTTGTTACTGAGGATTGGGCGTATATAATGCTATTAACCAGAATATTAACTTGCTAAGCCTCAGCAGATCTTCTTTTTTTTTTCATGTAATCAAAATCAGAGTCAAAATAAATAAATAAATAATCTCCGCTTAATTAATAGGTTCTCTGGATTATCGACATCTTAGTTCGTTTCTACTTAATGGACGCAAGGGAAAAAGAATAAAGTAAGCAAGATATTTACTTCATATAGAAAGGAAGAACGTAAGTAAGAAAAAATGGGAGGATAGGAGAAAATAATGAAAAGAAAGAAGAGTGTAAGGAAGATTCAAAGTTATATTCTTTGAATATGCAAAACTCCGACGAAGGTTAACAGACAAAGCATTTATATATACAGCACATGGATATGACGTGGTGTAAAGTACATAGGTAAAGGGTACATTAACAAGGAGTACATAAATAAAGATAAAGACACATTCATGAATGGTACAAGATAACATATAAAAGTACAGACATGAGACTAGCGATAGTCCATGCTGTGAGAAGAACTTACAGTAATGTAAGGGGGGCGGACCCCCAACGAGAGGGGTTAGATAAAATCTACCCCATGTGGCTCGTAGTTGCTGAAACAGGAAAAAGAGGCCGAAAGGGTTTGAACCCGGCGCTTAAATACTATGGTGCCCTAGCGGGCACCAGCAAACTAAAAGGGGCAGACAACTCCACCAGGCAAATACAAACTAACGCTACAAGGGAAAGAAAGAAAAAAGAAATACCAGCAGAAAGAAGAGTAAACGAAAAAAATGAAAGAATGAAAGAAAGAAAGAAAGAAAGAAAGAAAGAAATATAACAGCAACATGAAAGAAAGAAATAAAGAAAAGGAAAAAAAATTGAAAAATAAAGGAATGAATGAAAGAATGGATGGTAGAATAGAAACAAGGAAGACAATACTAATGGAAAAAAAATTAACCAAAACAAACAAACAAATTATTTTTCACATGTATTCAATTTCAAGAAATGCAATTCACTCATAAGCTGTATATAGTAATTAAGAACAATTAAAAAAGAATTTATCTATAATTTACAAGAATCAGAGATCTATTTAATTCTAAAATATTCTAAACTTCTTAAATAGGTTTAGGGTTAGGGTTAAGGGTTAGGGTTAAGGTTAGGGTTAGCAGTTATTATTATAACCTTATTTATTGGTACTAGCAAATATATGCACCCTCCGGGTGCAAGTATTTAAGATTTAATGTAATAAAATAGTGTATTAAATCAGAAAGGCTAATGAAACTAAATAAGAATACAGATAAAAAGATTTGAAACAGAGGGAGTATAATAAAAGGTTTGAAACAGAGGGAGTATAATAAAAAATGGAACCACTGAAATTTACTCTTCCATCACTCTCGTCTTTCATTGTTATTTTTTCTAATTTAAGTATTTAGTTATAAGAGGAAGTAAAGAATAAAATGAGTTATTTTATCTTATTAAGGGATTTCATTTAAGATTTATTGAAGAGATTTTTGCTTATATTCATTAAAATAAAACCAAACAGAAATCAATAATAATAAGCACATATTCATTAAATTCGATTTTTTAATATTAATATGCAAATTAGCCTTTCCGTTCACACAGTAAACCGCTATTTTGTTGTATATATAAATATAATTGCATGTTGTCAATATGTAGACATAGTTAACAGTATTAATAAGGTATGACAAATTTATTAATAATTGAGGTTAAATAAAAAATAAAATCATGGAGAATGTGATGTCTATAATTATAATTAATAAAGAGAATTGTGACTTGAGTAGGAATATAGTTTCGGTTACAGACAGAAAAACACACAATCTCCATTATAATAAGATTTCAGTCTCGGAAGACTATGATCAAGTTTTTATGTGCCCCTGAAGTTACAGCGCCTCCTGTGACTGTGAAGTCCGATGTTTGAAAAACATTCTCGACCACAGATATCGCATTTGAAGGCTGTCCCTGAAGATGTTGATGTGCTTGTTGCCGCTGCTTTCTTCTGGACCTCTTGGCTTCATAATGTAACGTCAGGGTGACTTGAGCAGTCCTTATAATATTTTTTTATGGTAGGCCATATACTATAAGAGAGACATGATTTCGTAGGCAACATACAAAAGGTAGGCCACATACTATAATGGTACCAATAACTGAAACTTTGAGACGCTACACTAAAGGTTAGGGTTAGTGTTAGGGTTAGTCTTAAGGTTGGGGTTAGGCTACTTCGTGAGTTTTGTACATCTAATGCTATTTATACTTAAAATACGATTCTAATGATGTTATCTCTTGCGCGCTATTGTACATTAGTGCCCACAACTGGTCTAATATATGAAACGGACTGCATAGACCCTGTGGGCGGAGAAAATAAACGAAAACATTTTCATCTGGCTAGGAAAATTAAGCGATAAAAATTGAAGATATTTATTATAATCTTCTTATATATTTATGCATATTAACTTGAAAAATTATATAGGCAACTGTAATAATCTTTTCATTATCCAAATATAGAGAAGGAATAATGAATAAATAGCTAGATTAACACGCATAGGTGAACATAGAATAAGCCTCATTTATATATATCTTATTATAATGGAGATTGTGTGTTTTTCTGTCTGTAACCGAAACTATATTACTACTCAAGTCACAATTTCCTTAGTTATTTACGTCACATTCTCCATGATTCTATTTCTATTTAAACCTCAATTAATAATAAAACTGTTTGACATTATTAATACTGTTGGCCTTACCTAAATACTAATAACATGCAATTGTATTTATATATACAACAAAATACCAGTTTTCAGTGTAAACGTAAAGCTAATTTGCATATTGATATTAAAAAAACTGATTTTAATAAAAATGTGCTTGGTATTATTGATTTCTAATTGTTTGGTTTTATCTTAATGAATATGAGTAAAAATCTCTTCAATAAATCCTAAAAGAAATTCATTAACAAGAAGAAATAACTGTAATTTTATTCTTTACTTCCTATTTTAACTAAATAGTTAAATTAGGAAAATTTAGCATTGAAAAACGAAAGTGATGAAAGAGTAAGTTTCAGTTGTTCCATTTTTTATTATACCCCCTCCGTTTCAAATCTTTTTATCTGAATTCTTCTTCAGTTTCATTAGTTTTTCTGATTTAATCTAATATTTTATTACATTTAAACTTAAATACTGGCACCCGGAGGGTGCATATATTTGCTATATATATATATATATATATATATATATATATATATATAGAGAGAGAGAGAGAGAGAGAAAGAGAGGGAGATAGATAGATAGATAGATAGATAAAAGGATATGAAAACACACAATGCTGTTATAATGAAAATATTTTATATCATATTCATAGCTAATATTGAACAATATTTCGATTACGAAACAATCGCATGACTTGTACGCTTTTTGGAACATCAATGTTTTCGTTTTGAATTCAAATTCTTTTCTGCTTCTCTCTCGATGAGTCCGGAGTAAAAAACAAGCTCTGAAGATGATTTTTATAAATCGAAATATTGTTCAATATTAGCTATGAATATGATATCAAATATTTTCATTTTAACAGCATTGTGTGTTTTCATATCCTTTTATCTATACTTATACCGTCGGATTCATTTCCTTACTGTTAACTTATTATATATATATATATATATATATATATATATATATATATATATATATATATATAGATATATAGATAGATAGATAGATAGATAGATAGATAGAGAGTTACGTAAGTTGCCAATGGAAATGAATCCTATAATGTGTTGAAAGTATAGAATAANTAAATAAAGGAAAGAAAATGATGAATAGATAAAATTGATTTAATGAGTTACCAACACGTGTTTCCTCCAGGAGTGTGCTCGTTTACACATTGTATCCTATACATTATTATTAAGTATGAATTAAAATAATAATAAATAATAATAATAATATAAATATAATAATAATAATAGAAAAATATAAAGATATTTAAGTATACAAAGAAAAACGCGGCCTTCTTCCTGGTAGAATGTTTGATTTTAAATAATATATATATTATATATAATATATATATATATATATATATATATATTATGCATGTTTTGATGAACCCGACGGCAATTCTTGTCTTAAGAGTTTTTTTTTCAGTTCTTTCTAATTGTTTGGCCATCATTTTTATATCAGGCTGGAAGTGGTGTATGAATCCACTAAAGTTTCAAACACGAGTGCTTTCTACACTACTTAGTGCCATCATCAGGTGTGAAATGTTGAGATGTATCCATTGTTTCATTTCAAACAAACAATAGCAGTAGGAATAAGTAGGATTAGGGTCTGACAAGTTTATATGAATGTTATGGGGAATGGTGGGAGGAGAATTGGCGGGAAATTATAGGCATTTGAGAATATGTTGGCTGGTTACGAAGTTGATCTTGTTTAAGGTGGGTTTTCTTTTTGTTTTTTGTATAGGGCTTCAAGTATTTGAAGTTTTTGATTCCTTTTTCTTTGTGCAGTATATTATGTGGTTTTCAGTTAGAAATTTCCGGTAATTAGAGCGAGGCATATTATATATAATATATATATATATATATATATATATATATATATATATATATATATATATATATATTGTAAGTGTGTGCGTAAGTGTGTGTGTGCGTTTATGCCTGTGTGTCTGTTCATTTGCTTTCCTTTTTTTTATTAATTATCATTCTAGATTAACAAACGCGCCCACACACACTTACACACACACACACACATAGAATTTGGAAGACATGAGACAGAACAAATGAACAGCCACTAGCAACAACTTCAGTTCTAGTAATCTTCTGTAGAGGGGATTTTTTATCCCGAAATATTAAGAATTGAGAATAAATCACAGGTTAACAAAACAACCACAGTTACCTTCTTTTTTATTTACACTTACATTGTGATAGCCTTTCAAAACCAACCAACAAACCAATATAAACACAATGTTTCAAGCAAATTACAAAACCCTTATATATGTATATATATAATTGTATCAACCGCACGTGGGTCGGTCATCAACAAAAATAAGACGGGAAAAAAAGACCGTTAAGTAAAAACAGAACGCTGCTAGTCAAACGTTGGAATTAATAAAAAAAAAACAATTGAATTGCCCCGAAACGGTTTGCACACTTTCTCTTCCTGATGAGCCTATTTCAGTTGTAAACATCGTTTGTTTTTTCATTATATCTTATTCATACTGTCGGATTAATTTCCATTTGATTTTCACATACTTGTCCATGAAAAAACTTTACATTTGAATGTTTACCCCTTTTTGATGATATCCATTAACACACGGATTTACCTGTAAATGTGGGCTACTTATTTTACAGTTGGATTGTATTACAAATAATATTGATATTCCATATACACTTTTTATACATATTTTACACTTTTCTATAACTTTACATCAGACTTTTTTTGAGTCTTATTTCATTACTATAATGCTTCTGATTATTTTCAAAATTGAAAATGAGATTCATTTTATTTTTAAATAAAATTCATTTTATTTTTAAATAAAATTCATATTATTTCTAATACAGACAGCACAATTTTTTTTTTTGATTAATTCCAACGTTGACTAGCAGCGTTCTGTTTATACTAACGGTCCTTTTTCCCGTCTTATATATATATATACATATATATATATATATATATATATATATATATATATATAATAGAGAGAGAGAGAGAGAGAGAGAGAGAAAAGAGAGAGAGAGATGCTTTTACCAATAGGAAAATGAACAATGAAATATACATTAACTTTCTTCATATTCTAGCTATAATAATAGTTCCCAGATGTTTGAAATATCAGGCTAAACCGACGAAACGTGCGTTTGGTTAAGAAAGTATGCTAGTAGCACCTCGGATGAATATATCAGTCAGATCTTTCATTAATTTTTAGACACAGGGTTTTTGTTTCTAATATTTATATAATTGGACGGATTTAGCTTAAGTCTGGATTATTTTCACGATTTTGTGATGGGGTCAAATCACCAGGCGACGAGACATCGTTGCATTTAGTAGAGTGCGTGCTGAAGGGATTAAAATAGGATCTGATCCAGAAGTGGCTATGGATTGACGGGGATTAAGAAGCAGTCATAGTTATCCAAAAGAACATGTATATAATATATATATATGTGTGTGTGTTGTGTGTGTGTGAGGGTCTCCTCTCTCTCTCTCTCTCTCTCTCTCTCTCTCTCTATATATAATATAATATATATATATATATATATTATATATATATATATATATCCCTATCTATCTATCTATCTATCTCTCTCTCTCTCTCTCTCTCTCTCTCTATTATCTATCTTATCTATCATATATTATCTCTATCTCTCTTTCTATCTATATCTATCCCTCTCTCTCTCTTCTATTCTATCTATCTTCTCTCTATATATTACATATATATATATATATAATATATATATATATATATCTGTTGTGTGTGTGTGTATGTGGAAAAATGGAAATAAATCCGACAATATGTTGAAAGGATAAATAAATAAAGGGAAGACAATGTTGAATGGATAAAATTGATTTAAGGAATTACCAACGTGATTCGGCCTGGAGTTTGTCCATGTACACATTATTTTGTGTGAGGAAAAAGTGGAAGTGAATTCGACCGTATGTAATATTATGAAAAAAAAAATGAAAAAACACAAGTTTATAAACGAGTGATGTTTATTTGCCTCCGCTGCAGGTGTGTTTCGATCTGTTTCAATAGATCTTCCTCAGGGCTTTCGTTAGTTTGAGGAGAAAAAATAAAAGTATCACAAGAAAAAAATAAGAAATCTTTCGAGACCCTTTGTTTTGTGGTCGGTCGGTCTATTTGAAATTGTTGATGAAAACGCGAGCGTTCTTGGATTTTTAACATGTATTACAGGAAACGCCGAAACGGAACGCGGGTGTGGAGATTTCAAAAATGTCAAACAGACGCTAGTTCAAAAACGACTGATAGGTAAGGGTGTGTGTGTATGTGTGTGTATGTGTGTGTGTGTGTGGTGTGTGTGTGTGTGTATGTTGTACACATTGTATTCTATTTATTATTATTTGAAATTGGAAATAAAACGATAATAATAATAGAAAATTAAAATATTTAAGTATTACAAAGAAAACGATAAAAAAAAATAAATTAGAAACAAAGGATAGTTTAAAAAAGAAAGAAAGAGAGAGAAATAACACAAAAAAGCAAAAAAAAAAAGAAAAAAAAAAAGGGCGGGAGAAGGGAAAAAGAAGGTGAAGTGAGATAAGCGAATCAAAAGCAAGTATATAAATTTTTCGTTAACGTGTGTTTATATTTGATTGTTCATGTTTTTGTTTTTGTTAATTTTGATGTACATATTGTGCAACATTGTGAGGATGTAGCCGATATTAAAATATTGTTAACAAACTTTAAAAAAAAAAGAAAAAAGAGAGAAATAAGAAATACAGTATTCGCGCCATCAAAAGGAAAAGAAGAAAGAGAGGAAAAAAGGGGAAATGTTGATATTTGAAGTTAAAACACTCGGAATACAGTGGATTTTGAAGTGTTCGAAAAAAATAATCTTTTTGTAAAATTTTGAGACGCTTACGATTGGAGAAACCGAAAGATATTTGGTGACAGTTATGGTTAGAGAATAAAGAATATTCGATGAAGAGTGACATAAAAATGATTTTTACTATGAAAATGCATTGCCAATGATTTTTACTATGAAAATGCATTGCCAATGATTTTACTATGAAAATGCATCCAATGATTTTTACTATGAAAATGCAATTGCCAATGATTTTTACTATGAAAATGCATTGCAATGATTTTTACTATGAAAATGCATTGCCAATGATTTTACTATGAAAATGCATTTCACATTACTTTGATGACTGTTTTTATCACATGAATATATTAATAATTTTACATAATTTATTGATTTAATATGAAGCCAAGCTGATGCATTATTTCCTTTAATGAGACTTTTGCATCTGTTTTTGATTTTATCCAAATTTAATGTAAGAGTTCAATTAATTACAAATTGCAATGAAGAATTCTGTAAATTTTTCATCAGTTAATCAATATCTTGTTTGTATTGAATCTGATTCTCACAGCTGAAAATCTGTTCCATTCTATGCTTTAGTATTATCTGCGTTATTCGGACTATTGTTCTCATTGTTATCTTTTGGGCACTTATAAACCTAATGTCTTATTTTGGCTAGAAATCTACCTATTCTTTTTATGTATGATTTTTTACCTAGACTTCATATGTTTTTTTTTTTGTTTTTTAATCTGATCTAGCCTTTTTAATTATGGGTTCCCATATTGTATTCATTTCTATGCTCCGTCTACTTAACAGCCCAGTACAGCCTATCAAAATAGCTGATTCTTTGAGGCGTCTCTTCTTCCAATGTTCTTCTCTACGGCCGAAACGTTGTACAGATAACAATGAAGATGAGGCAATAGTCCGAATAACGCAATAATACTAATCATCAAGCCTCATCTCAAACATTCAGAAAATAGTAAAAATGCTTTATTCTGGCGGAGCCGTATCGAACCAGGAACATTGTGGTTTCCAGTCGGACCTCTGATACACTACACACACATACAAACATACATACACAACCACACTCACGCATCAATCAATGCGCACACCAATCCCCGGCGAAAAACAGGGGTAAAAAAGATAATAATTCACACACACACACACACACATGCACACACTAACCAATATTCACAGCATCCACGCAAAAAATGAGAGTTAAAAATATAGTAAATACACACAAAACACACAACACACACACACACACACACATAAATATATATACACGCACACGCACACAAACACACACACACCACACCAATGAATATGCGCATCCATCAACGCAAAAAAAAAGAAGAGTAAAAAACATAGTAAACACACATACACAACACACACATAAAAAACCACCACATAAAAACACACACCATATACACATACATACATACGTACATACACACAATAATATAACACAACACACAAACACACACACACATTTCTCTCTCCTCTTTCTTCCCCCCCTCTCCCCTCCCCTCTCTCTCTTCTCTCTCTCTCTCACTTTCCCCACTTCTCGTCTCATCTAATCAGAAGGTTCCGCCTTTGTTGCAACTATCATTAAGACATGACGTCATACATAAATGTATTCCTGTTTCGACTTCCGGCATCATCTACGGCGAACCAGAGAAAAGTGGAAAGCTTTTACAGATAGACAATCTTGAAAGGTACAAACCGATGTGTACTTCCGGTTCTTTATTCTTGGTTCACACATGACCGGAAGTGTAGATATTACCATGATAACGATGACACTGAACGCTGAGGTCCATCAAATATCTCACGTCTTTCACAATCCTGATTTTTTTTAAGACAGGATCGCCCATGAATAAGTGACCCTGTGCCAGACTAAACAATGTAGATACTGTATATGCCCATAAATAAGTGCAACAGTCACAATTTTATATCTATATATTAATAATCGTATTCCTTAATTTCTTCCTTTATAATAAAAACGGAATGGTCCATTATTTAGCTAATGTGAGAATAAGAATTCGGAAAATAAGAAACACCAGATAATCAGGATTTACAATTTTGCATTTCACTTGGACAATTTGGACAGTCTCATTTAGCAGTGTTGCAAGATGGACACAGTCGTTATCATCTTACAACTCTGAAAAATAAACAGTCAAATTAGTCCAAGATGAAATGCAAAAATGTAAATCCTGATATCTGAGTTGCTTATCCACCGAATTGTTATTTTTATGAGTGTTATCATCTCAGCTAATAATTCACCATTCCTTTTTTGATTGTAAAAATGAAATAGGAGAAAACGACATGTATAATTCGACGAAATTAGATTTGTGTATAACAATGTTATGTGTGTATGATAACAGTACATTATAGTAGATGATAAATTATGAATCAGTAGGTTATAATTATTAATGTTAAGGAATAATTTTATGATAATCCCATTGTGTAATGCAAAGTGGATTTTTCTTTCGGTTTAATGTATTTGTTTATATATATATATATATATATATATATATATATATATATATATATATATATATATATAAGTATTTTGTGGGGGTACATATACAAATAAAAGAAAAGAGATTGGTTCAGATATCTAGGTCATTATTTGATTGAGTTGATTGGCGATCATAATTGATTCGGTTTGTTTGATATCTTTGTAGCATCATTAATATTAACCAAAGCAAAAAATCCAATTGAATTCAGAAAGGGATTATCTAACCTATCCTCACACATTAATAATTATAAGTTCATACTATTCTATATAATATATTATGTATTATTGAATACTAGCAAATATATGCACCCTCCGGTTGCAAGTAGTTTTAGTTAAATTTTTATAATAAAATATCATATTAAATTAGGAAGGCAATGGAAACTGAATAGATGGTAATAAAAAGATTTTGACAGAGGGGTATGATTGAAAAATAGACAACTTTGAAACTAATCTTCCATCATTTTCCGTTACTCCCGTCTTTCATTGGTAACTTTTTTTCCTAATTAAAATGTTTAGCTAAAATAGGAAGTAAAAATAATATTACAGTTATTTCTTCTGTTAAGGATTTCTTTTAAGATTTATTGAAGAGATTTTTCTCATATCAATAAGATAAAACCAAAAATTAGAATCAATGAACAAGCATATATATCAAAATCAATTTTTAAGATCAATATGCAATTAGCCTTCCCATTCACACTGTAAACCTCTATTTTGTGATTATATAAATGCAATTGCATGTTATTAGTATTAGATATGGTCAACAGGTAAGTAATGTAAAACATTTTATTAATAATGAGGTATTAATAAAAATTAAAATCATGGAAAATATGATGTAAATAACGAAGGATGTGACATTGTATACTAAATATAGTTTCGTGTACAGACAGACAAACCCACAATCCATTATAATATAATTATATTATATTATATATATATATATATATATATATATATAGATATGGATACTCATATATAATATATAAAATATATTATATATAATATCATCATCATCATGTCGCGCAATTAGCACGGATATCCATGACAATCTCTCGCCAAACCTTCCTATCATTAATTGCCGCTGGAGGTCCTCTGCACAGCATCCAGTATCCTCGCACTGTTGGTCAATGTAGGCACTTGGTGGGCAACTCACACTAGCATGTCTATGTGTTGGCTTCCACAGGAGAACACCGCTTATGAGTTTGTTCCTTGCTTCTCCAGCAGTGTTCAGCATGCCTTATCCGTCTCCCGGGTGGTTTGTGAGATTAGGGGCAGGTTGCTTTCCTTGTGGGGTGCTGTTTCCACGACTTGTTCAAGACCGCACGCAGCATTCTTGTGCGGTCCCACCTAGCTTATTCTCAAGGCGCTTCGTTAGGGTCCAAGTGGTTCCGACATACAGTAGCACTTTTGATTATGTAGTATATTCTTAATATATTCCTAAAATGTTAAACTAATATCTTCAAAACGACTAATCCATCGTTTATATCGTGGCCCATATCAAATTTCTAATGTTCCCTCAGGTTAAATTGTAGGAACTTGACGTTCTTAGTTACATTGCCAGGACAACCTCATCAGAAAAGCGTTTTAGCTCAGTCGATAGACGTTCGGCTAGATCCAAGGTTCTGGTCGAGTCCGACCCTCGACAACTCAGCGTATGAGTTGCACGGATCTGTGCAGTAAAGTGAGGAGCTGATGGTAAGTTGTTGGCGCCCCACCTCAGACGCTAAATAATCTCCTTTCTAGCGCTAGTGAAAAGGGGATAGACTCTGATACCGATATTAGGCCGCCGCGACGACTTTTCTTTACTTTCTCTTTCCTAAACTTCTAGATTATTCCCAGCAGTCCGACATGTAACACCCACTTCGGCCCTTAAGACGATTGATCAAGGGGGGTGACTCTTTGACGCCTGTCTAGCTGAAGGAAAGAAAGGTGGAGTTTTAATGCATAGACTGTTCTGCCACCAGGATTCGTCTTAAGCATCACGGGTGTCAGGTGTACCATTAGTGGGGGTACCCCTTTACAGTGGTGCAGTTGGTTTATTCACAGCACCAGCCGATAGTTGCGGCCAGGAAATATTTTAATCAAACATGATATTATACCAATAAAAATGGATATCATTAGGTTTTATTTATTACCACTCTCCAAGCATTCAAGCTTATAACTAACTTCTTACCAACTTGTACCCCTTTGAACGGCGCACCTACCCAGCACTTAAACGCTAATTCCTTCTCACTGGCTCAATGTTTCAATTTTGTTTTGGTTCTTCTTTCCACGTAACGAAGATCAGCTTAATATGACACCGAAGACAACATCTGTTTGAGGAATGCCAGGAGACACCGAAATACAAACAGTCCAGCCGGTGCTAAAGTAATAACCAGTTACCTCGGGCGAAGTCCTGCCGGCTGTGGATCGAAAATTGTTGACAAGTTTCTGCTGTTCGCCAGGAACGTTACTGGCATACTGGATGCTTGAAATGCGCTTGCTGCCAGGCACCACGGGCGAAATTGGGTCTTCGTGTTTTTACTAAGCAGGAATGATCTTTGCCGAAACGACTACATTCGTAAGTCAAAAACTCTGTCATTTTTCTCTTAAAAAGTCAAAAACATCTATCGTTTCTCTTAAAAAGCACTCTTTCTTTTCAGATCTAAATATATACCCAAAAAATGGACAAAGAAAAAATGTATATTGGGTATTCGGACTGTTGTCCTATCCATTTGATGAAAAAAATGATAACTTTTTTGTTTTCTCTGTGAATGTTTAAGCGATGTGGCCTTGTGACAGTTATTACTTTGCACCATCGCCCTCTATATAAGCTGGAATTTTCTCCACAACTATCGATTGAATTTCCTCTTCGTACTTCCATATATATAATATATATATATATATTTGTATTTTGCTGAGGCAATTATAATGCATGTCGCATAAAATTCGATAATTATAGAAAATTAATCTTGACAAATAAATCCCGCAAAGGATGGCTCGCTATGCAGAACACCGTACAGACTGTTCGACTTTATTAGTCTCTTAGCGATGTATATAACGATCCCCTCGACAGGAATCGAAACCGACTTCACAGCATAGTCAGAACCAATCCGTTTCGGCCGCATATTATATATATATATATATATATTCATTTATAGTTACCAATACAATTAAAGTCGTTTTACCAATTGGTTTCGGAAACATCACTTTTAGGTGGATTATCTCATCAGAAACGTTCACTATAATTATATATATATATAATATAATATATATATATATATATATATATAAAGTGAACGTTTCTGATGACGGATAATCACCTAAAAGTGATGTCCGAAAGCATTGGTAAAACGGAACTTTTAATTGTATTGGCTGACTATAAATAAGTTAAATAAAAAATACAGCTCTTACAGAAGTAATTGAGCACTTTTTATATCATTTCTCCAATATAATAATAACAATGTATGTGTGTGTGTGGGTGTATGGGTGTGTGTGTGTGTGTGTGTGTGTGAAAAAAGAAGAAAAATACACATACATATGCGTATCTTCTTCTTTTTTTCTATTTAATCTTCTTTCTACCTCTCTAACTTTTATCTATCTATCTATCTATCTATCTATACATACGACACGAGATATGTAATGCTTCTCTCTATGAGCAGACTATACCATACACAGACCTGATTCAGCTCATTATAAGTAAATAAAAAAGTAAAGTCATAGGGGTGGCCTAAAGTCGGTATCAGCCAGTCAGCAATGGAGTCTATCCCCTTTTCAATAGGACTAGACCAAGGAGATTGTTTTTGCATCTGAGGTGGAGCCACACCTACCATCAGCTCCTTACTTTACCGCCAAGATCCCTGTGCTACTCACACGCTGAGTTGGTGAGGGCCGGTATCGAACTAGGAACCTTGTGGTTTCTAGCCGGACGCTCTACCGACTGACTAACCCGGCCCCTGAATTACTGGTATTGCATATGAATACTTATAACTGTGCGAAAATTATTATTAATAGGAAAATAACTTTAAACAATATAATTGAATATACATTGTTGATTGCACAGGAATACTGAAACTATATAACAATGCCAAAAAAAAGAAGTTCATGACTTGCAATACTCCACTTTGGCCCTATCTTGGGCTAGACGGGCGGTCGGAGAGCCCCTCGATCAATCGGCTGGTCACGTCAAGCCCTAGCACCTATACGTTTTCCCAACCTATTGCCCTTATGGCAAGACCCAACCCTTTTTATCATAGGGGTTGAGAAGGGCAGTGATGAGGTCTACATGTCCTGGTAATGACGTTAAACTCTATCTGATGGTGAGGTTCCAGTTCTGGAGGTTTGGGGAATGTGGAGCACCCCTTCATCACCATTGCTCCTGGTCCACTCTGGCCCGGAGTGTAGTACCTGTTAGGGTCCCATCTATGGTTAAATAGAAAACATGAGTTGATAACAAAATTATATTATCCATTAAGAATTGATTTATTTCAAAACTTTATCGCATTAAATAAACCCACTGAGGGTGATATGCGCGTAAAACAAAAAAAACAAAAAACAAAATAAATTGGAAAGAGTTACTTTAAAAATATAATCTTCACAAAATTTACAAATAAATTGCCGAAACAATCGCAGTAATTAAAACCTGGAAATCCAAAATTTCGGGATTGTAAAATGTTGATAATTTGCTCATGGATGGCCTGATATTTGGCTAAGGCTTCTAGGAGTAAATTTCTAAATAAGGGACTCACTGATTACACACACATTTTTATTTGTTATTAGAGTCTTGGCCGTTTTTATCTATTGTTCGTATTGCGAGAACTAGGTTTCAAATAATCAGACAGATGTGTGCATACGTAAAAGTGCTTACACCCTCACACACAACACACACACACCACACACACACACACAACATATATATATATATATATAGTAGTATTATATATATATATATATATATATAAAGATTTCTAATTGCTTTGATATTTAAAGAATGTAAAATGTTTTCTAGCCTCTTGGATTGCTTCGTTCCATTTCCATTTTAAATGAAATTTTTGTTTAAAATTCTTCTTGGAGAATTCATCTGAACTCTCAAAAGGCTAACATAATTATATGTCTCTAACATGTCTGGTGCAGAGAAAGCCTAGTGGATAATTCCTCAGATCTCGTTGTCGTCATCAGAATTATGCAAAGTTTATCTTCTCTCTTATCAGCTACTAGACGGCATTTTTACCTTGAGCCAAATCTCTGTCTCTCTCTGTCTCTCTGTGGCTGTCTCCTCTCTCAATGTAATATGTGCCGAATGAATTTGAGATAAAACTACTTGTGGACTAATCCACGGATTCCATCCAAATATAAAAAGTTGCCCAGGAATCGTGAAAAATATCGTTTTATAAAATGTTAATCAAGAGTATTTGTTTGTCCAATCCTGCACAACACCACAACACACACAACACACACACACACAATATATATATATATATATATATATATATATATGTGGTGTGTGTGTGTGTGTGTTGAGGAGGTATACAAGGCTCAGCAATTACAAGTTCATAGGCTGACCACAACACTTCATGAAATGTGAACAAGGAGGTTAAATTTTCAACGTAGTTCCTTTGTGGTTCACGCCTTTTAAAAACAGTGTTGAAGTGCTTGGATTCCATTGTCAAATATGTCACCAGCAAATATCATATAAAAATTTGTTAACCTATAAAATCTTCATCCCACTCCTAATTGTATGTATATCACATCTAATATATATATTAATATATATATATATATATATATATATATTATATATATATATATATTATATATTTATATATGATAAATACGATGACTGCGAGGAATCAAATTGGAGTTAATTGCATATTGATGGTCGATAAATATTACCGAATAAGTCAATGCTTTAACGAATATAAAGTGCCCAATACGTTAGTAGAGCTATTATATATATATATATATTATATATATATATATATCTAGCAAATAATAGCACCCTCCGGGTGCAAGTATTTTAAGTTTTAATATAATAAGATATTATATTAAATTAGAAAGGCTAATGAAACTGAATAAGAATACAAGATAAAAAGATTTGGAACAGAGGGGGTATGATTGAAAAAATAGAACAACTTTGAAACTAACTTTCCACCATTTTCCCTTACTCCCGTCTTTCAGTGGTAAATTTCCTAAATTTAACTATTTAGTTAAAATAGAAGTTAAAGAATAAAATTTCTGTTATTTCTTCTTGTTAATGAATTTCTTTTAAGATTTATCCCCGAGATTTTTGCTCATATTTCAATAAGATAAAACCAAACAATTAGAAATCAATAATACTAAGCATATATTTATTAAATCAAAATTTTAAAATCAATATGCAAATTAGCCTTCCCATTCACACTGTAAACCACTATTTGTTGCTAGTATATAAATACAATTGCATGTTATTTAATATCTAGATATGGGTATTATTAATAATGAGGTTAAATAAAAAAATAAAATCATGGAGAATGTGATGTAAATAAACAAACGGAATTGTGACTTGCATAGTAATATAGTTTCGGTTACAGGACAGAAAAACACACAATCTCTATTATAATAAAGATATATATATATTTATATTATATATATATATATATATATATATATAAGGGTGTTCAAAGAAACAGTGCAGTAGAATATGCTATAACTCAAAGAAACAAAACTCACAGAAAAATACTATTTATTGCAAATATCACAAATTCAATACCTTATCAACTAAAGTACGATGAGGATTGACTCGTGCAGTAAGATATGATCTAAATAACTGTTGAAAGTGTGCGCCATTCACCTGCAGACATAAACGAGCGCGACGCTTGCGTGTTTTGAAAAACACACTCAAGTTCATCAGCTTTGTGTTTTGAATAACACTTGTTATTTTCTGCTTTCAGTTCATCCGTAGTTCGAGGATTTTCTGCCATACACTGAGTCTTTCAATTTGCCCCAACAAATAAATGTTCACCTTTCTCTAGAATAAAATTTTCAAACCACGGACAGAAGGTACGCGTTTTTCTGAATCTGAGCTTCAGTTCATGAACAACATGCACTTTATATGGAAAGAATTTAAGTTGATGACTGCTCGGTGAGTTGATGTTAGAGATATCTATTTCTTGAGACAAACGCCTCAAAGACTTTCGTGGGCTCCTCTGCAGTTTGTTGGTAACATTCTGTAAGACTATCTGTAACGATTTTGGCGCGCCACTTTTGGGTTTGTCTTGAACACTTCCAGTTTTTTGAACTTATGCAACAAAGCGGAACACAATTTCGATGCGGCAAACGTTCTGCACCAAATTTTTCTTGAAATGACTCTTGCACTTCTTGTGTATTTGCCACCATCTCGGAAAACATTTTCAACAATAAATATCCTTCTGTAAGGTAAGCACCCATTTTCAAAGGGTCCCTGAAACAAAAGAATATTTAATATAAATATCTAAAATTTAGATATCTAAATTATCTAAATGTAATATTTAAAATCTTTTGGGAAAACATTTCAACTATAAATATCCTTTCTTGTGTTCAGTGCACTGTTCTTTATGTATAGGAAATGTTCAGTGCACTGTTTCTTTTGGAACACCCTGTATATATATATATATCATCATCATCATCATTTCGCGCAATTAGCACGGATATCCATGACAATCTCTCGCCAACCGTTCCTATCATTCATTTCCCAGGGAGGTCCTCTGCGCAGCAACCTGCATCTTTGCTTAGTTGGTCAATGTAGGTCCCTGATGGGCGGCCACACTAGCATGTCCGTGTATTGGCTTCCAAGGAGAACGTCACTTATGAGCTCATCCTTGCTTCTCCAGCAGTGCCCGCATGTCTTGTCCGTCTCACTTGTATGGTTTGTGAGATGGGGGGCAGGTGGCCATATAGATGTTTCCTCGTGGGGTGCTGCTTCACGATTTATTCAGGAATGCACGCAGCATTCTTGTGCAGCTCCCGTCCAGCTTATTCTCAAGGCGCCTCGTTAGGGTCCATGTATATATATATATATATATATATATATATATATATATATATATATATATACACAATACATTAATATTATTATTAACAATAGTATTATTAGTATATTA
>CM042159.1:90965570-90980570 GCA_023376005.1 Doryteuthis pealeii | reverse complement strand
GGGTAAAATAAGACAAGTGTATTTACAATTAATGGTACATGTACGACTAGCTGTCGTTAACGGAACAGTGCTCCTTTCCACTCGGTGTCTCACTATTTATAGTGAGAACCGGTGCATGTTCTCCACTGTAGGAACGGCCGGTACAACAAATAGCCCATAAAGATTAAAGTTGTGCTACTCATTGCGCTGATGTGGCGACAATCGGTATTAAACCTTGCATTTATGAGTCTGGTGCTCTACCGACTGAGCTAACCCGGTCCCCCAAAGTTGTATATTAATATAAAGACATAAAAATCCAATTTGTTTGAGTGTTTATCTATTTTCAATGGCGTCTCGCCGCGTGCAATAATAAATATATAAATACTCCATTAAATTGCTTTTCCCGCCTTATTTCTATTCATTTCTTGTATCATTTATTCATTAATAACACACGCATCACCAAATAACTTATTGTCAAATATATTAAACAAAACAGATATAAACTAATACAATTACATCAATCATCATCATCATCATCATCATCATTTACTGTTTCTGCCGCTGTAGTGTGGTTGGGATGTGTGTGTGTGGATGTGTGTGTATGTTGTGTGTGTATGTTGTGTGTGTATATTATAGTTGTGTGTGTTTACTATCTTTTTTAACCTTCGTTTTTTCGCGTGGATGGGTGTGCACATTGATTGCGTGTGTGTGTGGTGTTGTGTGTATATTTATGTGTGTATGTACGTATGTATGTATGTGTATATGTGTTGTTTATATGTGTGTGTTTTATGATGTGTGTTGTGTATGTGTGTTTACTATGTTTTTACTCTTCTTTTTTTGCGTTGATGGATGCGCATATTCATTGGGTGTGTGTGTGTGTTGTGTGCGTGTGCGTGTATATATATTATGTGTGTGTGTGTGTGTGAGTGTGTGTTTGTGTGTATTTACTATATTTTAACTCTCATTTTTTGCGTGGATGCTGGTGAATATTGGTTAGTGTGTGCAGTGTGTGTGTGTGTGTGTGGATTATTATCTTTTTTACCCCTGTTTTTCGCGGGGATTGGTGTGCGCATTGATTGATGCGTGAGTGTGTGTTGTGTATGTATGTTTGTATGTGTGTGTATGTGTATCCGAGAGTCCGACTAGGAAACCACAATGTTCCTGGTTCGATACCGGCTCTCGCCAGAATAAAGCATTTTACTATTTCTCTGAATGTTTGAGATGAGTGCATGATTAGTATTATCTTGCGTTATTCGGACTATTGTCCTCATCTTCATTGTTATCTGTACAACGTTTCGGCCGTAGAGAAGAAATTGAAGAGAAGACGCCTCCAAAGAATCAGCTATTTTTGATAGGCTGTACTGCGGCTGTTAAGTAGACGGAGCATAGAAATGAATACAATATGGAACCCATAATTAAAAAGGCTAGATCAGATTAAAAAACAAAAAAAAAAAACAATATGAGTCTAGGTAAAAAAATCATTACATAAAAAGAATAGGTAGATTGTCTAGCCAAAATAAGACATTTAGTTATAAGTGCCCAAAAGATACAATGAGAAACATATCCGAATAACGCAGATAATACCTAAAGCATAGAAATGGAACAGATTTTCAGCTGGGTGAAGAATCAGATTCAATACAAACAAGATATTGATAACTGATGAAAAATTTACGAATTCTTCTGTGCAATTTGAATGTAATTGAACTCTAAACATTAAAATTTGGACTAAATCAAACAGATGCAAAAGTCTCATTAAAAGGGAAATAATTGCTCAGCTGGCTTCATATTAAATTCATAATTATGAAAATTATTAAATATATCATGTGATAAAAACAGTCATCAAGTAATGTGAAATAGCATTTTCATAGTAGAAATCATTGCAAGGCATTTTCATTAGTAAAAATCATTGGCAATGCATTTCATAGTAAAAATCATTGCAATGCATTTTCATAGTAAAAATCATTGGCCAATGCATTTTCATAGTAAAAAATATTGGCAATGCATTTTCATAGTAAAAATCATTGGCAATGCATTTCATTAGTAAAAATCATTTTTATGTCACTCTTCATCGAATATTCTTTATGCTCTAACCATAACTGTACCAATATCTTTCGGTTTCTCCAATCGTAAGCGTCTCAAAAATTTACAAAAAATTATTTTTTTCGAACAACTTCAAAATCACTGGTATTCCGAGTGTTTTAACTTCAAATATCAAACATTTTCCTCTCCTTTTTTTCCTCTCTTTCTTCTTCTCCTCCTTTATGAATGGCGAATAACTGAATTTCTTATTCTCTCTCGTTTCTTTTTTTTTTTTAAAGTTTGTGAGAACGAATATCTTAATTATCGGCTGACTCGTCAAATGTTGCAATATGTATACATGTTCAAAATTAAAAAACAAAAAATGAACATAAATAAAAACCGTAATAGAAAAATTTATATACTTAGCTTTTGATTCGCTTTACCTTTCTTTCTTTTGCCTTCTCCCGCTCTTTCTTTTTTTCTTTTTTTTTCTCTTTTTGTTGTATTTCTCTTCTTCTTTCTTTCTTTTAAGATCCCTTTTTCTCTATTATTTTTTTTATCTTTTCTTTGTATACTTATATTTTTTTAAATCTATTATTCATTACGTTCTTATTTCAAATTTCAAATAATATAAATGAATAACAATGTGTACACAAACAACACAACACCACACACACACACACACACACATACACACACATACACACACACCTTACCTATCAGTCGTGACTAGCGTCTGTTGACATTTTTGAAATCTCCAACCCGCGTTCCGTTTCGGCGTTTCTGTATACATGTTAAAAATCCAAGAACGCTCCGGTTTTCATCAACAATTTTCAAATAGACCGACCGACCACAAAACAAAAGGGTCTCGAAGATTTCTATTTTTTCTGTGATACTTTTATTTTTCTCCTCAAACTAACGAAAGCCCTGAGGAAGATCTATTGAAACAGATCGAAACACTGCACGGAGGCAAAATAAACATCACTCGTTTATACTTGTGTTTTTTCATTTTTTTTTTCATAATATTACATACGCGTCGAATTCACTTCCACTTTTTCCTCACACAAAATAATGTGTACATGGCAACAACCCAGGCCGAATCACGGGTGTAATTCCTTAAATCAATTTTATCCATTCAACCTTGTCTTCCCTTTATTTATTTACCTTCAACATATTGTCGGATTTATTTCCCATTTTCCACAGTAACAACACACACACACAGAATATATATATATATAAATATATATAATATAGTATATATATAGAGAGAAAGATAGATAGAGAGAGAGAGAGAGCGGATGATATAGATAGAAAGAGAGATGATAGGGATATATATAGATAGATATAGATGATAGATAGAGAGAGAGAGAGAGAGAGAGAGAGATAGATAGATAGATAGATAGGATATAATATTATATTATATATATATATTATATATATATATATATATATAGAGAGAGAGAGAGAGAGAGAGAGAGAGAGA
The DNA here is from genome assembly GCA_023376005.1 of Doryteuthis pealeii. NCBI lineage: Eukaryota > Metazoa > Mollusca > Cephalopoda > Myopsida > Loliginidae > Doryteuthis > Doryteuthis pealeii. Next base: position 90,977,089 of record CM042159.1, on the reverse strand, counting down.
GAGAGACACTCACACACACACACACACACACACATATTATATATATATATTACATGTTTTTGGAAACTATGACTGCTTCTTAATCCCCGTCAATCCATAGCCACTTCTGATCAGATCCTATTTTAATCCCTTCAGACGCACTCTACTAAATGCAACGATGTCTCGTCGCCTGGTGATTGACCCCATCACAAAATCGTGAAAATAATCCAGACTTAGCTAAATCCGTCCAATTTATATAAAATATAGAAACAAAAAACCTGTGTCTAAAAATTAATGAAAGAATCTGACTGAAATTCATCCGAGGTGCTACTAGCATACTTTCTTAACCAAACGCACGTTTCGCGGTTAGCCTGATATTTCAACATCTGGGAACTATTATTATAGCTAGAATATGAAGAAAGTTAAAATGTATATTTCATGTTCATTTTCCTAGGTGTAAAGCATCTCTCTCTCTCTTTCTCTGCTCTCTCAATCTCTCTCTCTCTATTAATATATATATATATATAATATATATATATTAATATGTATTAATATATATATAAGGACGGGAAAAAAAGACCTTAGTATAAACAGAACGCTGCTAGTCAACGTTGGGAATTAATTCAAAAAAAAAAATTGTGCTGTCTGTATTAGAAAAATATGAATTATAAAAGATTAAATGAAAAAAAATTAAAATGATCTCATTTCAATTTGAAAATAATCAGAAGGCATTATCATAATGAAAGGAAGACTCAAAAAATAGTCTTGATGTAAAGTTATAGGAAAAGTGTAAATATGTGAAAAAGTGTCAAAATATCAATATTTGTAATACAATCCAACTGTAAAATAGTAGCCCACATTTAAGTAAGTAATCCGTGTTAATGATATCATCAAAAGGGGGTAAACATTCAAATGTAAAGTTTCATGGACAAGTATGTGAAAATCAAATGGATAATTAATCCGAAACAGTATGAATAAGATATAATGAAAAAACAACGATTGACTAACTATGAACTCGAAAAAGAAGTGTGCAATGAACTTTCGGGGCCAATTCAATGTTTTTTTTTATTAATTCTGTAGTGTCGTTTGTCAGCAGCGGTGCTGTTTTTTAGTCAGAGGTCGGTTTTTTTCCCGTCTATTTTTGTTGATTGCCCGACCCACGTGTGCGATACATGAAATGTATACAATTATAAGGGTTTTGTAATTGCTTGAAACATTGTGTTTATATTGGTTGTGGTTGTTGAGGGCTGTGATCACAATGTAAGTGTATATATATAAAATAAAACTGTGGTGCGTTGTTTTAATCTTGATTTATTCTCAATTCTTATATTCGAAAATACCTCGTATCGAGAAGTTACTAGAACTGAAGTTTGTATGCTATTTGTTCTTCTCATGTCTTCAAATTCTATGTGTGTGCGTGTGTGTGTAAGTGTTTGTTGTGCCGTTTGTTAATCTAGAATGTAGATTAATAAAAAAGGAAAGCAATGAACAGACACCACAGGCATACGCACACACACACTTACGCACACATGTGTATGCTTGTATATATAGTGATGAGGTATATATATATATATATATATATAATATATATATATATATAATATAGTATATATATGCCCGCTCTAATTACCGGGAAATTCTACTGACAAACACAATATACTGCCACAAAGAAAAAGGAATCAAAACTTTCAAATACTTGAAGCGCCGTATACAAAAACCAAAAAAGAAAACCACCTTAAAACAAGACAAACCGAACCACCTACAGTACCAATGCCTATAATTTCCCGCCCAATGCTCCTCCCACATCCCCATAACATTCATATAAACTTGTCAGACCCTAATCCTACTTATTCCTACTTGCTTTTTGTTGAAATGAACAATGGATACATCTCAACATTTCACACCTGATGATGGCACTAATAGTGTAGAAAGCCTCGTGTTTGAAAACTTAGTGGTTCATACACCACTTCCAGCCTGATATAAAAATGATGGGCCAACAAGATTAGAAAGAACTGAAAAAAAACTCTTAAGACAAGTAATTGCCGTTCGGTTCATCAAAAACATGCATATATAATATATATATATTATATATATTATATATATATAATATATATATATTTAAAATATCAAACATTCTACCAGGAAGAAGGCCGTTTTCTTTTATACTTAATTCTTATATTTTTCTATTATTACAATTATTTTATTACTTTTATTTATTCATTATTTTAATTCATACTTAAACATAATATGATAGATACAAGTGTAACGAGCACCTCCGTGGAGGCAACACGTGTTGGTAACTCATAAATCAATTTTATTATTCATCATTTTCTTTCCTTTATTTATCTATACTTCAACACATTATAGGATTCATTCTCCATGGCAACTTACGTAAACTCTCTATCTATCTATCTATCTTATCTATCTATCTATATATCTGATATATATATACTCTATATATTATATATATATATATTATATATATTATATAAGTTAACAGTAAGGAAATGAATCCGACGTATAATATAGATTTAAAAGGATATGAAACAACATGCTGTTAAAATAAAATATTTATATCATATTGTTCATAGCTAATATTGAAATATTTCATTTTTAAAAATCATCTTCAGAGCTTGTTTTTACTCGGACTCATCGGGAGAGAGAAGCAGAATAGAATTTGAATTCAAACGAAAACATGATGTTCCAAAAGCGTACAAGTCATGCGATTGTTTCGTAATCGAAATTATTGGTTCAATATTAGCTATGAATAGATATAAAATATTTTCTATTTATAACAGCATTGTGGGTTTCTTATCCTTGTTATCTATCTATCTATCATCTATCTCCCTCTCTTTCTCTCTCTCTCTCTCTCTCTCTATTATATATATATATATATTATATATATATATATATACTACACAAATATATGCACCCTCCGGGTGGCCAGTATTAAGTTTAATGTAATAAATATTAGATTAAATCAGAAAAACTAATGAACTAAGAAGAATCAGATAAAAAGATTTGAAACGAGGGGGTATATAAAAAATGGAACAACTGAAACTACTCTTTCATCACTTTCGTTTCAATGCTAAAATTTTCCTAATTTAAACTATTTAGTTAAAATAGGAAGTAAAGAATAAAATTACAGTTATTTTTCTTGTTAATGAATTCTTTTAGGATTTATTGAAGAGATTTTTACTTATATTCATTAAATAAAACCAAACAGAAATCAATAATACCAAGCACATTTTATTAAATTCATTTTTTAATCAATATGCAAATTAGCCTTTACGTTCACACAGTAAACCGCTATTTTGTTGTATATATAAATATAATTGCATGTTATTAGTATTTAGGTAAGGCCAACAGTATTAATAATGTCAAACATTTATTATTAATTGAGGTTAAAAAATAAATCATGGAGAATGTGACGTAAATAAATAAGAAATTGTGACTTGAGTAGTAATATAGTTTCGGTTACAACAGAAAACACACAATCTCCATTATAATAAGATTATATATAAATGAGGCTTATTCTAGTTCACCTTGCGTGTTAATCTAGCTATTTAATCATTATCCTTCTCTATAATTTGGATAATGAAAGATAATACAGTTGCCTACTATAATTTTTCAAGTTAATATGCATAAATATATAAGAGATATAATAAATATCTTCATTTTTATCGCTTAATTTCTTGCGCGCTATTGTACATTAGTGCCCACAACTGGTCTAATATATGAAACGGACTGCATAGACCCTGTGGGCGGAGAAAATAAACGAAAACATTTTCATCTGGCTAGGAAAATTAAGCGATAAAAATTGAAGATATTTATTATAATCTTCTTATATATTTATGCATATTAAACTTGAAAAATTATATAGGCAACTGTAATAATCTTTTCATTATCCAAATATAGAGAAGGAATAATGAATAAATAGCTAGATTAACACGCATAGGTGAACATAGAATAAGCCTCATTTATATATATCTTATTATAATGGAGATTGTGTGTTTTTCTGTCTGTAACCGAAACTATATTACTACTCAAGTCACAATTTCCTTAGTTATTTACGTCACATTCTCCATGATTCTATTTCTATTTAAACCTCAATTAATAATAAAACTGTTTGACATTATTAATACTGTTGGCCTTACCTAAATACTAATAACATGCAATTGTATTATATATACAACAAAATACCAGTTTTCAGTGTAAACGTAAAGCTAATTTGCATATTGATATTAAAAAACTGATTTAATAAAAATGTGCTTGGTATTATTGATTTCTAATTGTTTGGTTTTATCTTAATGAATATGAGTAAAAATCTCTTCAATAAATCCTAAAAGAAATTCATTAACAAGAAGAAATAACTGTAAATTTATTCTTTACTTCCTATTTTAACTAAATAGTTAAATTAGGAAAATTTAGCATTGAAAACGAAAGTGATGAAAGAGTAAGTTCAGTTGTTCCATTTTTTTTATACCCCCTCCGTTTCAAATCTTTTTATCTGAATTCTTCTTCAGTTTCATTAGTTTTTCTGATTTAATCTAATATTTTATTACATTTTAAACTTAAATACTGGCACCCGGAGGGTGCATATATTGCTAGTATATATATATATATAATATATATATATATATATATATAGAGAGAGAGAGAGAGAGAGAGAAAGAGAGGGAGATAGATAGATAGATAGATAGATAAAAGGATATGAAAACACACAATGCTGTTATAATGAAAATATTTTATATCATATTCATAGCTAATATTGAACAATATTTCGATTACGAAACAATCGCATGACTTGTACGCTTTTTGGAACATCAATGTTTTCGTTTTGAATTCAAATTCTATTCTGCTTCTCTCTCGATGAGTCCGGAGTAAAAAAACAAGCTCTGAAGATGATTTTTAAAAATCGAAATATTGTTCAATATTAGCTATGAATATGATATCAAATATTTTCATTTTAACAGCATTGTGTGTTTTCATATCCTTTTATCTATACTTATACCGTCGGATTCATTTCCTTACTGTTAACTTTATATATATATATATATATATATATAATATATATATATATATATATATATATATAGATATATAGATAGATAGATAGATAGATAGATAGATAGAGAGTTACGTAAGTTGCCAATGGAAATGAATCCTATAATGTGTTGAAAGTATAGATAAATAAAGGAAAGAAAATGATGAATAGATAAAATTGATTTAATGAGTTACCAACACGTGTTTCCTCCAGGAGTGTGCTCGTTTACACATTGTATCCTATACATTATTATTTTAAGTATGAATTAAAATAATATAATAATAATAATAATAATAATAATAATAATAATAATAATAGAAAAATATAAGATATTTAAGTATACAAAGAAAAACGGCCTTCTTCCTGGTAGAATGTTTGATATTTTAAATATATATATATATATATATATATATATATATATATATATATATATATATATGCATGTTTTTGATGAACCCGACGGGCAATTCTTGTCTTAAGAGTTTTTTCAGTTCTTTCTAATTGTTTGGCCATCATTTTTATATCAGGCTGGAAGTGGTGTATGAATCCACTAAAGTTTCAAACACGAGTGCTTTCTACACTACTTAGTGCCATCATCAGGTGTGAAATGTTGAGATGTATCCATTGTTTCATTTCAAACAAACAATAGCAGTAGGAATAAGTAGGATTAGGGTCTGACAAGTTTATATGAATGTTATGGGGAATGGTGGGAGGAGAATTGGCGGGAAATTATAGGCATTTGAGAATATGTTGGCTGGTTACGAAGTTGATCTTGTTTAAGGTGGGTTTTCTTTTTTTTTTGTATAGGGCTTCAAGTATTTGAAGTTTTTGATTCCTTTTCTTTGTGCAGTATATATGTGTTTTCAGTTAGAAATTTCCGGTAATTAGAGCGAGGCATATATATATATATATATATATATATATATATATATATATATATATATATATATATATATATATTGTAAGTGTGTGCGTAAGTGTGTGTGTGCGTTTATGCCTGTGTGTCTGTTCATTTGCTTTCCTTTTTTTTATTAATTATCATTCTAGATTAACAAACGCGCCCACACACACTTACACACACACACACACATAGAATTTGGAAGACATGAGACAGAACAAATGAACAGCCACTAGCAACAACTTCAGTTCTAGTAATCTTCTGTAGAGGGGATTTTTTATCCCGAAATATTAAGAATTGAGAATAAATCACAGGTTAACAAACAACACCACAGTTACCTTCTTTTTTATTTACACTTACATTGTGATAGCCTTCAAAACCAACCAACAAACCAATATAAACACAATGTTTCAAGCAAATTACAAAACCCTTATATATGTATATATATAATGTATCAACCGCACGTGGGTCGGTCATCAACAAAAATAAGACGGGAAAAAAAGACCGTTAGTAAAAACAGAACGCTGCTAGTCAAACGTTGGAATTAATAAAAAAAAAACAATTGAATTGGCCCCGAAACGGTTTGCACACTTTCTCTCCTGATGAGCCTATTTCAGTTGTAAACATCGTTTGTTTTTTCATTATATCTTATTCATACTGTCGGATTAATTTCCATTTGATTTTCACATACTTGTCCATGAAAAAACTTTACATTTGAATGTTTACCCCTTTTTGATGATATCCATTAACACCACGGATTTACCTGTAAATGTGGGCTACTTATTTTACAGTTGGATTGTATTACAATAATATTGATATTCCATATACACTTTTTATACATATTTTACACTTTTCTATAACTTTACATCAGACTTTTTTTGAGTCTTATTTCATTACTATAATGCTTCTGATTATTTTCAAAATTGAAAATGAGATTCATTTATTTTTAAATAAAATTCATTTATTTTTAAATAAAATTCATATTATTTCTAATACAGACAGCACAATTTTTTTTTTTTGATTAATTCCAACGTTTGACTAGCAGCGTTCTGTTTATACTAACGGTCTTTTTTCCCGTTATATATATATATACATATATATATAATATATATATATATATATATATATATATAGAGAGAGAGAGAGAGAGAGAGAGAGAAAGAGAGAGAGAGATGCTTTTACCAATAGGAAAATGAACAATGAAATATACATTAACTTTCTTCATATTCTAGCTATAATAATAGTTCCCAGATGTTTGAAATATCAGGCTAAACCGACGAAACGTGCGTTTGGTTAAGAAAGTATGCTAGTAGCACCTCGGATGAATATATCAGTCAGATCTTTCATTAATTTTTAGACACAGGGTTTTTGTTTCTAATATTTTATATAATTGGGACGGATTTAGCTTAAGTCTGGATTATTTTCACGATTTTGTGATGGGGTCAAATCACCAGGCGACGAGACATCGTTGCATTTAGTAGAGTGCGTCTGAAGGGATTAAAATAGGATCTGATCCAGAAGTGGCTATGGATTGACGGGGATTAAGAAGCAGTCATAGTTATCCAAAAGAACATGTATATATATATATATATATGTGTTGTGTGTGGTGTGTGTGAGTGTCTCTCTCTCTCTCCTCTCTCTCTCTCTCTCTCTCTCTATATATATAATATATATATATATATATATATATATATATATATATATCCTATCTATCTATCTTCTATCTCTCTCTCTCTCTCTCTCTCTCTCTCTCTATCTATCTACTATATCTATCTATATATATCTCTATCTCTCTTCTATCTATATCTATCCCTCTCTCTCTCTCTCTATCTATCTATCTCTCTCTATATATATACATATATATATATATATATATATATATATATATATCTGTGTGTGTGTGTGTGTGTATGTGGAAAAATGGAAATAAATCCGACAATATGTTGAAAGGATAAATAATAAAGGGAAGACAATGTTGAATGGATAAAATTGATTTAAGGAATTACCAACGTGATTCGGCCTGGAGTTTGTCCATGTACACATTATTTTGTGTGAGGAAAAAGTGGAAGTGAATTCGACCGTATGTAATATTATGAAAAAAAAATGAAAAACACAAGTTTATAAACGAGTGATGTTTATTTTGCCTCCGCTGCAGTGTTTCGATCTGTTTCAATAGATCTTCCTCAGGGCTTTCGTTAGTTTGAGGAGAAAAAATAAAAGTATCACAGAAAAATAAGAAATCTTCGAGACCCTTTTGTTTTGTGGTCGGTCGGTCTATTTGAAATTGTTGATGAAAACGCGAGCGTTCTTGGATTTTTAACATGTATACAGAAACGCCGAAACGGAACGCGGGTTGGAGATTTCAAAAATGTCAACAGACGCTAGTCAAACGACTGATAGGTAAGGGGTGTGTGTGTATGTGTGTGTTTGTGTGTGTGTGTGTGTGTGTGTGTGTGTGTATGTGTACACATTGTATTCTATTTATTATTATTTGAAATTTGAAATAAAACGATAATAATAATAGAAAATTAAAATATTTAAGTATACAAAGAAAACGATAAAAAAAAATTTAAATTAGAGAACAAAGGGATATTTAAAAAGAAAGAAAGAAGAAGAAATAACACCAAAAAGAGAAAAAAAAAGAAAAAAAGAAAGAGCGGGAGAAAGGAAAAAGAAAGGAAAGGTGAAAGCGAATCAAAAGCTAAGTATATAAATTTTCTATTAACGGTTTTTATTTAATTGTTCATTTTTTGTTTTTTTAATTTGACATGTATACATATTGCAACATTGACCGGATGTCAGCCGATATTAAGATATTCGTTCTCAACAAACTAAAAAAAAAAGAAAAAGAGAGAATAAGAAATTACAGTTATTCGCCCATTCATAAAGGAGAGAAGAAGAAAGAGAGGAAAAAGGAGAAAATGTTTGATATTTTGAAGTTAAAACACTCGGAATACAGTGGATTTTGAAGTGTTCGAAAAAAATAATCTTTTTGTAAAATTTTTGAGACGCTTACGATTGGAGAAACCGAAAGATATTTGGTGACAGTTATGGTTAGAGAATAAAGAATATTCGATGAAGAGTGACATAAAAATGAATGAAAATGCATTGCCAATGATTTTACTATGAAAATGCATTGCCCAATGATTTTTACTATGAAAATGCATTGCCAATGATTTTACTATGAAAATGCATTGCCAATGATTTTTACTATGAAAATGCATTGCCAATGATTTCTACTATGAAAATGCATTTCACATTACTTGATGACTGTTTTTATCACATGAATATATTTAATAATTTTACATAATTTATTGATTTAATATGAAGCCAAGCTGAGCATTATTTCCTTTTAATGAGACTTTTGCATCTGTTTTGATTTTATCCAAATTTTAATGTTAAGAGTTCAATTAATTACAAATTGCAATGAAGAATTCTGTAAATTTTTCATCAGTTAATCAATATCTTGTTTTGTATTGAATCTGATTCTTCACAGCTGAAAATCTGTTCCCATTTCTATGCTTTAGTATTATCTGCGTTATTCGGACTATTGTTCTCATTGTTATCTTTTGGGCACTTATAAACCTAATGTCTTATTTTGGCTAGAAGATCTACCTATTCCTTTTTATGTATGATTTTTTACCTAGACTCATATTGTTTTTTTTTTTGTTTTTTAATCTGATCTAGCCTTTTTAATTATGGGTTCCCATATTGTATTCATTTCTATGCTCCGTCTACTTAACAGCCCAGTACAGCCTATCAAAATAGCTGATTCTTTGAGGCGTCTTCTCTTCCAATGTTCTTCTCTACGGCCGAAACGTTGTACAGATAACAATGAAGATGAGGACAATAGTCCGAATAACGCAGATAATACTAATCATCAAGCCTCATCTCAAACATTCAGAGAAATAGTAAAAATGCTTTATTCTGGCCGAGAGCCGGTATCGAACCAGGAACATTGTGGTTTCCTAGTCGGACTCTCTGGATACACATACACACACATACAAACATACATACACAACACACACTCACGCATCAATCAATGCGCACACCAATCCCCGCGAAAAACAGGGGTAAAAAAGATAATAATCCACACACACACACACACACATGCACACACTAACCAATATTCACCAGCATCCACGCAAAAAATGAGAGTTAAAAATATAGTAAATACACACAAACACACAACACACACACACACACACACATAATATATATACACGCACACGCACACAACACACACACACACACCAATGAATATGCGCATCCATCAACGCAAAAAAAGAAGAGTAAAAAACATAGTAAACACACATACACAACACACACATAAAAAACACATAAAACACACACATATACACATACATACATACGTACATACACACATAAATATACACACAACACACACACACACACCAATCAATGTGCACACCCATCCACGCGAAAAAAACGAAGGTTAAAAAAGATAGTAAACACACACAACTATAAATATACACACACAACATACACACACAACATACACACACAACCACACACACACATACTACAGCGGCAGAATACAGTAAATGATGATGATGATGATGATGATGATGATGTAATCTAGTATTAGTTTATATCTGTTTTGTTTAATATATTTACAATAAGTTATTTGGTGATGCGTGTGTTTATTATGAATAAATGAATACAAGAAATGAAATAGAAATAAGGCGGGAAAAGCAATTTAATGGAGTATTTATATATTTATTATTGCACGCGGCGAGACGCCATTGAAAATAGATAAACACTCAAACAAATTGATTTTTATGTCTTATTATATTATACAACTTTGGGGGACCGGGTTAGCTCAGTCGGTAGAGCACCAGACTCATAAATGCAAGGTTTAATACCGATTGTCGCCACATCAGCGCATGAGTAGCACAACTTTGATCTTTATGGGCTATTTGTTGTACCGGCCGTTCCTACAGTGGAGAACATGCACCGGTTCTCACTATAAATAGTGAGACACCGAGTGGAAAGGGAGCACTGTTCCCGTTAACGACAAGCTAGTCGTACATGTACCATTAATTGTAAATACACTTGTCTTATTTTACCCCATCTCGACTTGACTTCTTTTTACTGTTGGGACTAACATCACAACACTATTTAATGCCAAATATAGTGGCCGGTTTAGCTAAGTCGGTAATGCATCAGACTCGGAACCACCGGATTCGATACCGACACCTTGCCAACTCAGTCTATGAGGACCACAGCTTGGAACTGTGCGCTGAATTGGTCAGCTGATGGTAGGTGTGGCGATCCATCTCAGAAGCAAAACAATCTCCCTAGTTCCGCGTTAGAAAAAAAGGATAGACTCTTATTATAAAAACTAGCAAATATATGCAATATAAATATCATTAAATTAGAAAGGCTAATGAAACTGACTAAGAATGCAGATAAAAAGATCTGCAACAGAGGGGGTATAATCGAAAAATAGAACAACTTTGAAACTAACTATTCCATCATTTTCCATTACTCCCCTGTTTCATTGGTAAATTTTCCTAATTTAACTATTTAGTTAAAATAGGAAGTAAAGGATAATATTACAGTTATTTCTTC
>CM042159.1:90953070-90963070 GCA_023376005.1 Doryteuthis pealeii | reverse complement strand
GATATATATATATATACAGGGTGTTCCAAAAGAAACAGTGCACTGAACATTTTCATATACATAAAGAAACAGTGCACTGAACACAAGAAAGGATATTTATAGTTGAAAATGTTTTCCCAAAAGATTTTAAATATTACATTTAGATAATTTAGATATCTAAATTTTAGATATTTATATTAAATATTCTTTTGTTTCAGGGACCCTTTGAAAATGGTGCTTACCTTACAAGAAAGGATATTTATTGTTGAAAATGTTTTCCGAGATGGTGGCAAATACACAAAAGAAGTGCAAGAGTCATTTCAAGAAAAATTTGGTGCAGAACGTTTGCCGCATCGAAATTGTGTTTCCGCTTTGTTGCATAAGTTCAAAAAAAACTGGAAGTGTTCAAGACAAACCCAAAAGTGGCCGCCCAAAAATCGTTACAGATACAGTCTTACAGAATGTTACCAACAAACTGCAGAGGAGCCCACGAAAGTCTTTGAGGCGTTTGTCTCAAGAAACTAGGATATCTCTAACATCAACTCACCGAGCAGTGCATCAACTTAAATTCTTTCCATATAAAGTGCATGTTGTTCATGAACTGAAGCCTCAGGATTCAGAAAAACGCGTACTCTTCTGTCGGTGGTTTGAAAATTTTATTCTAGAGAAAGGTGAAAACATTTATTTGTGGGGCAAATTGAAAGACTCAGTGTATGCAGACAATCCTCGAACTACGGATGAACTGAAGCAGAAAATAACAAGTGTTATTCAAAACATCAAAGCTGATGAACTTGAGTGTGTTTTTCAAAACACGCAGCGTCGCGCTCGTTTATGTCTGCAGGTGAATGGCGCACACTTTCAACAGTTATTGTAGATCATATCTTACTGCACGAGTCAATCCTCAATCGTACTTTAGTTGATAAGGTATTGAATTTGTGAATATTTGCAATAAATAGTATTTTCTGTGAGTTTGTTTCTTTGAGTTATTAGCATATTCCTACTGCACTGTTTCTTGGAACACCCTTATATATATATATATATATATATATATATATATATATATATATATATCTTATTATAATAGAGATTGTGTGTTTTTCTGTCTGTAACCGAAACTATATTACTATGCAAGTCACAATTCCGTTTGTTATTTACATCACATTCTCCATGATTTTATTTTTTTATTTAAACCTCAATTATTAATAATACCCATATCTAGATATTAATAACATGCAATTGTATTTATATATACAACAAAATAGTGGTTTACAGTGTGAATGGGAAGGCTAATTTGCATATTGATTTTAAAATTTTGATTTTAATAAATATATGCTTAGTATTATTGATTTCTAATTGTTTGGTTTTATCTTATTGAATATGAGCAAAAATCTCGGGGATAAATCTTAAAAGAAATTCATTAACAAGAAGAAATAACAGAAATTTTATTCTTTACTTCTATTTTAACTAAATAGTTAAATTAGGGAAATTTACCACTGAAAGACGGGAGTAAGGGAAAATGGTGGAACAGTTAGTTTCAAAGTTGTTCTATTTTTCAATCATACCCCCTCTGTTCCAAATCTTTTTATCTGTATTCTTATTCAGTTTCATTAGCCTTTCTAATTTAATATGATATCTTATTATATTAAAACTTAAAATACTTGCACCCGGAGGGTGCATATATTTGCTATATATATATATATATATATATATATATATATATAAGCTCTACTAACGTATTGGGCACTTTATATTCGTTAAAGCATTGACTTATTCGGTTAATATTTATATCGACCATCAATATTGCAATTAACTCAAGATTTGATTCCTCCGCAAGTCATCGTATTTATCATATATATATATATATATATATATATATATATATATATATATATACATATATATATATATATATTAGATGTGATATACATACAAATATAGGAGTGGGATGAAGATTTTATAGGTTAACAAATTTATATGATATTTGCTGGTGACATATTTGACCAATGGAATCCAAGCACTTCAACACTGTTTTAAAAGGCGTGAACCACAAGAGGAACTACGTTGAAAAATTAACCTCCTTTGTTCACATTTCATGAGAGTGTTGTGGTCAGCCTATGAACTGTATTGCTGAGCCTTGTATACTCTCTCACACACACACACACACACACACACACATATATATATATATATATATATATATATATGTGTGTGTGTGTGTGTGTGTGTGTGTGTGTGTGTGTGCAGGATTGGACAAAACAAATGTCTCTTGATTAACAATTTTATAAACGATATTTTCACGATTCCTGGGCAACTTTTTTATATTTGGATGGAATCCGTGGATTAGTCCACAAGTACAGTTTTTATCTCAAATACTTTCGGCACATATATACATTGAGAGAGAGAGAGACAGACAGACAGAGAGACAGAGAGAGACAGAGATTTGGCTCAAGGTAAAAAATTATGAGCGCTTAGTAGCTGATAAGAGAGAAGATAAACTTTGCATAATTCTGATGACGACAACGAGATCTGAGGAATTATCCACTAGGCTAATTCTCTCACCCAGACATGTTAGAGACATATTAATTATGTTAGCCTTTTGAGAGTTCCCAGATGAATTCTCCAAGAAGAATTTTAAACAAAAATTTCATTTTTAAAATGGAAATGGAACGAAGCAATCCAAGAGGCTAGAAAACATTTTACATTCTTTAAATATCAAAAGCAATTAGAAATCCACTTCTATATATATAATATATATATATATATATATATATATATATATATATGTGTGTGTGTGTGTGTGTGTGTGTGGTGTGTGTGTGTGTGAGTGTGTGTAAGCACTTTTACGTATGGCACACATCTGTCTGATTATTTGAAACCTAGTTCTCGCAATACGAACAATAGATAAAAACGGCCAAGACTCTAATAACAAATAAAAATGTGTGTGTATCAGTGAGTCACCTTATTTTAGAAATTTACTCCTAGAAGCCTTAGCCCAACATATCAGGCCATCCATGAGCAAATTATAAACATTTTACAATCCCGAAATTTTGGATTTCCAGGTTTTAATTACTGCGATTGTTTTCGGCAATTTATTTGTAAATTTTGTGAAGATTATATCTTTTAAAGTAACTCTTCCAATTTATTTTGTTTTGTTTTGTTTTGTTTTACGGCATATCACCCTCAGTGGGTTATTTAATGCCGATAAAGTTTTGAAATAAATCAATTCTTAATGGATAATATAATTTTGTTTATCAACTCATGTTTTTCTATTTAACCCATAGATGGGACCCTAACAGGTACTACCACTCCGGGCCAGAGTGGACCAGGGAGCAATGGTGATGAAGGGGTGCTCCACATTCCCCAAACCTCCAGAACTGGAACCTCACCATCAGATAGAGTTTAACGTCATTACCAGGACATGTAGACCTCAGTCACTGCCTTCTCACACCCATATGATAAAAAGGGTTGGGTCTTGCCATAAGGCAATAGGGTTGGGAAAATCGTATAGGTGCTAGGGCTTGACGTGACCAGCCGATTGATCGGAGGGGGCCTCTCCGACCGCCCGTCTAGCCCAAGATAGGGCCAAAGTGGAGTATTGCAAGTCATGAACTTCTTTTTTTTTGCATTGTTATATAGTTTCAAGTATTCCTGTGCAATACCAACAATGTATATTCAATTATATTGTTTAAAGTTATTATTCCTATTTAATAATAATTTTCGCACAGTTATAAGTATTCATATGCAATACCAGTAATTCAGGGGCCGGGTTAGCTCAGTCGGTAGAGCGTCCGGCTAGAAACCACAAGGTTCCTAGTTCGATACCGGCCCTCACCAACTCAGCGTGTGAGTAGCACAGGGATCTGTGCGGTAAAGTAAGGAGCTGATGGTAGGTGTGGCGCTCCACCTCAGATGCCAAAAACAATCTCCTTGGTCTAGTCCTATTGAAAAGGGGATAGACTCCATTGCTGACTGGCTGATACCGACTTTAGGCCACCCCTATGACTTTACTTTTTTATTTACTTATAATGAGCTGAAATCAGGTCTGTGTATGGTATAGTCTGCTCATAGAGAGAAGCATTACATATCTCGTGTCGTATGTATAGATAGATAGATAGATAGATAGATAAAAGTTAGAGAGGTAGAAAGAAAGAATTAAATAGAAAAAAGAAGAAAGATACGCATATGTATGTGTATTTTTCTTCTTTTTTCACACACACACACACACACACACACCCATACACCCACACACACACATACATTGTTATTATTATTATTGGAGAAATGATTATAAAGTGCTCAATTACTTCTGTAAGAGCTGTATTTATTTATTTACTTATTATAGTCACCAATACAATTAAAAGTCCGTTTTACCAATGCTTTCGGAACATCACTTTTAGGTGATTATCCGTCATCAGAAACGTTCACTTTATATATATATATATATATATATATATATATATATATATTATATATATATATAAAGTGAACGTTTCTGATGACGGATAATCACCTAAAAGTGATGTTCCGAAACCATTGGTAAAACGGACTTTTAATTGTATTGGTAACTATAAATGAATATATATATATATATATATATATGCGGCCGAACGGATATGGTCTCTGACTATGCCTGTGAAGTCCCGGTTTCGATTCCTGTCGGAGGGGAGTCGTTAGTATACATCGCTGAAGAGACTTAATAAAGTCGAAACAGTCTGTACGGTGTTCTGCATAGCGAGCCATCCTTTGCGGGATTTACTTGTCAAGATTATTTTCTATAATTATCGAATTTTATGCGATACATGCATTTATAATTGCCTTCAAGCAAAAATACAAATATATATATATATATATATATATGGAAGTACGATGAGGAAATTAATCCGATAGTATGTGGAGAAAATTCCAGCTTATATAGAGGGCGAATGGTGCAAAGTAATACTGTCACAAGGGCCACATCGCTTAAACATTCACAGAGAAACAAAAAAGTTATCATTTTTTTCATCAATGGATAAGGACAACAGTCCGAAATACCCAAATAATACATTTTTTCTTTGTCCATTTTTTGGGTATATATTTAGATCTGAAAAAGAAAGAGTGCTTTTTAAGAGAAAACGATAGAGTTTTTGACTTTTTAAGAGAAAAACGACAGAGTTTTTTGACTTACCGAATGTAGTCGTTTCGGCAAAGGATCATTCCTGCCTTAGTAAAACACGAAGACCCAATTTCGCCCAGTGGTGCCTGGCAGCAAGCGCATTTCAAGCATCCAGTATGCCAGTAACGTTCCATGGCGAACAGCAGAAACTTGTCAACAATTTTCGATCCACAGCCGGCACAGGACTTCGCCCGAGGTAACTGGTTATTATTTAGACCACCGGCTGGACTGTTTGTATTTTCGGTGTCTCCTGGCATTCCTCCAACAGATGTTGTCTTCGGTGTCATATTAAGCTGATCTTCGTTACCTGGAAAAGAGAAACAAAAAACAAAATTGAAACATTGAGCCAGTGAGAAGGAAATTAGGTTTAAGGTGCTGGGTAGGTGGCGCCGTTCAAAGGGGTACAAGTTGGTAAGAAGTTAGTTATAGAGCTTGAATGCTGTGGAGAGTGGTAATAAATAAAACCTAATGATATCCATTTTTATTGTATAATATCATGTTTGATTTAACATATTTCTGGCCGCACTATCGGCTGGTGCTGTAGAATAAACCAACTGCACCACTGTAAAGGGGTAACCCCCACTAATGGTACCACCTGACGACCCGTGATGCTTAAGAACGGAATCCTGGTGGCAGAACAGTCTATGGCATAAAACTCCACCTTTGCTCTTACTTAAGCTAGACAGGCGGTCAAAGAGTCCCACCCCCTTCGATCAATCGTCTTAAGGGCCGAAGTGGGGTGTTACATGTCGGACTGCTGGGAAAATAATCTAAAGTTTAGGAAAGAGAAAGTAAAAGAAAAAGTCGTCGCGGCGGCCTAATATCGGTATCAGAGTCTATCCCCTTTTCACTAGCGCTAGACCAAGGAGATTATTTTAGCGTCTGAGGTGGGGCGCCACACTTACCATCAGCTCCTCACTTTACTGCACAGATCCCTGTGCAACTCATACGCTGAGTTGTCGAGGGTCGGAATCGAACCAGGAACCTTGGGATTCCTAGCCGAACGCTCTATCGACTGAGCTAAAACGCTTTCTGATGAGGTTGTCCTGGCAATGTAACTAAGAACGTCAATGTTTCCTACAATTTAACCTGAGGGAACATTAGAAAATTTGATTATGGCCACGATATAAACGATGGAATTAGTCGTTTTGAAGATATTAGTATTAACATTTTAGGAATATATTAAGAATATACTACATATCAAAAGTGCTACTGTATGTCGGAACCACTTGGACCCTAACGAAGCGCCTTGAGAATAAGCTAGGTGGGACCTGCACAAGAATGCTGCGTGCGGTCTTGAACAAGTCGTGGAAACAGCACCCCACAAGGAAGCAACCTGCCCCCTATCTCACAAACCACCCGGGTGAGACGGATAAGGCATGCTGAACACTGCTGGAGAAGCAAGGACAAACTCATAAGCGGTGTTCTCCTGTGGAAGCCAACACATAGACATGCTAGTGTGAGTTGCCCACCAAGTGCCTACATTGACCAACAGTGCGAGGATACTGGATGCTGTGCAGAGGACCTCCCAGCGGCAATTAATGATAGGGAAGGTTGGCGAGAGATTGTCATGGATATCCGTGCTAATTGCGCGACATGATGATGAATGATATTATATATAATATATTTTATATATTTATATGATAATATATATATATATATATATATATATATAATATATATATATTATTATTATAATGGAGATTGTGGGTTTGTCTGTCTGTAACCGAAACTATATTAGTATACAAGTCACAATTCCTTTCGTTATTTACATCATATTTTCCATGATTTTATTTTTATCTAAACCTCAATTATTAATAAAATTGTTTTACATTACTTACACTGTTGACCATATCTACATACTAATAACATGCAATTGCATTTATATATACAACAAAATAGAGGTTTACAGTGTGAATGGGAAGGCTAATTTGCATATTGATCTTAAAAAATTGATTTTGATAAATATATGCTTAGTATCATTGATTTCTAATTTTTTGGTTTTATCTTATTGAATATGAGCAAAAATCTCTTCAATAAATCTTAAAAGAAATCCCTTAACAAGAAGAAATAACTGTAATATTATTCTTTACTTCCTATTTTAGCTAAACATTTTAATTAGGAAAAGTTACCAATGAAAGACGGGAGTAACGGAAAATGATGGAAGAGTTAGTTTCAAAGTTGTTCTATTTTTCAATCATACCCCCTCTGTTCAAAATCTTTTTATCTACATTCTTATTCAGTTTCATTAGCCTTCCTAATTTAATATGATATTTTATTATAAAATTTAACTAAAATACTTGCAACCGGAGGGTGCATATATTTGCTAGTATATATAATACATAAAATATATTATATATGAATAGTATGTTATAATTAATTAATGTTGAGGATAAGGTTATGATAATCCTTTCTGAATTCAATTGGATTTTTTGTTTTGGTTTAATATTAATTATGCTACAAAGATATCAAACAAACCGAATCAATTATGATCCCATATCAATCAATCAAATAATGACCTAGATATCTGAACAAATCCTCTTTTCTTTTATATTGTATATGTACCCCACCAAAATACTTTATATATATATATATATATATAATTATATATATATATATATATATATATATATAAACAAATACATTAAACCGAAACGAAAAAAATCCACTTGATTACACAATGGATTATCATAAAATTATCCTTAACATTAACTAATTATAACCTACTGATTCATTAATTATAATCTACTATAATGTACTGTTATCAATACACACATAACATTGTTATACACAAATCTAATTTCGTCGAATATGTCACGGCCGTAATCACATTTTCAATTGATTTTCGTTTACACACTGTTTTAGATAGTAAACATTGGCGTTCTCGGTTACGTTGCCTGGACAATCTCGTTGGATGTTTGCTTTTTTTCCCCTATGTTCCTCTCCTGAAATTTAGTTGGTTTTCCCTTTTGGGGTAGTCCTTTTGGCGTATTGATTAACATTTCGGACTGTGACACCGTAGATTGAATTCCAATCACGTTATTATGTTCACTTTCGGACTAATACCATCGGGAAAGGTATGAAACCCCCATCCTCCCAGTTATTGATAAAATAGTTCCACTACTGTCATTTTAGAAGGGAGGCTTCAGCATTAAATAACCCATGAAGGTTGATATCCCTTAAACAAAGAAACCAAACAAAACATTTATCTATTTGGCCAGTTGTCAATACTTGGGAAACTATTTACAGCTGTCCAGATGATAGTTTAAAATAGGGAGTTACTTTTCAATCACCATATATATATATATATATATCATCCCTTCTTTCTTTCGTAAAATTTTTTTGCTCGTTGATGATGACCCTTCTACTAAGGCGTCGAAACAGATTCTGTCAGCAGATAATAATTACCAATTGTTTTTTCAAAATGTTAAATTCATTCTGTCGGATTAATTTCCATTTATTTACACATTTGTCTCATGAAAAAACAAAATATACGGATTTTTACACCTCCGAAGATTATTCTACGAACACTACAAAAAAATTTACCTACACCACAAACTTTTTGAAACTTAACATCTTCTTTCAATTGTGCTGTGGACATGTAAACAACTTATTAAGCTGGATTATATTTTGAACATTTTTGATAATCTCTTACACTTTTTTATATATTTACACCAAACTCTTTTTGAGTTTATTTTTGAATTAAAAATGCTTCTGATTTTTAAAAATAAAATTTATTTTATTTTTGAAACAGTATGCGCATTTTAAAAAAATTCAAGCATTCCAGCGTGTGTTTGTACCCCCTATTCTCTTCTAACGGTTTTTTATCCCTTCCTTCTTTCGTAAAATTTTTTTGCTCGTTGATGATGACCCTTCTACTAAGGCGTCGAAACAGATTCTGTCAGCAGATAATAATTACCAATTGTTTTTTCAAAATGTTAAATTCATATATATATATATATATATATATATAAGTAAAGTCGTCGGGGCGGCCTAGTGTCGGTATCAGCCAGTCAGCGAGGGAGTCTATCCCCTTTTCAATATCTGAGGTAGAGCGCCACACCTACCATCAGCTCCTTACTTTACCGCACAGATCCCTGTGCTACTCATACGCTGAGTTGGCGAGGACCGGTATCGAACTAGGAACCTTGTGGTTTCTAGCCGAACGCTCTACCGACTGAGCTAACCTGGACCATATATATATATATATAAAAGTAAAGTAAAGTCGTCGGGGCGGCCTAGTGTCGGTATCAGCCAGTCAGCGAGGGAGTCTATCCCCTTTTCAATATCTGAGGTAGAGCGCCACACCTACCATCAGCTCCTTACTTTACCGCACAGATCCCTGTGCTACTCATACGCTGAGTTGGCGAGGACCGGTATCGAACTAGGAACCTTGTGGTTTCTAGCCGAACGCTCTACCGACTGAGCTAACCCAGAACATAAGTAAAAAATATAACAAAAGACTGAGACTTTTTGCATTATAGTCAATTTCAGAAAGCTTCTAAGTCTTCTGTTATATTTTTACTTATAGATGAGACTCTAACAATAAGAGTACACATTGGGCTCTGCAAACTGCGACACCTTTTTAAAAAAAGCCCTCTGTCGTAAGGACTGTTTCTTCTCCGGATTTTGGGATTTTATATATATATATATATATATATATATATATCTTATTATAATGGAGATTGTGTGTTTTTCTGTCTGTAACCGAAACTATATTACTATTCAAGTAACAATTCCCTTAGTTATTATGTCACATTCTACAGGATTTTATTTTTATTTAAACCTCAATTATTAATAAAATTGTTTTACATTACTAATACCGTTGGCCTTATCTACATACTAATAACATACAATTGTATTTATATA
>CM042159.1:90938070-90945570 GCA_023376005.1 Doryteuthis pealeii | reverse complement strand
TTAGTTTTAGATTAGGTACGACCCGATTTCTAAGGAGTGCAGACGCGATTGTCAGCTCTGATGAGTCGGTCTCCCCGCGGCGGAATTAAATGGGCAAGGTTGCTACTACGTCACAATAAGTCAAACAGCAAACATTCTACCATAATAATTACTAGCAAGAACATACGCCCTCTGCCGGGCATAAGTATATAAGTTTTAATGTAATAAGATATATTAAATTAGAGACTATTGAAATTGAACAAGAACGCATATAAAAAGATTACACTTATTCTAATTATATTTCAATTGCTTTCTATATAAAACCATTCGTGTGGTGCATTGGTTAAAGTCATGGGAAATGGACTCGCCGCCACGAGTTCAAATCCTGGACACGGTAACTGCATTTTCACTTAGGGCAAATACCCTTGGGAAAGGTATGAATCCAATTCTCTCTCCAGCTATGGTCAAATAGTAGGGCAGACTGGGCTCTTTAACCTTGGTTAGGCAACCGGTCTAGGAGAAGGAAAACTCTGAATTCAAACCTGTTGAACTCCGCTTAAGAAATTGACCTTGTGTCACATCCTGCTCGTGCGGAGGGGTTGGTAAATATATATAAAATCATTCAAAGGATTGATTTTAATACGTTGGGGAATAAGACAATAATATTAGAGATCTATAACACCAAGTAATTATTTATTAAACCCGGTTTAGTTAAAATTAATTATGCAAATTAATCACATCATATATTACGTTAATTTGTTATTCATATAAGAATCATTACAGGATTTGAAACGCACTAATAACATGGGCTGTTAGAATATGTGTAATCATTTTATATGCGTTCTTATTTGATTTCGTTAGTCTTTCTAATTTAATATATTTCATTGCATTAAAAATTAAATATTTACGCCCATCGGAGGGTGCATATTCTTGCTAGTGTGAATAATACAGTTCCCTCAATTTCGATTAATATATAAAAGTACAACACAGGTGTTAATTAAAGGTGCGAAATTGATACCATTTCCATCAGAATTTCTTTATAATATTCCAATATCCGTTTACCAATTCCACAATATCAGACATGTTGGAATTTGAGGAAAATCCAGAAGATCTTTAACGAAGAGGAGGATGGACAGTTGATTGTGTCAGGGGTCGCAATTATCTGAAAAAAGGTCGGGGTTCGAATTCCTTACAAGAAGCATTTGCAGATACGATGACATTGCCTGAGTTAACGACGCCAGGATCTTGAACAGACAAAAAGGTCCTGATCCTAATTGATAATCATCTTATGAATTGGAGCGGACATTTCTCAGCCCGTGGATGATTCGGTCTGTATCGGATAACGAGGAACGCGTCACTTGATTTGGAGATATGTTTATGATCATTTCAAGAGAAAGGTTTCTTTGGTAATCTAACTAGCAAGAATATGCACCCCCCGGGCGTAAGTATCTAAGTTTTAATGTTATGAAATATATTAGATTAGAAAGACTAACGAAATTAAATAAGAACGCATATAAAAAGATTACACTTATTTCAATTATATTTTCATTAGTTTCTGTATTAAAAAAAAATAATTCATAGAATTAATTTAAATACGATAGCAATAATTTGGACCATTCCACTAAACTACCGAGTCAAACCTCCACTTCCGCTATCACAAGTCACCTACTTGATAATCCTGCATGCGCAGCGTCTTATAATCATTCAATGTTTACTATATTAGAGGCCGCTGACAACGAATTACGTCTCTCAATTCTTGAATCCTTATTGATCAACAAATTCCGCCCCGAACTTTGTATACAAAAACAATCCTTCAATTTACTGTTATTTGGATCCAACAACCACTCCTCCAACAATAATATTGCTGATAATAACTCTGCCTGTTCTCACAACTCTGCTACGTAATATATATATATATATATATTTTTTTTTTTTTTTTTTACTTCCACATCTGCTAATTTTACACATTATTCCTCGTACAAACATTAGTGTCACGGTATGTTTCTCTGATGAGACGTGACCGAAAAAAAGATATCTTTTTCAGAAGAAAAAAAAAAATTGTGAAATTGTATTTATTATAACATCTCACAATGCACACGCTTTTCAAAACCATTTTCAAATATATATATATATATATATATATATATATATATAGAGAGAGAGAGAGAGAGAGAGAGAGAGAGGGGGGGGGAGAGGGATATAGTTTGCTTTTTTTATAAATAAAAAGGGCTCAATATCGGCGTTAAAACATGTATATCTAGACAATAGCGTAGAAAAAGACGACGTCTCTTGGTGACTATCATTTTCTCGCTTTATCGATCTTCAGACCAAGAGTTTATCAGACTAAGACTCACATTGGCGAGAAACGGACAGTTGCTGTGCGCCGTTGACTCTAAGTGTACGCTATCCGAACTATATATGTAAACCCTGTTTAACAACATGTAGAATTCATAATTGAGTATTTCAACGAATCTTACAGCAATTACTGTATGCACTCCTAAATTGTATGTGCTAATATATTAAGTGACGATCAGCTCGGCAAAGAAACTGACAGTTGCCATTCGTCGTTGTCTCTGCGTATTGGCTATCCGAACTCTATAACTGTAAACCCTGTTTAACAACATATACAATATATTACCGAGTATTTCAACGGATCTTGTAACAATTATTGCCTGCACTCTTTAAATTGCATGTGCCAGCATATTAAGATGTTCCTGTGAGTTTATTTGTCTCTACTGAAGCGCACCTTGGCGCGCACTTGTATTTTCAAGTGTCGCGTGTCCAATACAAACTAATTAGCTATTTCGCCAACATCTTTTCCCCCAAAAACAAAATTTCCACTGTCGTCCATTTCAGAGGAAGCAATTCCTATAATAGATTTTTGTCAAAATCAATTTCAATTTAACACGTTTTTTCTTCTTTTTTTTAAACATTTAATACATTACGAAAATGCATTTCTTTGAAAATTTTATTAATTTATTGCCTTTTTTAACACAATGTATGTTTCAATTGATTTTACAACAATAATAACAAAAGAGAAAAGTAATATTTTATAAAATATTCGCTGCAAGTTAAACTTGGCGCGGCATCAAATGTACAGAGAAAAAAGATGTTTATCGAATAAGATAATTTGATAAAAACTGTATCGATTGATAGATAAACGTTTTCTATTACTGCATCCGTGAAATAAATGTAATATATATATATATATATATATATATATATATATATGTGCAGGTTTATATATATATATATATATATATATATATATAATATTCATTTTATATATTATATATATATATATATATATATATATATATATATATATATATATATATAATATTCATTTTTTCTCTCATATACAGCATTTCATTTTTCTCCAGATCGTCTCATATCATATACCTTGAAAAAGGGTGATGGTTCACCCAAAATATCGGAATTGATCAAACCAGGAACAGAACAACAATTGAATATTAAAATTCTTTTTTTTTTTCAATGCTTCAAACGACAAAAAAAACGTTCACAAGAACAAAGTTTATACATAACACACACATATATATATATATATATATATATATATATATATATAATTGCTAAAGAAAAATTGGTCATTTAACGGTTATAGATCTATTTCTGCGTATTTCATCAGTTTCATCAGAATACTAACTTTATTGAAAATTGTAAACAGAGAATTCATGAGGCTTTATATATACCTTTTCTGTGAATTTCTGAGAAGTTACCGGTTTTCAAATCTTCTCATCGTCTTAAGGGGTGGGGGTGTTTGTAACCAGTGGGTGATGATGATGTCCCTCTGGATGGTTTATTGAGGGGATTAAACCACCTAGAGAGTAAACATCATACATATATATATATATATATATATATATATATATATATAAATGGACTGTCTCGTCGATTTTCGACGCATGAGTGTTCATCCAGTGAACAACCAACACAATGATTTGTTTATAGTGGTGAAGGCTTGTGTAGGACCATCCCGCATTTTTTGGCACAGTCGATAGGAAAGAATTGGTGCATCAAGGGTTGCCACAAACCCAATCAACGACCGACCTCAGGAATTTTGAATTCAGAGTTATCCCTCTCCTAGACTGGTTACCTACCCAATGTTAAAGAGCCCAGTCTGCCCTACTATTTAACCCATAGCTGGAGGGAGAATATATGGATTCATACCTTTCCCAAGGGTATTAGCGATATGTGAAATGCCAACAGCTTCGTCTAGGAATTGAACTCGAATCGACGAGTCCATTTTCCACTCTAACCACTAGCCTCCATATATATATATATATATATATATATATATATATATATATATATATATATATATATATATATATATATATATATATATATATATATATATATATATATATATATATATATATATACTATATATATATATATATATATATATATATTCAGTATGTAATGGAGGTGCGTGGTCTAATGGTAAGAATCGTAGGAAATGGACTTATCGACCCAAGTTCTAATCCTTGACGAGGCTGTTTGCATTTCACATAGCGCTAACACCCTTGGGAAAGGTAAGAATCCAACTACCCTTCCTCCAGCTCTGGGTAAATATTAGCGCGGACAAGGCTCTTTAATTTTGGCTAGATAACCAGTCTAGCAGAAGGAACATTATGAATTCAAACCTTGCATTAATGAAAACACCGTTGTTATGGCCTCTCCATCCCTTTCAAATATTATATAGTATCATGTCGTAAACCCAACCAATCAATCCTATTCATACCTTGTAAACACAAAATTACTATAGTATACATATAGTATTCTTTCTTGCCACAAACGACTGTGGAATATATTTTCGGTCATATAATTCAATTTTGGTACACCAACCAGTCTAGGAGAAGGAAAACTCTAATTTCAAACCTTGCATTAATGAAAAAAACTGTCCACATTGCGTCTCAGTCCCATTCAAACATTATATAGTATCATCGCGTTATTGGTAAATCGGGGTTCATCATCATCATCATCATCATAAAGTCGACGGGGCGGCCTAAAGTCGGTATCAGCCAGGCAGCGAGGGAGGCTATCCCCTTTTCAATAGCGCTAGACCAAGGAGATTGTTTTAGCATCTGAGGTGGTGCGCCACAACTACCATCAGCTCCTTACTTTACCGCACAGATCCCTGTGCTACTCATACGCTGAGTTGGCGAGGACCGGTATCGAACTAGGAACCTTGTGGTTTCTAGCCGAACGCTCTACCGACTGAGCTAACCCGGCCCCTATTATCATCTTATTATAATGGAGATTGTGTGTTTTTCTGTCTGTAACCGAAACTATATTACTACTCAAGTCACAATTCCCTTAATTATTTACGTCAAATTCTCCATGATTTCATTCTTTTAAACCTTCAGTTATTAATAAAAATTGTTTTACATTATTAATACTGTTGACCATATCTACGTACTAATAACATGCAATTGTATTTATATATACAACAAAATAGCAGTTTACAATTTGAACGAGAAGGCTAATTTGCATATTGAAATTTAAAATGTTATTTTAATAAATATGTGCTTGGTATTATTGATTTCTAATTGTTTGGTTTTATCTTAAGGAATATAAACAAAAATCTCGTGGATAAATCTTAAAAGAAATTTATTTACAAGAAGAAATAACTGTAATATTATCCTTTACTTCCTATTTTAACTAAATAGTTAAATTAGGAAAATTTACCAATGAAAGAGGGGAGTAATGGAAAATGATGGAATAGTTAGTTTCAAAGTTGTTCTATTTTTCGATTATACCCCCTCTGTTGCAGATCTTTTTATCTGCATTCTTAGTCAGTTTCATTAGCCTTTCTAATTTAATATGATATTTTATTATATCAAAACTTAAATACTTGCACCCGGAGGGTGCATATATTTGCTAGTCATAATAATAATAATAATAATAATAATAATAATGCCGTAAACCCAACCAACCAACCCTATTTCTACGGTGTAAACACAAAATTACTTAACTTTTTTCCCCTCTTCATCTAGTATTCTTTCTTGCCACCAACGACAGTAGAAATATATTTGCGATCATATAGTTCAAAGTTGATCAAAGTTTTTTTGTTTTTTTTTACTATTCCAGATTCTTCATGCGGCATGACAAGCGAGATATTAAAAAAAAATACATATAAATGTTTTTCTATTTTTATTTTCTTCATTTTTTTTCTTCTTCTTTCGCGCAGTTACCTCCTTCCGAATGTTCTACACCTGCTATCTACACGTCTCTTCCATCAACACCAAAACTTGCCGCTCTTTTTTTTTATGACAATCGACACTGGGTGAACAGAAACGTTCGCACCGTTTATTGAATCAAATAAAAGACACTAAATGATCCATAGAAGCCGTTGGGTTCTCCTTCTAAAATGTGGTCCATGATTATATTAGTGCTTCTATTATGGGGAGTAGATGAATATATATATATTTACCGACCCCTCCGCACGAGCAGGATGTGACACAAGGTCAATTTCTTAAGCGGAGTTTAACAGGTTTGAATTCAGAGTTTTCCTTCTCCTAGACCGGTTGCCTAACCAAGGTTAAAGAGTCCAGTCTGCCCTACTATTTACCCATAGCTGGAGGGAGAGTAGAATTCATACCTTTCCCAAGGGTATTAGCGCTAAGTGAAATGCAATTACCACGTCCAGGATTTGAACTCGGGGCGACGAGTCCATTTCCCATGATTTTAACGATTTAACCGACTCGGATAAGTGTAAAGGAGGAGAGGGAAAGGGAGAGAGATAAGAGGGGATTCACACTCAAAATATTCCAAAACGGTGAATTTCTTTTTGATAGTAAAGTCGATGTTTAAACGTTTCGGTTTATGTTAAACCTTCGTCAGGACAATACTAAATAATAGAAAAAAATTATTGTATGAACAATGATGGGTGTTTTTAAAGTGATGGGGCTTAAGAAACGACTCGTGATTGTATTCTATATACTTTCATATTTCTTAAAACAAAATACATTGATTTTAATCAGTGTTAATCATTTAAAAAAATAAACTATTCATAAATTAAGAACATAATTTGAATTAGTTCGCCATACAAATAAAGACATATACTTAATTAAGGGGGTCAAAAAGGAAATTAATTAAACTGATACATTTTATCATTTGAACCAAACAATCAATTAAGAACTGAATTCAAATTTGTCATATGTACAAAAAAGCTTTTAAAAAAAGTTTGTTTCAAAACATTCACAAGTTTAGGGTTACATCTTAAAAATATCGCTTTAAATGTAAACAAAGAAAACTATTCCTAAACTAAAATAAAACATTGTAATACACGAATTCTTAGCAATTTTTAAATTTTTTAAATTTTTTTTTAAAGTGACGGGACTTAAGAAAAGGCTCATGACAGTATTTTAGCAAGCTCTAATTTTTAATCACTCATTTTTTATAAAATGATTTTTTCATTCTTTCGTATTGTCCCTACGAAGGTTTTTATATAAGCTGAAGACCTGGAGAAACTTGTTGTCACTCAGCATCCAA
>CM042159.1:90911285-90918785 GCA_023376005.1 Doryteuthis pealeii | reverse complement strand
CAGTGTGAATGGGAAGGCTAATTTGCATATTGATCTTAAACATTTGATTTTAATAAATATGTGCTTAGTATATTGTTTCTAATTGTTTGGTTTTATCTTAATGAATATGAGCAACAATCTCTTCAATAAATCTTAAAAGAATTTATTAACGAGAAGAATTAACTGTAATTTTATTCTTTACTTCCTATTTTACTAAATAGTTAAATAGGAAATTTACCAATAAGACGGGAGTAATGGAAAGTGATGGAAGAGTTAGTTTCAAAGCTGTTCTATTTTTCGATTATACCCCCTCTGTTACAGATCTTTTTATCTGCATTCTTAGTCAGTTTTATTAGCCTTTCTAATTTAATATGATATTTTATTATATCTAAACTTAAATACTTGCACTCGGAGGGTGCATATATTTGCTAGTATTCATAATGTCGAAACAGAGTCAGCAAAAATGTTTAACTCTTGCTGTTTTCTATAAAACTTTCTTTACATATTGTCGGATTCAATATCCATTTTTTCATATATATATATATATATATATATATATTATATATATAATATATATATAATCTAATATATATATATATATATATATTATATTATATATATATATAATCTAAAAGGTTATTTTACATTGAGCTCTCTTTAGTGATTTTGATTCACTGTATTTATACATACTGGATCAATATTAGTACAGTGGATTAGAAATCACATATAGAATCATCCCTTACTACCAAGTATAAAATAAAATTTTAAATATCAATATGCAAATTAGCCTTCTCGTTCAAACTGTAAACCGCTATTTTGTTGTATATATAAATACAATTGCATGTTATTAGTACGTAGATATGATCCACAGTATTAATAATGTAAAACAATTTTTATTAATAACTGAAGGTTTAAAAGAATGAAATCATGGAGAATTTGACGTAAATAATTAAGGGAATTGTGACTTGAGTAGTAATATAGTTTCGGTTACAGACAGAAAAACACACAATCTCCATTATAATAAGATGTCTTTTTCAAAGCAACATTGTAAGCGGAAAAATGAAATGAATATATCAGTAATTACGGGGCACAGAACGCTCTCGATCACTACCGGAATTTTTTAATTAAAAAAAAAAAATACATATTTGTTGTTAAAAATAAAATAAATTTTATTTTTAAAATGTTTAAGCATTTTATCATAAAAAACTCAAAAGAGTTTGTAGTAAAAATGTATATGAATATCAAAAAAGTTCAGGAAAATGAAAATGAAAAATAGCATTCTGTGCCCCGTAATTACTAATATATTCATTTCGTTTTTCCACTTACAATGTTGCTTTGAAAAAGACATATTCATAATGCCGAAACAGATATCTGTCAGCAAAAATTTTTAACATCTTGTTGTTTTTCTATAAAACTTTCTTACATATATTATATATATATATATATATATATATATATATATATATGTATAAGGGTTTTATAATTTGCTTGAAGCATTGTGTATATATTGGTTTGGAGGTTGATTTTGAAGGCTATCACAATGCAGGTGTAAAGAAAAAATAAGGTAACAATGGTGTTGTTTGTTAACCTGTGACACTTGCATTGTGATAGCCTTCAAAACCAATCTCCAAACCATATATATATATATATATATATATATATATATATATATATACTAGCAAATATATGAACCCTCCGGGTGCAAGTATTTAAGTTTTAATGTAATTAAATATCATATTAAATTAGAAACGCTAATGAATCTAAATAAGAATGCAGATAAAAAGATATGAAACAGAGGGGATATGATTGAAAAATAGAACAACTGAAACTTACTCTTCCATCACTCTCGTCTTTCATTGTTATTTTTTCTAATTCAAGTATTTAGTTAAAAGAGGAAGTAAGAGGAAGTAAAGAATAAAATAACAGTTATTTTTTCTTGTTAATGGATTTCATTTAAGATTCATTGAAGAGATTTTTGCTTATATTCATTAAAATAGAACCAAACAATAAGAAATCAATAATACTAAGCATATATTTATCAAAATTACATTTTTAATATTAATATGCAAATTAGCCTTCCCGTTCACACTGTAAACTGCTATTTTGTTGTATATTTAAATACAATTGCATGTTATTAGTATGTAGGTATGGTTAACAGTATAAATAATGTAAAACAATTTTATTAATAATTGAGGTTTAAAATAAAATAAAATCATGTGATGTGAATATTACAAAGGGAATTGTGACTTGAATAGTAATATAGTTTCGGTTACAGACATACAAACACACAATCTCCATTATAATAAGATATATATATATATATATATATATATGTGTGTGTGTGTGTGTTAATAAATGTGTTGATCCACAGAGATTTATTTATGCGATAATCCTCGTCGTCCCTGAACTGAAGAAAATCGGTTTTATCTTTTCATATCTTACGTTTGTCCTTTGTTATCTACATATCCTTTACTTTTTCTCAGACGCTTTTCAAATCATCATCATCATCATCATCATCATCATATATTATTATTATTTTCACTCCTTTTGAGTTTTTCTCATCAGCGTTATCTGGTGGTATTTCACTGGAGTCCGAGTGACAATAAGTTCCCTCAGGTCTCTTGGACTCTTCTGGGTATTCTAGCCGATTGCAGCGATGCAGTTGTCTGGATGGTCTCAATTCTTCCTATGATTTCCAGATCCTCCATTTTTTTTTTCATGTTTATTGGGACCGTTCCAAGTGCACCAACTTCAATAGGTATCACTTTCACTCTCATATTCCACAGCCTTTTCAATTCTCTGGCAAGTCCAGGTATTTATCCATCTTTTCAATTTCCTTCAGCTTCACTCTGTGATCTACTGGAACCGCAAAGTCCACAAGTTGACACATTCTCTTTTTTTTAACCAGACTATTATTATTATTATTATTATTATTAGTTTTTCACACCTGCCGTAGTAGGTGATTCACTGGAGGCTGAGTGACAGCAAGTCTCCTCAGATCTCCAGGACTCTTCTGAGTATTCTAGCCGATCCCAACAGTGCTGTAGTTTGGATGGTTTTGGTTCTACTGATTTCCAGTTAACCCAAATTATTTTCCAGAGCTTCCAAGGGCACCAGTTACGATTGGTACTACCTTCACCATCATGTTCCACAGTTTCCTCAATTCTCTGGCAAGGTCTAAGTATTTGTCAATCGCTTCGCTTTCTTTCATTTTCACTCGGTGGTCGGCCGGGACGGCAAAATCCACGAGATGACAGATTCTCATTATTATTATT
This sequence comes from Doryteuthis pealeii, assembly GCA_023376005.1. Taxonomy (NCBI): domain Eukaryota; kingdom Metazoa; phylum Mollusca; class Cephalopoda; order Myopsida; family Loliginidae; genus Doryteuthis; species Doryteuthis pealeii. The sequence continues at coordinate 90,915,531 of CM042159.1, read as the reverse complement.
ATTATTATTATTATTATTATTATTATTATTATTATTTACTCCTTTTGAGTTTTCACATCAGCATTAGCTGATGGTCTTTCACTGGAGTCTGAGTGACAGCAAGTCTCCTCAGGTCTCCAGGACTCTTCTGAGTATTCTGGCAGATTGCAGCAGTGCAGTGTTCTGAATGGTTTCAATACTTCCTCTGATTTCCAAACATCCCAGACCCTTTTCCAATCCTTTTGGGACTGTTCCAAGTGCACCAACTACAATTGGTATCACCTTCACTTTCATATTCCATAACTTTTTTAGTTCTCTGGCAAGGTCCAGATATTTGTCTATTTTTTCATATTATTATTATTACTAGCAAATATATGCACCCTCCGGGTGCAAGTATTTAAGTTTTGATATAATAAAATATCATATTAAATTAGAAAGGCTAATGAAACTGACTAAGAATGCAGATAAAAAGATCTGCAACAGAGGGGGTATAATCGAAAAATAGAACAACTTTGAAACTAACTATTCCATCATTTTTCATTACTCCCCTCTTTCATTGGTACATTTTCCTAATTTAACTATTTAGTTAAAATAGGAAGTAAAGGATAATATTACAGTTATTTCTTCTTGTAAATAAATTTCTTTTAAGATTTATCCACGAGATTTTTGTTTATATTTCTTAAGATAAAACCAAACAATTAGAAATCAATAATACCAAGCACATATTTATTGAAATAAAATTTTAAATATCAATATGCAAATTAGCCTTTTCGTTCAAACTGTAAACTGCTATTTTTTGTATATATAAATACAATTGCATGTTATTAGTACGTAGATATGGTCAACAGTATTGATAATGTAAAACAATTTTTATTAATAACTGAAGGTTTAAAAGAATGAAATCATGGAGAATTTGACGTAAATAATTCAGGGAATTGTGACTTGAGTAGTAATATAGTTTCGGTTACAGATAGAAAAACACACAATCTCCATTATATTATTATTATCATTATTTCTTCCTCTCATTATTATTATCATTATCATTGTTATTATTTCTTCTTCCCATTTATTATTATTATTATTATTATTATTATCGTTGTTGTTGTTGTGGTGGTGGTGGTGGTGGTAGTGGTGGTGGTGGTGTTAGCACCTGCTTCATCAGTAGCAGCTGGTGCAGTATTTTATATTTCGATTCACTTTTTTTTTTTTTTTGTTTCTTAAGTTTTTCTTTCTTATGTCTTTGTCTCTATACTTACCAGTTTTATTTTCTGTATTTTCTTTATTTACTTATCATTTTTTCTTTTTTTCTTTCTTATATCCGGGCTTAGCCTCGAGCCAAAAGCTCTCAAGAAAGAACAGAATAAAAAAAATCTCTAAGAAGTCTAAGAGGCGCTTACAACTTGTTCGGGGCTTTATCTACTTTTTTGTTCTTTCTTTCTTTTGTAAACTTTGTTTCACGCTAGATTAGATAGATGTTCATCAGAGCCGTACATTTACAGTTCCGCAAGGTTTGTGTTGCTAGAATCATTTGCCCTATACGTTTCCGCTTATTTGCGCCGCATTTCTGGTAGATTTCTCGGCTCCCTCCTCAACAAATCAATGAATAATAATAATAACTATGTGAAAACTAAAATGATAATAATAATAATAATAATAATAATAATAATATGTGAAAAACTAATAATAATAATATGTGAAAAATAAAATAATAATAATAATAAATAATAATAATAATAATATGTGAAAAACTAAAAATAATAATAATAATAATAATAATATGTGAAAAACTAATAATAATAATAATAATAATAATAATAATAATAATAATAATAATAATATGTGAAAAACTAAAATAATAATAATAATAATAATAATAATAATATAATAATAATATGTGAAAAATAAATAATAATAATAATAATAATAATAATATGTGAAAACTAAAATGATAATAATAATAATAATAATAATATAATAATAATAATAATATGTGAAAAACTAATAATAATAATATATAATAATAATAATAATAATAATAATAATAATAATAATAATAATGTGAAAACTAAAAATAATAATAATAAATAAAAAAAAATAATAATAATAATAACAACATGACATTGTCAGAGAACTGAGGAAACTGTGGAACATGAAGGTGAAGGTCGTACTAATTGTAATTAGTGCCTCTGGAACGATCCCCAGCTCTGGAAAATAATTTTGGGAAATTGGAAATCAAAGGAAGAATCGAGACCATCCAAACTACAGCATTGTTGGGATCGACTAGAATAATCAGAAGAGTCCAGGAGACAGCCAGTGAACCACTGGCTACGGCAGGTGTGATAAACTACTACTACTACTAATACTACTACTACTACTATAATAATAATAATAATAATAATAATAATAATAATAATAATAATGGACAAATGTCTGGACCTTGCGAGAGAACTGAAAAAGTTATGGAATATGAAAGTGAAAGTGATACCAATTGTAAGTTGGAACGGTCCCAAACGGATTGGAAAAGGGTTTGGAAAGTTTGGAAATCAGAGGAAGGATTGATACATTCAGAACAATGCACTGCTGCAATCTGCCAGCTCACAGACCTGTCAGACTGCTGCAATCTGCCAGTCAGAGAGTGGAGAATCATCAGACTCCATGAAATACCATCAGCTAACTGATGTGAAAACTCAAAAGGATATAATAATAATAATTGAGTCTCTCAGAATTGCTGCTCAAGACATTGCCATAAGAACAGACCATATCAAAGCTAAAATTGGTAAGACACAACATAAGAGGAAATGTAGACTGTGTGGTCTCAGAAATGAGACCATGAACTATGCAGCAAACTAGCATAACGGGAATACAAAGCTAAGAAAACTGGATTGGATTGACTGGTAAAAAAAAATATAGTAAAAGTATAGTAAAGTGCTCGGGATGTCCTTAAGTCGGTATCAGCCAGACAACGAGGGAGTCTATCCCATTTTCTCTTGCGCTAGATTAAGGATTATTATTTTAGCATCTGAAGTGGAGCACCACACCTACAATCAGCTCCTCACTGTACCAAACAGATCCATGTGCTACTCATACGCTGAGTGGGCGATGGCCGGTATTGAACCGTGTGGTTCTAAGTCCGATACTCTACCGACTGAGCTAAACTGATACCCCAACATATATATGTGATAGGTGGCCTTCCTAACGTGCGTTTTCCGTCCTGTCGGTGGGGCATTAGAATGCACCAACTGCACCTCTGCAGAGGATTAAGACTCTCCCAATGGGGCCACCTGTTGGCCGTTCGTGGTGACCCGTAATGCTTAAGGATAGATCCCAGGTGGATGATCAGTTCATGACTTGCAATACTCCACTTTGGCCCTATCTTGGGCGGTCGGAGAGGCCCCTCCAATCAATCGGCTGGTCACGTCAAGCCCTAGCACTTATATAATTGCCCCAACCCTATTGCCCTTATGTCAAGTCTCAACCCTTTTTATCATATGGGTGCTAGAAGGGTGACTGAGGGTCTACGTGTCCTGGGAATGACGTTAAACTCTATATGATGGTGAGGTTCCAGTTTTGGAGGTTTTGGGAATGTGGAGCACCCCTTCATCACCATTGCTCCCTGGTCCACTCTGACCCGGAGTGGTAGTACCTGTTAGGGTCTCATCTATGGGTTAAATAAAAACATGAGTTTGTAAATAAAATTGTATTATGCAAGAAGAATTAATTTATTTCACAACTTTGTCTGCATTAAATCACCCATTAACGTTGATATGCTGTAAAACAAAACAAAACTAACGTGCGTTTTGGCAAGATATTTTTTGCCGGAAGTTGCAATTAAACCAAGAATGGTGGAGACTTCCTTGTACGGAAGGACGGACGGACGGACATTCGTAGAATTTATTTAAGATATTATTATTTATTACATTTACTCTTACTTATCTCTCACTTGTTCGTAGAATATTTTGAATTTTGTCGGAGGAAAACTTTCCCTACAAGTCTAGAAGGAAATATGGTTGCCCCGCCCCCCAACCGTTGCAAGATTCATCGTCGTCACGTGGTGGTGCACTGATGCCTGTATGAAAAGTTAAAGAAGCGGAAGAAATGCGAAACAGTTTCCGCCTTTGTGCACTTTTCCCTCGAATTGGAAACATCACGATCGGCCAGTTTTAAACCTACCCAGACATACACCCCCCCACACACACACACACATAGAGCCCAGGATTGATCCTCCTCGGGGGTATTTTCAGAAAGGAAGAACTGAGGCACAAGTTTG
>CM042159.1:90891285-90901285 GCA_023376005.1 Doryteuthis pealeii | reverse complement strand
GCCGATGTTCAGTCCATGCCGAAATGGCAAGATTTTCAAGGTTCATCCCCAGGATGTCTTAAGTACGATGCTTGGTTTTACGCAATCTTTAGAAACAACTACAAAAATATGTACCATTTAAGCAACAGCAGGTACTGTAAGCAGCCCCAGTCGTTTGTTTATCAAAATGGCTTGATTCGGCATTAAATAACCCGAAAAGGGTTGATACGCTGTAAGACAAAACAACCAGCCAACAATGTTTTGCACAATTGCTTTCATTTAAGAAAAAGAGAAAATGACCAAATAATGGGGGATTAGTTTATAACTTGTTAGAATAGAAAATAGAACCCTCAATTTATGATCATGTCTTATTTTCTTGTTTCTTAAGTACCATTTAAGCAACAGTAGGTACTATAAGCAAATCGAGTCATTTGTTTATCAAAATGTCTTGATTCGGCATTAAATAACCCGAAAAGGGTTGATATGCAGTGAAAAACAAAACAACCATCCAATAGTGATTTACACAATTGCTTTCATCTTGGAAAAAGAGAGAATGGCCAAATAATGGGGGATTAGTTTATAACTTGTTAGAATAAAAAAATAGAACACCCACTTTATGATCAGGTCCTATTTTCTTAAGTACCTTTTAAACAACAGCAGGTACTATAAGCAATCTGATATCTAGATGATCCGAAAAGGGTTAATATTCCATAAAACAACCAAACAACCAACCCTGTAGTAACAAATGAAAACCAAGCCATGGGTATTATTTATTAAGTAAACTTTACAACCAGATATCCTAATGCAATCTATTGCGGTCAAGTCCCGTTGAAAGTACCGGTTCCCACTAGACCACTTTAACCATGCGGTCAGTCTAAGAGAAGGGAAACTCTGAATTCATACCTGTTAAACTCCGCTTATATGGTAAATATATATCTTATTCCTCAAGGGCCGCGTTCGTCTAGAAACCACAAGATACCTAGTTCGATACCGGCCCTCGCCAACTCAGCGTATGAGTAGCACAGGGATCTGTGCGGTAAAGTAAGGAGCTGATGGTAGGTGTGTCGTTCCACCTCAGACGCTAAAAACAATCTCCTTGGTCTAGCGCTAATTAAAAGGGGATAGACTCCCTCGCTGATTGGCTGATACCGACATTAGGCCACCCCGACGACTTTACTTACTTACTTATACCTTAACCTCTAGGCATAAAATAACCCCTGTCGAGTTGATATGCTGTTAAAACCCGTCGAGTATCGAATTAATCAACACTTTTTTTCTTTTTTTCTTTTTTTGGCTTTAGAAGAAAAACTCCGCATAAGAAATGTTACATCCTGCTCGTACGGAGGGGGGGGGGTCGTAAATATGCAAATATATACATAAAAACATTTGAATATATTTACCAACCTCTCTGCACGAGCAGGGTGCGACACAAGGTCAATTTCTTAAGCGAAGTTTGGCAGGTTTGTATTCAGAATTTTGCTTCTTCTAGAATGATTACCTATCCAAGGTTAAAGAGCCCAGGCTGCCCTACTATTTACCCATAGATGGAGGGAGAATATATGGATTCATACCTTTCCCAAGGGTATTAGCGCTATGTGAAATGAAGATAGTTGCGTTCAGGATTTGAACTCGGGTCGACGAGCCCATTTCTTACGACTCTAACCATTACACCACGCGCCTCGTAATAAAAAAACAACATTTGTAGGTGCGCGTGTGCACGTGTGCGTGGGTATGTATGTGTATGTGTGAATATGTGTGTGTGTGTGTGCTTATTCGGATAAGTACTTGTGTCTATTTTATCATATACTGTTTCTTTTTTTCTTTTTTTTTTTTTTTTTTAACTTTTATGTACACGGTGTGTGTGGCTGTACGTGAATCTATTTACATGCACGTGTATCTGTTTGTGTTTTGGTATTTGTGTATGTAATCTCTTGTGTTGTCTTACTCCGTATGCAGCACTGGTCACACGTCACTCCTCCCTCCACCACCACCGCCACCCCCGACTCAATCGTCTCAGTCCCCTTACCCCTACCCCATTCCCTCACCCCCTATTAAATCCCTAAAGACAAAACCGAAAGGCTCGCACGTATTCTCATGTCTAGTCAACTATATACAAATCCTCCCCATCCTTTGCATGCTTTATCGCTTAGGGAACTCAAAACTCCTCCTGCCTCAAATTCCTTGTCGATCAACCCCCATCCCACTCCCCGCCTTCCCCAGACGGGACCGATTCTGGGATATTACATCGTGGGTGATATACAAATCTGCACCCCCCCTCCTCTCCAATCTTTTCCTTCTGATTTGGGCAACATCACGAACGTCGAAGAACAAAACATATACAAAATAAAAGTAAATACCGAATTTAGAATATCCTTTTCTCATTTTCTCTATCTTCTTCTAGAAAAATCAACCCCCTAACCCCCCCCCGCCTAATTCGGTGTGGTACAGAATTTAGTATACACACTGACACGCTTGTATATATACATATATATATATATATATATATAATATATATACAACGTGTTCACAGCTCAGTGAAGGATCAGCAGGACCTACAGTTTGAGCAGAGACCGTGTCTAAGATTTGGAAAGTTAAATCTGAGCGGTTTAATGTACGAGGGTGGTCTGAAATGTTCATTGGCTAAAAAAAGTTTATATGATGATGACGTACTGATGACGTATCAGATGACTTTTTTGACCAATGGCAATGTCTCTATAGAAAGTTATTTCAATAAATTCTTCTTTAGAAAGTTGTCTAGATTTTCACTAAATCAACATACCAGACTGTTATAGAATATACTTGAAAAAATCTATTTATAAGGAAATCGTGTTCCTTATAAAAACGACCGTTATCATCTTGCAACACCATCCATATCAAGATGAAATGCACAAATATAAATCCTGATTATCTGGTGTTGATTTCATCTTGGATGATTTGGACGATCTCATTTTCCCCCAGAGAGTGTTGCAAGATGATAACGGTCGAACTTTAAAGGAAAATGAGTATTGATACATAGATAATACATAGGGTTCAACCCAGATTCTACCTTATACTCATAAGAAAAAAGAATTCAGCGGATAAGCAACACCAGATAATCAGGATTTACATTTTCGCATTTTCATCTTGGATGATTTGGACGATCTCATATTTCCCCAGATAGTGTTGCAAGATGATAACGGTCGTACTTTAAAGGAACACGAGTAGTGATATATAGATGATACACATGGCTAAAACCAGATTCCACCATATTTGAATTTGGGAAAAGCTTGTAAAATGAGCTCAAGAGTTGCTCAAAGTTTGGGATATTTTGCTACAGTTTTATCATTCATCCAATTATATCCAATTCCTTTAAACGTGTACATAAGGGTATGGCCTGATGTCTGCGGTGGATTGAGATAAAGGATGATGGGATGGAATATTGCTTCACAATATAATTGATAAGAATTCAAAATATAACATACCAGACATTTTTCTTGTAAACAACTGGCCGATAAGAAATGGATTCACTTACCTGAAAAAAGAGAAGAAGAAAATATTGAGAAAATTAAACATCAATTTTAAATGCAAAAACAATTTTCATGAAATATTGACAATTTCTTAACATTTTATTCACTTTCTTATTTAACACACACAGACACACACTAACACACACACACACACACACACACACACACACACACACACACACACACATATATATATATATATATATATATATATATATATATATATATATATTGTTTAAAATAATATAAAACCATTTATTATTTCTCCATATTAGATATTGCAAATCACGTTTTAATCAAAATCCATTAACTTAAAAAAATTCACATCAAGTCAAAATTAGCTACCATTCTTTTTAAACCGGGAGTCAACGAATAAGTTTTATCACCTTGTTCTCTCTCTCTCTCTCTCTCTCTCTCTCTCTCTATATATATATATATATATATATATATATATATATATATATATATATGAAGAGAAATGGAAGTGAATCCGACGGTATGTAGTATAGTGAGAAATTTGATAAAACACTTTAAATAAAATGAGTGGTAAGTTGATTAGCCGACGCTGCAGTGTATTGATCTGCTAAGTAGATCTTCTTCAGGCTTTTGTTGATATAAGGAAGAGTCAAAAAATGTTATCAGAGAATAATGTGAAAAACTGTGATAGCCCTTGTTTATCAAGCTGTTCAAAATTTGAAATTTGAAGAAGAAACGCTGGAAAGGTAGACGGTTTGAAATATGACGTCAAATATTCTTTTTTTATGGTGTTTGTGTGTGTGTGTGTGTGTGTGTGTGTGTGTGTGTGTGTGTATCGGAAAATGACATTGAGCATTTTTCTAGGTGCTTTATATATATATATATATATATATATATATATATATGGGATAGATCAGGACAGATATATAAAAAAATAATGTATATATATATATATAAATATATATATATATATGTGTGTGTGTGAGTGTGAAGCGTCTATCTGCAGAGATGGGCATATTTGTGATAGGGAATACCTCAAGCCACTACCCCCCCCTTAACGTCTGTCTGTGTGACGCTTGCTGTGTGTGCCCTTAGCACGGCTCTCTACCTGTGGGAGGTGAGAAGAGTTCGTATCCAGAACGGATGATAAACACAGAACATGTGTCAGTGAATTTAACGCTTGGTGATTTCTAAATACCTGGAATGGTGCACGTCTGATAGCAATGCCTATATTTGTGCATGAATGGCATGAGTAGTGTGGGGGAGGGAGAGGGAGAGAAAGAGAGAGAAAGAGAAAGGGAAATATAGAGGGAGGGAGGGAGGGAGAGAAACAGTGAGTGAGAGTGAGCGAGAGAAAGAGAGAATATATATATATATATATATATATATATATATATATATATATATATATATATATATGCATGCACATAGGCATGGTTAAAGTCATGGGAAATGGACTCATCGCCCCGAGTTTAAATCCTGGATGTGGTAATTGTATTTCACTTAGCGCTAATACCCTGGGAAAGGTATGAATCCTGCTCTCCCTCCAGCTATGGGTAAATAGTAGGGCAGACTGGGCTCTTTAACTTTGGTTAGGCAACCGGTCTAGGAGAAGGAAAACTCTGAATTCAAACCTGTTGAACTCCGCTCAAGAAATTGACCTTTGTGTCACATCCTGCTCGTGCGGAAAGGTTGGTATGTATATATATATATATATATATATATATATTATATATATATATATGCACAGATGTAAAGTAAAAGTAAGTAAAGTCGGTATCAGCCAATCAGTGACAGAGTCTATCCCCTTTTCACTAGCTCTAGACCAATGAGATTGTTTTAGCATCTGAGGTGGAGCGCCACACCTACCATCAGCTCCTCACTTTACCGCACAGATCTCTATGCTACTCATACGCTGAGTTGGCGAGGATCGGTATCGAACCAAGAACCTTGTGATTCCTAGCCGAACGCTCTACCAACTGAGCTAAACCGGCCATTGTAAATCCCCTAAATATTTGACCTTGTGTCACACCCTCTTCGTAGCGTAGGATAAGATTATTTTTGATGTGGGGAGAATCTGTAGTTTTGTCAAAACCATATGATGAAAAATAAACTGAACAGACAGACACATTAGTTTTATAGATAGAAAATCATATTTTTCCCACTAGAGTTCGGTGAAAGTTTTTCAACCAATTTGGCGAGATCCCATCTAACGTTTGAGAATTTCATTATAACTTTCCTTTTTCTTTTCATAACTTTTTGGCTGGGTTCATTTTTATTTCTGTAGCTACAAACTCATCAAAGTATTGAAAAATAATTTCAATTCTAAATGTGTGTGGCCATTGGATCAAGTTCAGATATAAAAGCTATCATGTTTATGCCATTTTGAAATTAGACACTGCTGAAATTATAATATTCATCAAAAAAGAAAATCTAATACAACTATATATATATATATATATATATATATATATATATATATATATATAATTTTCTATGTACACTGATATACAGACTTATATATATGTATATATTTATATATAATCTACGTATTCATTTATACCCAATTCTTAAATAACATGTTTTCATTATTATTATATATATATAATATATATATATATATATATATATATATATATATATATATATATATATTTTTTTTACTTTTCACCATATTCTTCCATGCTTCTAAAACAACCAAACATTTTCCCATCATTAATTACACACACACACACACACACACACACAGATATATATATATATATATATGTATATATATATATATATATATATATATATATATATATATATATATATATATATGGAGTCAACGGCGACACTCTGTCTGAATGACTCTCTCTCTCTCTCTCTCTCTCTCTCTTCTCTCTCTCTCTCTCTCTCTCTCTCTCTCTCTCTCTCTCTCAAACAGACACCAACCCTCTCTATAGGTGAGCACCTTCTCTCATTCTCTCTCTCTCTCTATATATATATATATATATATACATATATATATATATATATATATATATATATATATGTATATATCCCTAACTATCTCCAACTCCCTCTGTCCATCTATCTTTACTGAAGAATGCCGTTTCCACAAAGCTCGGTTGTGAGCACGCAAGTGGCTAAGAAGTCCAGCTTTACTTTTACACGTCCTGTCACATAAAAGACACGTGTGACCCCCGGCTTTTACTCGTACACACACGTTTTTCACGAGGTCGTCTGTCACCATGGGACCGCATATAACTCAAGAGACCATATATAATACGATAAAGAAGATGACTTACCGGGAAATAAAATATCGAGTTAATAGCAATATTGACTGGCGATACAAGTATTAACCGAATAAGTCAGTGTTATAACGAATATAAAGTGCACAATACGTTAGTAGAGCAGGTTTAGTATTAAGGTTTATATATAGATAACCTTATCAAGTTTTACCATAAAGTATCTTCAGGGTGAATTGCAATGATCTAATCAAGATATTGATTAATTATAGGTAATTGCGGAAATCAATATCTTGAGTAATATATTGCAATCAACCCTGAAGATCCATTATGCTGAAACTTGAGTAGGTTATTTTTATATAAACTTAAGTGTATATAAAAATAACCTACTCAATATCTTGATTAATATATTGCAATCAACCCTGAAGATCCATTATGCTGAAACTTGAGTAGGTTATTTTTATATACACTTAAGTGTATATAAAAATAACCTACTCAAGTTTCAGCATAATGGATCTTCAGGGTTGATTGCAATATATTAATCAAGATATTGATTTCCGCAATTACCTATAATTACTACATATATTCAAAATATCGTTTCAAAAGAAGGAAGTGAAATATTTGCAAAGGTACATATATCTGCCTCTACGTACATCAGTCATATACATAGTGGTACATATGTGTACAGGTTTACGGTCAATTCACGCTGAAAGCACCGGTTGCAGCTCGATCACCGAAGTTAAGCAGCGATGAGCCTCTTTAATGTTTAGTTGTGTGACCACTTAAGCAATGGCAGGTACTGTAAACAACCCGAGGCCTGTGCACCATATATAAAACAAATACAAATAAAGTTACACAACTTATTTATCAAGATGATTTGATTCAGCATTAAATAACCCCAAAAGGTTTGATATGCCGTAAAACAACCAACTATATGTGTACCAATACATAGTCAACGTGTAAAATAAATAGGAGACATTATTTTCTAAGGATTTTTCTCTGAATAATTTCTTTTTATCTTGTATCTTCTAATGGTTCGCAGTATTTCGGTATCAGCCTCGAAAAAACCCTCTGCGTGGCCCTACTTTTCAGAGGGTCCTTATTCCATCTGGAAATCCTAATTCAGCAAACTTACTTGTATTGAAATATTTCATTTGTTTTTTTTATTTCAGAACCAGCTGTAGAGGTAGAGAAAAAAAAAGTAGAAGAAAATAATCCTGTAAGCACAGAGTGGTGGTCAGAATATCTTAAAGATACTGATTGTCATAATCTTGAATTAAGTGGAAAACTGAAACTTACATTTGAAATCCTGGAATGTGTGAAGACATTGGAGACAAAGTGTAAGTAAATAAAATAAAAATTATAGCATTGTTACTAACAAAATACAAAGATTTTTAATCCTTAAAATGAATTTAGTCAATTTAATGAAATCTTTTTTTCTTTTTTTTTTTTTTTTTAAAGTCTTTAAAATATTGTTAAATTTGATCTTTTCAGATTGATCTTCAGCCAAAGTTTGTTATCATTAGATTTGTTAGAAGACTTTTTGGAATACATTGACTCTGGTGCTGCAGAAGAAGATAGAAAAAAAGAAAATGAACTCAAAGTAAGTTTTTTGCTGTTTGAGCTGGTATTTTTTTTTTAAATCCAAAAATTTTAATAAGTGGGCGATGATTTGTCTGAAATAAAAAAAAAAAACGTCGACCATGAATGAATTTATGAAATTTATTAATTCCAAATATTATCACCAAACTTTCTTTTTGGGGAATTTTTCTTGTGAATAATTTCTTTTTAATGCAATTTCAAAACCAACAGGCGACTCCTACAGATTCTACGACTTAAAACGATCTCATCCTCTGCAGACCCCACACTCCAAACCCACAATCCAGACCCCACACTCTTTTCTCTCATAGTTGACCTTTTGATATCCGTTCTTTTCACGAATTTCTCGGAGGCGACCGAGTGTTTTAACTCCTCGGATGAGACGTTCAACTTCCTTCTTGGGGAGCGTTTTTTGTTTTTTTTTTTTTCTTTTTTTTTTTTCTTTTTCTTTGATTCAATTCGACTTCCGTAAATGCCTGGAGTGCCGGCTTAGTATTTCTCTGTTAAGAACATTAGATCAAATGTGACTTTGCCAGGAGAGTTGAGCCGTTCCTCTCATGGTTATAGGCTTGCGCTCAAACTAAGATCAAAATTTACAAATAAATAAATAAATAAAAACAAAAATTAAAAATAACCATAAAAAAGAAACACTGGCCTCGTTTTCGATTGTTGATCGTTGAACAGGAAGCGGAAGTATTGAACGGATAAATTGAAAATCTGAAAAGAGCTCAGTTGTTTATTTGTCTGTCGATGACCTCTGCCAGTCAAAAAATTCAACCCAACCTTTCTTATTCGAATCAAATATTTGAGTTTGAATCAAGTGTTATAGTATACTAGCAGAGCTATACGGTGCTGCCCGGGATTTTTTAAAGTTAAAAATAAATCTCCTATCTATATCTTTATACAGAATTATAAAAATTATTTGTATATATTTATTTTATTATCTTTTATTACTTATATATCTGATTATAATGGAGATTGTGTGTTTTTCTGTCTGTAACCGAAACTATATTACTACTCAAGTCACAATTCCCTTAATTATTTACGTCAAATTCTCCATGATTTCATTCTTTTAAACCTTCAGTTATTAATAAAAATTGTTTTACATTATTAATACTGTTGACCATATCTACGTACTAATAACATGCAATTGTATTTATATATACAACAAAATAGCGGTTTACAGTTTGAACGAGAAGGCTAATTTGCATATTGATATTTAAAATTTTATTTTAATAAATATGTGCTTGGTATTATTGATTTCTAATTGTTTGGTTTTATCTTAAGAAATATAAACAAAAATCTCGTGGATAAATCTTAAAAGAAATGTATTTACAAGAAGAAATAACTGTAATATTATCCTTTACTTCCTATTTTAACTAAATAGTTAAATTAGGAAAATTTACCAATGAAAGAGAGGAGTAATGGAAAATGATGGAATAGTTAGTTTCAAAGTTGTTCTATTTTTCGATTATACCCCCTCTGTTCCAAATCTTTTTATCTGCATTCTTATTCAGTTTCATTAGCCTTTCTAATTTAATGATATTTTATTATATCAAAACTTAAATACTTGCACCCGGAGGGTGCATATATTTGCTAGTTCTTGTTAAAAATTAATCTTAACATCGTAGCGTTAGATTTTATATCATACGAATATATATATATATATATATATATATATATATATATATATATATATATATATAT
>CM042159.1:90883785-90888785 GCA_023376005.1 Doryteuthis pealeii | reverse complement strand
AACTAATAGTAGCTTCGTCCGACTCATTAGATTATCTTTATATATATATATATATATATATATATATATATATATATATATTATATACCACAAGAAGACTTGAACATCTACACCTGAAGATCAGAAAGAGTGAATATTCCAAGCTCTTTCACAATATATATATATATATATATATATATATATATATAGAGAGAAGAGAGAGAGAGGGGGGAGAGAGAGGGATGGAGGGATATATAGTCTGTTCATACCTATCTATCTATCTATCTATCTATCTATTTCAGTTTGTTCATATCTATCTATCTATTTATCTATCTATCTATTTCAGTCTGTTCATATCTATCTATCTATCTATCTATTTCAGTATGTTCTATCTATCTATCTATCTATCTATCTATCTATCTAAATTGATAGATAGATAGATATGTACGAACTAACTGAAATGTATATACATATATGTATGTATATAGACAGGTATTGGTAAAGACCACGGAATATTTTCAGTTGTACACGTTCAACCCTTCTATATATATTTTTAAAGAACACGGAAAATCCATTCTTTATTTACTTCAGGTGTTGACGTTCAAGTCTTCTACCAGTTTTTCGGGGTCCAGTTGATCGGGGCCAGCTGGTGAAGATAATGTTCCATATTTTTTTTTACCCAAGCGCTTTCAACCATTTCGTGAAAAACTACTAGAAGACTTGAACGTCTACAACGGAAAATCATAAAAAAGATATATTCCGTGTTCTTTACCAATACCTGTCTATATACATACATATATGTATATACATTTCAGTTAGTTCGTACCTATCTATCTATCTATCAATTTAGATAGATAGATAGATAGATAGATAGATAGATAGATATGAACATACTGAAATAGATAGATAAGATAGATAGATAGATATGAACAGACTGAAATAGATAGATAGATAAATAGATAGATTGATATGAACAAACTGAAATAGATAGATAGATAGATAGATAGATATGAACAGACTGAAATAGATAGATAGATAGATAGATAGACATGAACAGACTGACATAGATAGATAGATAGATAGATAGATAGATATGAACAGACTGAAATAGATAGATAGATAGATAGATAGATAGATAGATAGACATGAACAGACTGACATAGATAGATAGATAGATAGATAGATAGATAGATAGATAGATATGAACAGACTGAAATAGAGAGATAGATAGATATGAACAGACAGAAATAGATAGATAGATAGATAGATATGAACAGACTGAAATAGATAGATAGATAGATAGATAGATAGATAGATATGAACACACAGAAATAGATAGATAGGTAGATATGAACAGACTGAAATAGATAGATTAGATAGATAGAGATAGATAGATAGATAGATAGATAGATAAACATATACGTTGTTATTTGCGTGGGAGATTCCCGCACGTGCCAGCATATATATATATATATATATATATATATATATATATATATATATATATAATATATACAACAGCACATTCACGTTGCCGACTGCTTTTGAATGTCGGGCGTACATGTAAGCGTCTCTTTGGATTCTTCAAACCCACTTGGATAGAAAACACGGTTCATCCAACCGTAAACAAACATTTTCCGTCATAGTTGGCTTGCCTTTTCATATCACAGGGCGTCATATTGAGTGCTTTTCAAAATCATTTTTAATTGGGATAATGATAATGACTACGATATTAATAAACGGTTACTGATTAACAAATACAACAATGGCCGACGCTACGACTACTTCACTCATCTGACGGATTAATTACCTTTGTTTTTTTTTCTCTTCTTTTTTTAATTAATAATTACAGCAACAAGAAGCGATCGCAATAAAAATAATGACGAGAAAAGGAAATTTCAATGGTTATATTACGGAGAAGTTAATTATAGAATTTGATTATAAAATAATTTACAATGGTGGTTTTAATTAGCGCTAAAAATTTGACGATGATGGCAATATCAGGTGGGTGAACTGAAAGAAACGCGTGCATTGGTGAAAATACGACATGCTGGGATTTGCTCTCTCTCTCTCTCTCTCTCTCTCTCTCTCTCTCTCTCTCTCTCTCTCTCTCGATAAGTCACCACGCATTGTTAATAACAGAAATGCGATCAGAGAAATAACACTATAATAATAATAATAATAATAATAATAATAATAATAATAATAATAATAAAACTTCCAGACCACAGCATCGTTAAAAATCAGTGATACTTGATAAAAATCCTGAAAACCTCGGATGATTTGCTCTCACTTCTGTGAAAAACCACTAGTTAAATAATAATAATAAATAATAATAATAATAATAATAATAATAATAAAATGAAAAAATTGACAAATATCTGGACCTTGCCAGAGAACTGAAAAAGTTATGGAATATGAAAGTGAAAGTTATACC
The DNA here is from genome assembly GCA_023376005.1 of Doryteuthis pealeii. Lineage (NCBI taxonomy): Eukaryota > Metazoa > Mollusca > Cephalopoda > Myopsida > Loliginidae > Doryteuthis > Doryteuthis pealeii. The sequence goes on along the minus strand of CM042159.1, from coordinate 90,886,369 downwards.
AATTGTAGTTGGTGCACTTGGAACAGTCCCAAAAGCATTAGAAAAGGGTTTGGAAAGTTTGGATATCAGAGGAAGGATTGAAACCATTCAGAACACTGCACTGCTGCAATCTGCCAGAATACTCAGAAGAGTCCTGGAGACCTGAGGAGACTTGCTGTCACTCAGACTCCAGTGAAAGACCATCAGCTAACACTGATGTGAAAACTCAAATATAAATAATAATAATAATAATAATAATAATAATAATAATAATAATAATAATAATAATGTGCCGTACAGACCACAGCACTGGTAAAATCAGATAGGATACTTAGTAGAGTCACTGGAAACCTGGGATTACTTGCTCTTACTTGCATGAAAAAACACCACTCAAATAATAATAATGATATCCAAATATCTGGACCTTGCCAGAGAACTGAAAAAGTTATGGAATAGGAAAGTGATACCAATTGTAGTTAGTGCACTTGGAACGGTCCCACAAGGATTGGAAAAGGGTTTGGAAAGTCTGGAAATCAGAGGAAGGTTTGATACCATCCAGAACACTGCTCTGCTGCAATCTGCCAGAATACTCAGAAGTGTCCTGGAGACCTAAGGAGACTTGCTGTCACTCACTCCAGTGAAAAACTCAAAAGGAGTGAATAATAATAATAATAATAATAATAATAATAATAATAATAATAATAAGAAGAAGAAGAAGAAGAAGAAGAAGAAGAAGAAGAAGAAAGGAGAAGAAATAAAGAAAGAAAGAAAGAAAGAAGAAGAAGAAGAAGAAGAAGAAGAAGAAGTAGGGGAATTTGTGCCTTTGGAACGGTCCCCAAGGATCTTCAAAAGAATTTGGGCAGATTGGAAATCAGAGGAAGAATCGAGACCACCCAGAGTACCGTACTGTTGGGATCGGCTGGAGACCCGAGGAAACATGCTGTCACTCAGCCTCCAGTGAATCACCAGCTACGACAGGTGTGAAAACCTTATAATGATAATGCACCATCCAGACCACAGCACTGCTAAAAACAGATAAAATACTTATTTTGAGTCCTGAAGACCTGGGATGACTTGCTCTCACTTCAAGCAGAAATCTTGTCAGATCGTTTTTTTTTCTCGTTTTTTCTTTTCTTTTCTTTTTTTTTCTTTTAACGAAATTACATTATTCTATGTAGCCCTATTGACTGGGTCTTTAGAATACACCGACTTCAGTGTGTAAGACCTTCCCTCCGATAGGGGCCACCTGTTGACCGTGGGTGGCGACACGTGATGCTTAACAATGTAACACTGGTAGATGAACAGTCATTGACTTGCAACACTCCATTCTGAACCTCTGGGAAATACCCCTTCATCACTTTTGTTCCCAGATCTACTTTGACCCGGAGTGGTATTAACTGTTAGGGTACCATCTATGGGTTAGATAGTATAAAATGAGTTCTATAAGAATGAGCGTTTCAAAAAAATATAGTACCCATTAAGAATGAATAAAGAATACAACGTCTTCGACATAAACTAACCCAATGGGTTTGGTAAGTCGTAAAACCAACCAACCAACCAACCAACCAACCAGCCGACATCATTTTTTGAAATTCATCAATTTTTAATTTTGTTAGGAAAGCGAAATTTTAGATAACATTTTCTCTCTCTCTCTCTCTCCTCTCTCTCTCTCTCTCTATCTATCTATCTATCTCTATCTCTCTCTCTCTCTCTCTCTCTCAAATAGACACCAACCCTCACTATAGATCACAACTCTCCCACTCTTCTCTCTCACTCTCTCTCTCAAACAGACACCAACCTCTCTATAGGTCAACACCTTCTCTCTTTCTCTCTCTCTCCCCCTCTCTCTCTCTCTCTCTCTCTCTCTCTCAAATAGACACCAACCTCTCTATAGGTCAACAACTCTCCCCTCTCTCTCTCACTCTCTCTCTCAAACAGACACCAACCCTCTCTATAGGTCAACACCTTCTCTCTTTCTTCTCTCTCTCCCCTCTCTCTCTCTCTCTCTCTCTCTCTCTCTCTCCTCAAATAGACACCAACCCTCTCTATAGGTCAACAACTCTCCCCTCTCTCTCACTCTCTCTCTCAAACAGACACCCACTCTCTATAGGTCAACACGTACTCTCTCTCTATCTCTCTCTCTCTCTCTCTCTATCTATCTATCTATCTCTCTCTCTCTCTCTCTCTCTCAAACAGACACCAACCCTCTCTATATGTCAACACCTTCTCTGTCTCTGTCTCTGTCTCTGTCTCTCTCTCTCTCTCTCTCTCTCTCTCTTCGATAAGCACTAGTATTCAGAAATTATTCACATGTGAATAATAGACTCGCAAATAGAGATTGATTGTATAAGAAAACGCGCGTAAAACTCATACATAGTGGAAATTGACAGCAAAAAAAAGTAGAGACCACATTTAGTTTTGCGCATGCGCAAGCAGGCCGATGCGTTTTCTCTTTAAGATGCAAAAGTTTTGCAACGTTGGTGATTATTTGTCAGGAGGAATTGAATGTTAAACGGCCGGATTAAAACTGTCGAATTGGATATTTTCTTTCCGCCAGATGAGTTATGAAATGTTTTCTCCGGTCATCTTCATTAATAATTACACA
>CM042159.1:90878785-90881285 GCA_023376005.1 Doryteuthis pealeii | reverse complement strand
TGAATTCTGTTTTCTTTCTCCTCGACTGGTTTTCCTGCCAAGTCAAGAGAGAATATTCAGCCCTATTATTTACACATAGCTGGTGGGAGAAGAGGTGGAATGAGACCTTTCCTGAGGGCAGCAGAGCGAAATGAAACGCAAGTAATCTTCTCCAGGATTTGAACTTGCCTGGCCAAGTCTACTTTTGCGCGTATCCGAGTAAAAGCATCCCGGGCACTAATATACCGGGCACCGATGCTAAATTCTAACAGAATGGTAAACAGAGATGCCAATGAGTACGCATCCTGCATCCCTGACGCACAAATTCTAAAAGGACGCAGTAAAATCGTATCCATGCGTCCCAGTATTTTTCTTTTTTCTTCCCTCACCATTTCAAGCTAATTGTAAATACATTTCGATAGTTTCTTAGAAAAGAATTACACAGGATATGTTACAACGTAGGAGCTAAACAGCTTTAGTTGGGACTTATAAATTTTCCCGGGGACTCATTGAAAGCAAATATGTGCGTCCCAGTACGCACTAAATCAAAAAGTTATCAGCTCTACTGAGTAAGTATAGGTTATATGAAGACATTGATGAGACAGTAATCACTTAATAAGCAAATTCAGCTAACTGGCGCAAAAGGAATACAACACTAGTCATGTTTAAGTGGGAAAATATGTTGAATCTTTATATTTGACCGCAAATATGTATTTCATTTCTGTTTTTTATGTGCGTCTGTCGAAATTCTAAATTTTTTGTATAGGTATTTGTCACTGCTAAATTTTATTTCAAGTTTTATATTAAATCCAAATTGCATATAAAACATATGCAATTTGGATTTAATATAAACAGCTGGTATATCGATTTGTCTTCTTGTTTTTCTATTGCATATACTAGGGGAAAAAAGTTGGAAGCGCGTGGTGTAATGGTTAAAGTCATGGGAAATGGACTCGTCGCCCCGAGTTCAAATCCTGGACGTGGTAATTGCATTTCACTTAGCGCTAATACCCTTGAGAAGGGTATGAATCCTACTCTCCCTCAAGCTATGGGTAAATAGTAGGGCAGACTGGGCTCATTAACCTTGGTCAGGCAACCGGTCTAGGAGAAGGAAAACTCTGAATTCAAACCTGTTGAACTCCGCTTAAGAAATTGACCTTGTGTCACATCCTGCTCATGCGGAGGGGTTGGTAAATATATATACTAGCACCACCACCCCAGGTTAGTGTAAAAAATATATTTTTGAAAGATATTGCCTAAGAGGGTAGGAGTTAAAAATTCAATGTTAAAGGGTTTGCATCATAAGTAAGTAAAATCATCAAATTCATTAGAGGAGTAAAAAAATAAAACAATTTGAAAGGGAAACTTAGTTTTGTCCCCATCAAAAAATTATTCGTGCTTCAACTAAATATTAATTAGATATTCGTTTTGAATATTTCACACATCAATTTTACACAAAATCATAGGTATTTATTTATTTATTCATAAATTTTTTTAGTTAACCTCTTCTTAGTGAAAAGAGAGTAAAAAAATTATTTTTAAAACATATTACAGAGTTGTTCTTTATTCTATGTGTTGAGGATTTTCGGTATTGTGACGTAGGCAGTGACGTAGTTTAATTTACAGGGAAATGGAGACGGAAACTCCATTATCAATATATATATATATATATATAATATATATGTAATATATATATATATATATATATATATATATATTGGTTTGGAGGTTGATTTTGAAGACTATCACAATGCAGGTGTAAAGAAAAAATAAGGTAACAATGGTGTCGTGTGTTTACCTGTATTTTATTCTTGAATTTTCAATTTTAAATTTCTTTTTCAGAAAATCACTGGAACTGAAGGCGACTTCAGTTTCCAGTGATCTTTTGAAAAAGTGATTTTATCTCGAAAATTCAAGAATAAAATACAGGTTAACACACAACACCATTGTTACCGTATTATTATTTTTTTTTACACCTGCATTGTGATAGCCTTCTAAATCAACCTCCAAACCAATATTTACACAATGCTTCAAGCTAATAATTATTAAACTCTTTTAATATATATATATATATATATATATATAATATATAATATATATATATATATATATGAATCATTATCTTCGTCGTATTACTTCGACAAAGAAAGATTTTTCCCGTAAAAAATCTAGTCCGCTAAATCCTGATGCAAAAGAAAAGTAAGCGTTCTTAGTGTGTGGATGTGAACATTTTCTGGTAAATATTTCACTGTAAACAGTCCCAAAATAACATCCCCGAACGGAAACAACAAGAACAAGAACAAGAACAATAATAATAATAATAATAATAATAATAATAAATATGGATGTATGTATATGTAGGCAAATATGTATGTGTATATATATGCTTGTAGCATGTAGTATGCATATATATTATATATATATATATATATAATATATTATATATATATATATATATATATTTTATTTTTATTTTCCACTTTTATTTTTATTTTTATTTTTTATTTCAATGCATCTTTTG
>CM042159.1:90856285-90858785 GCA_023376005.1 Doryteuthis pealeii | reverse complement strand
CTAATCGATTTGGCCCAACCAGTTAGTTTCAAAGGAAGTCACAAACTTGCTAAACAAATTAGTCCAGCATGTGAAATTCAGGTAAGTTTATTGTATTCTCCAATTTTAATATAAGTTTTGAACCTTACATTTTTAACTTGTAAGTGTAGCAACCCCGGCACTTTCGTTGAATGTGGTGGACACTGACAAATTCCGACTGTAATCGGTTTAAATCATAATTTTTCACGTATTTCTGGTTCACATTTTTAAGATATTTGTATGGTTGGAAAGAAAGGAAAAGAACCTTTCTAAATATGTAACTTTTATTTGTTTTTACAAACTTATGCAATTCCTGTGAGTGTTGTGATGTAAGCTGTGACGTAGTTTCAGTTACAGACAGACACCAAATCTCCATTAAAATATACTAATTAAATATTACACGTTCATCAATATTTGACTGCAAAGAACACAGATTGTAATAGTTGAAGAGAACACTACAATATTTCGGACTATTGTCCTCATCTTTATTGTGTATTGTAATTAAATACATATTACATAGTTAAGTTGCTGTCATATAACTTATTATGAAACAAAAATATCAATTTTGTACTACTAGAATGTTGTCTTTTTTACAATATTTATACTTTGTCTTTTTATTATTTGGATTATCTTTATTGTTACCTACATGTTTCAGCTGATATGCCTTCTGGCCTTCTTCAGGTTTTTTTTTGTCAAACCCAGGAGCCTTCACAGAACTTTGAACCGAACTCTTTATTCAATCCATGGGGGTAGACTGTCCTAGACGGCTAGAATACTCAAAAGAGTCATAAAGAGTGTCACTTAAACTCCAGTGAAAGACTACCAACTAAAGCCGGTGTGAAAAAACACGCAAGGATTGAAATACTAAAAATAACAATGTTTTCACTTTGCTATTGATTGTTTTGTTGGTTTATTTTATTCCAAAGAAGTTCTCTTATAATCATTCTTGTTTAGTTTGAGTTTGAGTTTGAGTTTTGTTTAACGGCATATCAACCCCTGTGGGTCATTTAATGCCAAAAAGGTTATTTTGGATTTCAGACTTTAAGTTAGTGGTTCTATGGAGATAATTGGTTATGTTCTGTTATATTTTGTTGAAAAGGTTGCTTTTTTTAATAAAATTTAAAATGTTTTCAGGGTTTGTATTCTTGAAGATGTCTTTCAGGTTTCTAGCTTGATAGTAATTTGCGCGGATATGTTTAAGTCTGTTACAATTTAGAAGGATATGCTTGGTTGTAAGTTGTACTTTGCATGTTGGGTACACTGGGGCATCCTCCCCTTTTAACAGGTACGAATGGGTAATGTGGGTGTGCCCAATACGCAATCTGGCGAGTATTTTTAAACACATTTTTGTAAACACATTTTTTTTATCTATCTAACCGATAGGTGGGACACTAACAAGTACTACCACTCCGAGTCAGGGTGGACCTGGGAGTAATGACCCTATCAAAAGTTCCAAATTGAAACTTCACTATTAGACGCAGTTTAACGTCATATCGAGAACACTTTGATTTGTTGTTGTTGTTGTTGTTGTTGTTGTTGTTGTTGTTGATGATGATGATGATGATGATGATACTGAATAAGGTGACCACTTAAGCAATAGCAGATATTGTAAGCCTTTGAGTCCTTTGCTTATCAAAATAACTTGCTTAGCCAGCTCTCAATATTTTAAGTATCTCAACACTGATCTAGTCTGGACAGTATCAATCCTTCCGCAAATTTTCATTATTTTAGGTTCATCAGATATTGCTCCAGAACTACAACTCATGCTTCGACAACTTTTAAAGCTCACTTGAAGATCCATATATCTATTTAACGTTTCATTACCTTTACTTTCTGGTGTGCTGGGACAACCAAATCTACTATATTAGAAGTTATTTTCTTTTTATCAATTACATCCTCATCTATTAAAGAAAACTGTTTTGTGTCTTATCTCTTATTTGTGTATTTACTCGGAAAGGTGAATATCCTCTAGATGTTTCATAATTTTTATAACAATTTATTGAACACCGCTCCAAAAAACAAAAACAAGACTAAAGATTGAGGCGAAAAAAACACTTGTAAAAAATTCTTGTTGGGTTATTTTATGACGACGACGTTTTATTCTATTCATTCATGTTGGTTACTCAATTTTTTACAAACAATTTTTTTAACACATTTGTAGATCTATTTTACTGATAGGTGGGACCCTATCAAGTACTACCACTCCGATTCAGAGTGGACCTGGGAGTAATAGCAATGAAGAGGTACTCACACTACCCAAAGCACCAAATTGAAACTTCAGCAATAGATGCAGTTTAATACCATATCCAGGACACTATTTTCTGAAGTATAACAATTTATTGAATACCGTTGCAAAATAATAAAAATAAGACTAAAGATAATGGCGAAGGAAAATATCAGTAAAAAAAAAAAAAAAAGTTCTTGATATAAAAATACAAAACAACAAAATTCTCCCGCGATTTTTTCTGACATTTAATCTTTA
>CM042159.1:90848785-90851285 GCA_023376005.1 Doryteuthis pealeii | reverse complement strand
TTATTTAAAAATAATAATAGATAGAATAATATACACATGGATAAACTCCTGACCGAAACACGTGTAAGTTAAAATAATCAAAATAATCCTATTTTATCCATTCAATACTTTCTTTTCTTTATTTCTCTTTTCAACATACATACATATGTATGCATATATGTGGGAGGAGTGTGTGTTGTGTGTGTGGTTGTGTGTTGTATATATAAATATATACCCTTATTAAATAATTTTGCATGAATATTTTATTGCAAATTGAAAACTGTAAAAAAAAAAAAAATCTGTTGTTCATTTTTGTCTTTAAAGTCTTTTGTGTAGAAAAGTGTGAATTTCGACTTTACCTAAAGTTATCATTTTTACCAAAAAAAGAAAAGAAAAAGAAAAGAGAAACAATTAAAACTGACAAAAGATGACAAAAGAATTGGAACTGAAGAACGAATTGAAATTCAAGTAGTTAGAACTACCCGGAAGAAAACCGTGGGTTCTTTCAGACATTATGGGGGAAGGGTTTACAGAAAATATTAAGAGTTGAAAAAGTGACAAACACTCAAATGATATATTTATATGATATTGTTATTGTACATCTGTGTATTCAACTGATCATTTTGGGTAGAATTCTAATTTAGAAAACGTTTAAAAACACACACAACACTATATATATATATATATATATATATATATATATATATATATATATATATATATATATGTATATGTATATATATATATATATAAATAATAAATACACACATATCTATATATATATACGCACACACATATGTATATATATATATATATATATATATATATATATATATATATATATATAGTGTTCGTATATGTATATGTGTATGTATCTATATATGTATTGGATATTGATGCTCAGATATGCATTTATAAATCATCCTTCATTCTTGAAATTGAAAAGTTGTTAATTTTGAAATGTTCTACATAAAACAGCCGAAAGGTAATTATACAATATGCACAATTTAATTGACACAGTTAACATCGACTTTATTACAAACTACATATAAATATATATATATATATATATATATAAATATATATTATATGTGTGCGTGTGTGTGTTGATGATATGATATATAATTGTAATATAATATATATATAATTATATATATATATAATGTATATATATATATATATATATATATAATATATATATATATATATGTGTGTGTGTTTGTGAATGATGATCAGTGATAATTTTGTCTCCAATAAATTGTATGTTTATGATTGTAGATCCGCCGTTAGATTATGCCCCCCCCCATATATATATATATATATATATATATATATATATATATAGTTCAATGAGAAATCAAAACAAATAAAAGTTTTTGCTTTTATTTATTTAATTACGGGAACGGTATTACAACCAGCGGTTTCTTGCTTAGAGCATTCATCGGGTAATACGAAAAGTTCCTTTAAAAATTAGTGCCAACCATACACATTAATATATATATATATATATATATATATATATATATATATATATATTATAATATGAAAAAAAATTCATTCGATTTTAATATTAAGTACATTACCCAGACGATGGTAAGAAAATCAAGAAACATTGTTAAATTTCCCATATAAAAATACATCCTCTATTATTTATTCAATATTTCATACACACACATACAATCACACACACACATATATAAATGTATATATACTTATCAATATACATATGTACATATATAAATGAAGAAAATTAAAATTTTTAAAACTTTGGCGAAGTGTGAAAGTATATGTAGGGAAAGTTTATAACAACAGTAACAACCGATTTAATATTACTTCTCAATTCAGAAACTCCATACTTAAAGTTTTGTAACTAGCGAAATATTAATGGAATCAATTGTTTGCCTTGTTATTTACTTTTCTTAAACATATTAACATAAATCATTAGATATATATATATATATATATATATATATATATATATATATATATATATATTTATTTTACAATGTTTTCATAGATCAATGTTCATTATCAACGACCGCGGTTTCATGCTAAAAGCAATCATCAGGTTGAGGAGCAAGATCCAATGGTGTTTGTTGTGGTTCTTTACTCAATGACACATTTAGGATTGTAAATAACGTCGGTTAGTTTTTTCGAACGCTGTTATTATTTTTAAAAATTTGAATTTTTTTGAAGTAATGCCAACGAAGTTGCCTCCCTTTATTCGTTAAAAAAAATAGGGTGTTTTTTTAAAAAACGTTTTATTTTTTTTTTTTTAACGAATAAAGGGAGGCAACTTCGTTGGCATTACTTCAAAAAAATTCAAATTTTTAAAACTAATAACAGCGTTCGAAAAAACTAACCGACGTTATTTACAATCCTAAATGTGTCATTGAGTAAAGAACCACAACAAACACCACTGGATCTTGCTCCTCAACCTGATGATTGCTTTTAGCATGAAACCGCGGTCGTTGATAATGAACATTGATCTATGAAAACATTGTAAAATAAATAAATATTA
>CM042159.1:90836285-90846285 GCA_023376005.1 Doryteuthis pealeii | reverse complement strand
ACTATATTACTACTCAAGTCACAATTCCCTTAGTTATTTACATCACATTCTCCATGATTCTATTTCTATTTAAACCTCAATTAATAATAAAACTGTTTGACATTATTAATACTGTTGGCCTTACCTAAATACTAATAACATGCAATTGTAATTATATATACAACAAAATGGCGGTTTACAGTGTAAACGTAAGGCTAATTTGCATATTGATATTTAAAAAACTGATTTTAATAAAAATGTGCTTGGTATTATTGATTTCTAATTGTTTGGTTTTATCTTAATGAATATGAGTAAAAATCTCTTCAATAAATCCTAAAAGAAATTCATTAACAAGAAGAAATAACTGTAATTGTATTCTTTACTTCCTATTTTAACTAAATAGTTGAATTAGGAAAATTTAGCATTGAAAAACGGAAGTGATAAAAGAGTAAGTTTCAGTTGTTCTATTTTCTGATTATACCCCCTCCGTTTCAAATCTTTTTATCTGAATTCTTAATTAGTATTATTAGCCTTTCTGATTTAATCTAATATTTTATTACATTTAAACTTAAATACTTGCACCCGGAGGGTGCATATATTTGCTAGTATATATATATATATATATAATATATATATATATATATATATATATATATATATAAAAGCTAATAAATGGTCATGATGATAGACATACTAAGAAGAAGACAAATAATTTTGATAAAGTTTCGTATAACACAGTTATTCCCAACCTTTTTAAACCAATGGACCCTTTTTCTTATTATTTTTTTGTGAACCCCATAGTCATGGAAGCTTCTTAGATTTTTTTTTTTTTTTTTAGTTAACACCATTTTTCACTAACAAAAAATTAAAATAGTTGTCTGAAACGTTAAAGGAATAGTAAATGATTTATTTTGACTTGTTTGTTTCAAATAAACATATTTAACAATTAAATTCTACGGCGTATTTATGTACACTAGTAAATAATTCATAATAATATTTTTTAAGATAGGCTCAAGTGAGTAATTGAGAAAAGAAATCAGATTTATTCAATGATGCTGCTCGGTGAGTTCTTTTGTTTTATGTCCAGCTCCATTGAAATCAATGATAATCGAAAATCATCCTTTTTTTACAATGTCGTGCCTATTACGAACTTTTGATAATAAGAGCAAAACACAACTAAATCTCTGATTCAACAAGTTAAGATGATAGAAATGCTATAATGTAAAAGCTCTGCTTTATCCCCGAGTCGTGGGTATTTTTTAGCAGTCATTTTTTTTCCATATATTACGCTTCTCATCTTTGAATTTTGCGTTCAATATTTTATCACTTTGTAATTCAATTAAGCTCATTTGATAAAATAGAAATTTAATTTTAATAATAACAATGGGACCCGTTTAGTTCAGTTGTTAGAGCATCAGCTTAGGAGTCGCAAGGTTCTGGGTTCGATACTAGTTCCCGCCAACTCAGCGCAAGAGTTCCACACATTGGGTAATCTGATCTGTTCGGTAACGTGGGGAGCTAACTGGAGCTGTGGTGCTCCACCTCAACAACAAAACTATCCTTATGCTCTAGTGCTAGCGAAAATGGGATAAACTCCCTCGCTATCCGGCTGACACCGACTGTAGGCCACTCCGTCAATTTTTCTTTACTTTTAATAACAAATGCTCTGGACTAGTATTGCTATACGGGCCACTAAAATATCATCGGGATCAACTATTCGGTATTTCTCTCTCTTCTCTCTCTCTCTCTCTCTCTCTCTCTTCTCTCTCTCTCTCTCTCTCTGTGTGTGTGTGTGTGTGTGTAAGTGTGTGGATCCCTAGCAATACTACATGAACCCTGGGGATCCATATGGCTCTAAGTTGAGAATTGTCATATAGTACCTAAATAATGAGAACGGAATCTACTGTTTTTTCCTATAGATAATGCCTGACGAAACCTCGTAATAGAGAATCAACGAGATCTCAGCTAAATTGTTAATTCAACCAAGCAATGGCCATTTACTCAATTCATCGTGTATACTTGCTTAGTAAACCTTTTTTTAATTAAAAAAAAAACAACCAACTTTCCAGCAGAATGTTTCTTTGGATCGTTAAACGATAATCAAAAATAATTAAATAAATTCCAGGAAATCCCACCAATTAATTAGAACCCCGACCCCACCCCAGGGAATAAGGATCAGTCGTCCATTTTTAATATTTTATTTCTGGATAGCAGACGCACAGACAGAAACTCACGCACACAACTGGAAAGTTAATCCTTGAGGTTAGGAATGCCACGGTCATGGGGGAATTAGTTTCAAATCAGCCGTAACTGTTTTAATTAAATATTTAATTTAGATATTTATTTATTAATATACTTATATTCAAACACATCTGTCCCTTATATTTCAAAGCGATGGTTTGATTGGATGTTATAAACACAACGTTTCGGCCGATATACCTCCGGCCTTCTTTAGGTGTTTCTTGTCGAACTCTGGAACCTTCATGAAACCTTGAACCTAACTCTTTATCCAAATCCACCGACACAACGCATATAGTGGTTGTTAATACAGTTTTAAGTAACAATCATCTGTAGGCGGCAAGTTCAATCCTGACCACGGTCAATAATAACACAGAATAAACTTGTAAGCGGAATGAGAACAGTCAACCCCGGTGGATTGAATAAAGAATTTGGTTCAAAGTTCCATGAAGACTTCCGATTACAACGATTAAGAAGATTCCGAAGAATACCTGAAGAAGGCCAAAGGGTACATCGGCCGAAACGTTATGTATATCAATTAATAATGGAGATTCGCTTCCGGTTTTTTTCTGTAACAAAAACTACGTCACATTACCCAAAATCGTCATAAAATAGAATAAATACACTCAAAATTAGAACATGCAACACTAGACAGTCCTCATTGTTTTTAAAAACAAGTTTTAATAAATACATGACTGGTATTATATATCTATATATAGTTTGTTTTATTTTAATACATATTTAAAGTTTACATTTCAAATTGTTTTATTTTTTAATCCTTTCGTGAATTTGATGATTTTACTTACTTAGGGTACAAACTCTCTGACATTGAATTTTTTACTCCCATAATTGACAACTACCAAATTTTCCGTATAAAACTAAATTGGAAACTAGTAAAGGATTACTCCCTGGTCCACTCGAACCCGGAGTGGAAGTATCTGTTAGGGTCCAATCTATCGGTGAAATGGAAAAATTAGTTTAGAAAAATGTATTTAAAAAAATTGAGTTTGACAAAAAAAGTTTTTTTGAATGCCTATCAAGAATGAATAAAACAAAACGTCTTTGGCATAAAATAACACTACGGGGGTTAGCATGCCGTAAAATCCAACCAACCAACCAACCAACCAAACCTTCCCTGTGAGAACAGTAGCGAATAGTAACAATTTCTTTGTACTGTATCAACTGTCTAACACTAAGAGATAGTAGTTGACTATGTTGGTGATATGGGCCACATTTTCAACCTCATAATAAATGTATTTATCTACGCTTCGGATTTTCGACTATCCTCAGGCAAAGTCACCACGTACAGTGCGCTAATTAACATTTAATCATTTTACTAATATAGAACAATTGATCTTAGGACCTGATGATTCACAAAATATATTAAATTCTAACACACACACACACATACACACACACACACACACACACACACACACACACACACACACACAGATATACATATATACTAGGGATACCGAAAATGAAGCTAAACTGCGTTTTTGACAAAATGACTTTAGCTCCCCCTACAGAAAAAAAAATACCAAAAATCAGGGAATTAGCGGATTTTAATGAAATTTTCAGTGTTTATTTATCAATAAAAGATCTTTATAATGCATTGTTTATTTTATTTGAAAACTTTCTGATTTTTTTCAGGTCACTTATTTTTGAGACCCCTTATGTTGGGGACGTAACATTTTGGTTGGTCTTATAGTTTTCTAATTACAGTATAAATAAAGAGATAAAAGTTATGAATAGAAACAAAAAAAAAATTTACGGTGGCTTTTCTATGAGAAAATAAGTACCGAAAATCGACAAATAAAATGTAAAAAAAAATAATAGATAATTAGTTTTTTTGAGATTTGAAGATTGAAACAGAATTTTGTATTCACGGTGGGATGTACATTTTGAATTTAGCTTTAAAAACGTTCAGTGGTTATTGTGAGAACGTGATGTTTGACATATTGTTATAATAGAGTTTCGGTGTCTGTCTATAACAAAGACTACGTCACTTGCTTACGTCTCAATATCCTCAGGAATTTCGTAAGTTTATCAATGAGTATTTAATTTATAGTTAAAATCATTAATACATAGAATAAATCTTATTTATTAATGATTGTTCTATGGAAATCTGTATTGGATTTGCCTCAAAACCGCCCATGTTTAAAATCATGCAACGTGTTTTATATATCACTAAAAAAATAAAGGTTTACGTAGTATATGTTCTGTTTAATTTGCATACTGGTTTTAACAAAGTTGAGTTCAATGAATAATTACTTGGTGTTATTGATCTCAAATATTTATTGTTTTATTCTCCAACGTATTAAAATCAATCTTATGAATGATTTTATATAGAGACAAATTAAGATATAATTGAATAAGTGTAATCATTTTATATGAGTTCTTATTTAATTCCGTTAGTTTTTCTAATTCATTATATTTCATTACATTAAAACTTAAATACTTACGCACAGAGGGCGCTTATTTTTATTGGTGAGTGGATAATTAAGGAGCAGGTGCTCAGTTGTTTAAGGCCAGACATTCTAAAGCAAATACACGGTTGTTATTTTTATTGGACGACTGTGCGAGAGTAGTTTCTTAACACTTCAGCAAAAGCAGGATGTGACACAAGGTCAATTTTTTAAAAGTTTAACAGGTTTGAATTCATACACTTCCTTCTTCTAGACCAGTTGCCATTTTAATGTTAGAAATCCAACTCTTCTCTCTCCAACTATGGCTGAATAGTAGGACAGACTGGGTTCGTTAACTGGTACAGGAGAAGGAAAACTCTGAATTCAAACCTGATAAAATTCCCTTAAAATCTGGTATATCTAATTACCTGACAACCAATGCTTTTTGAAACATAGAAGGAAGGACAGAATAAAAATAAAATAAGGAGATTGAAAGGATCCTTTGATTTTAAGGCATGTCAACACGTATTGGGTTATTTTATACCGAAGACGTTTTATTTATTCTTAATGGGTATTCAATTTTAATCATTTTTTAAAATACACTTTTAACTATTTTTTTCTATTTGACCCATATATGGGACACTAACAGGTACTTCCACACCGGGTCAGAGTGGACCTGGGAGTGATGGCGATAAAGGGGTACTTCACACCAGAATTAGAACTCACCCACTAGATACAGTTTAACGTCATACCATGGACACTAAGATCCTCAGCTATCGCCTTCTAGCACATGATATGTGCTTGGCGTGACCGAATGACTGGTCGACGGGAGCCACAGATCTCGACTCAAAATTGACCTTGTGTCGCATCCAGCTCGCCCGGAGCGGTTGGCAAATACATACTCCTAAAATCTGATATATCATATTAGGTCACAACCAATGCTTCGTAAAACAGGGAATGTAACCGGATGTGCTCAATTGAAAGAAAGAAAAGAAAGAAAGAAAGAAAGAAAAGGGGGGGTTACAGTCTTTACTTGTTACACTACCTACGCAACATCTATATGATAGAAGAAAAGAAGAAAAGAATTTGTTCTTATTGAAAGAAATATTTATACTTTCTTGTCACTCGTATTGCAAATCATTCAAACATTGTTTGGGAAGAGTTTACAATGGAAGAGCGGTTTCATTTTGATGTTTGCTTGGCCTGAAAACCGATATCAGAAAACATAAAAGTTGTCGGGCTAAGGGGGGGGGCAGACATTGGCTATCTTTGAAGATTGTTTGTATAACAGGACATGTGCATATTCTTAATCTTGAATTTTGGAGTTTAAAAAAATTTGTTTCTATTACTTTTGTTGTTGAAAAGTTACGGTGTTGTAAAGGTGACAGTTTTATCGAAAAATTTATGGTAAACTTTGTGAGTCGTGATTTATCATCGAAATTGGGGTTTTTTTACAAAAAAAAAAAAGATTGTATAATAACCAGCTGGCCCTACGTTAAATGGGTATTTCAGCTAGTATGTATATATTTTTGTCACATAAATTGATATTTTACATAACTTCGATAAATAAGCCAGATTTAAAATCTATACTTTTTAACACCCCTTGTATTCTGAAAAAAATTAAAGTTACATTTATTGTTCATTGTTCTTGGTAAATACATCTTCAATCTCGATACTTTTTTTACTCTCTCTCTCTCTCTCTCTCTCTCTCTATATATATATATATATATATATATATAATATATATATATATATATGTATATATATATATATATATATAATGACCTAAGGACTCAGAAATTTCCTACCTAGGTTTCACCTAATGGCTCACCAGGATATTTTTAATATATTTAAAATATTTTCCCTAGATATAGTTATTTACTAAGCTTAGCTTAGATGTGGCACAAGGCCAGATTATGGGGCACCCAGTGAGAATCGAACTCACTAACAATGGTCTACGCATCTAGCTTGCTAACCATTATACCACGTGATATAAGCTTGTACATCTCTTTATTTACAAACTGCACTATTTGTTGTTGCTTTTCTCACGGCATCAGAGTTTAGAAATAAAGATAAAAATTATATAAATATATATATATATATAATTTTTATCTTTATTTCTAAACTATATATATATATATATATATATATATATATGTGTGTGTGTGTGTGTGTGTGTGTGTGTGTGTGTGTGTGTGTGTGTGTATGTGTATGTATGTGTATATATATATATATATATATATTCTAAAACAGGACCTAAATGCAATGAAAACCTCTCGGCCGTCGGTGTTTTAACTGATAAATACATACATCGGTGTATGTATTTTACAATCACCAGAGAGATTAAGTCTACAAACAATAGACGATCATTGCTTTATAACGCTGGCGGTGAAATTCAATTAAAATCACTCCTAGCGACCTCTACCGGGTTTTGAGAACATAAATCATTTACAGACACCCTGTTTTGACGTTTCACGTCTCATCAGTGCGGCTAAAAAAAATTCATTCAGTCTTGCCTCGGTTATTTAGAAGACAACCATAACCAAAAGGTTCTTTATATTTTTAAAGATGAATTCAAGCCATTTATAAAAACAGGATCATAAATTATTAAGAATAATCGTTAAATATGATAAAAGAGACACCTATTACTGAAGGAGGGTTTTTATTACATGTTGAATATTGAACGGAAGCGATGAGTTATATATATCACCAACTGACCTTGTCCTGTGACTTTTTAAAATTATTTTTATTGTGCTTTTACAAGTATTTCAAAAGTCTAATAAATATGAGATTATTACCAACATAATGCTATTTAACGGATTAATGGATTCCTGTTGAAGTTCTGATTCATAAATATGAGTTCATTGTGTAGTAAGTCGACGGGGTGGCCTAATGCCAATATCAGCCAATATGGAGTCTATCCCTTTTCACTAGCACTAAACCAAGGAGATTGGTTTTGGAGTCTGAGGTGGAGCGCCTCACCTACCATCAGCTCCTCACTTTACCGCAAAGATCCCAGTGCTACTCAAATGCTGAGTTGGTCGATATCGAACCCAGAACCTTGTGGTCCCTAGTCGAACGTTCTTCCGACTGACGTAAACCAGTTTGTCATATTTTTTGACAAATTCACGATATTTAATCCAAACGTCCACGAAACGAACAATTTAGTCCATTGAGAGGTAAATAATAAACTTAGTCTATGATTTTGAGGGAGGTAAAACTTTATCCAATAAATCACTTGCGAAAGGTGTGAATCAAACTATTCTCCCTCTAACTATGGGTAAATAGTAAGAGGGACTGGGCTCTTTAACTTTGGCATGGTAACCAGTCTAGGAGAAGGAAAACTCTAAATTCAAAACCTGGTAAACTACGCTTAAAAATTGGGTAATCTTCAACTTGTTCCTCGTAAATTCCTACTATAAAATAAACTGAACCCTCATTTTATGTCCGTGTTTTTGCAATAAATGTTTTAAATATGTTTGCAATAAATGTTTTTAAATAAAGAAATATATTCAGTATTGTAAAATAACGGGTGCAAGAAAAATAAAACATTTATAGCAAAAACACGGACATAAAATGAAGGTTCAGTTTATTTTATGGTAGGAATTTACGAGGAACAAGTTAAGGATTACCAAAAATTGACCTTGTGTCACAAAGTAAATACATAAACAGATTCATTACCGCCAGTCCGGATTAGTACAGGGTCTTTTTTTTACGTGGGGATTTTTATGGAACATTCCAAGATGCTCAAACTAGCAATTCAGTAATTATGGATCTGCAAGACTAACTTTAAAAAAAAAAGTCTACCATCTACCCAGGCAACGCCGGGTAGCCGCTTCTAGTTTCAACTAACCCAAAGTGACCATTGTTTGTCCCTATTTTGAATTCTAGCAGTAAAGTCGTCGGGGTAGCCTAAAGTCGGTATTAGCCAGATAGCGAGGGAGTCTATCCCCTTTTTACTTGAGCTGACCAATAAGATTTGATTTAGCTCCATCACCATCAGCTCCTCACTTTACCGCACTGTACCCTGATCTACTCATACGCTGAGTGGGAGAGGACCGGTACCTAACCTGGAAGGAACCTTGTGGTTCCTTGCCCAACGCTCTACCTACTCAGCTAAACCGTCCCAAGAACAATAAGTGAGACATGGTAATCAATTTTTAACAAAATCGATTTTATTTACTCCCAACAATTCAAGAGATAAATAATCTAGGAAGTCCTGCAATCTCTTCGATAAACAGCTACAAAATTAGTCGCCGGGGTGGCCTAAAGTCGGTATCAGCCAATTGGAAAGGGAGTCTATCCCCTTTTCACTGGCGGTAGACCGGGGTTGTTTCTGCATCTGAAGTGGAGCGCCACAGACCCCTGTGCTACTCATACGCTGAGTTGGCGAGGGCCGATATCGAACTAGGAAACTTGTGGTTTCTAGCTGATCGCCCTGCCGACTGAGACGTTGATTAGGGTAGTGTTTCTCCTAGCCGGTCAGCTGCGGACCGACAGGACTACTACCTGCCGGTGCACAGGTGCCATATCGTATAGTTTTCAAGTAGAGCAACCATACATATAAACTTAAATTAGAAATATATTTCGAAAAATATTAACTCACAGAAGGAGATGAAAGTCAAGTCTGATAAATGATTGGCTGACTGATCTTAAAGGCAGATCAACCCGTCTAGGGATATTTTTGCCCATATGGGGTATTTACTATCATGTGTTTTTGTGTGTGTGTGTGAATGGAACTAGCGATAATATATATATATATATATATATATATACATATGTATACATATATTATATGTATATATATATATATATGTGTGTGTGTGTGTGTGTGCGTGTGTATGTGTGTGTGGGGGTCCCTGTCTCTGTGTGTCTGTGTCTGTATCTCTGTGAATCAAGTTTTTGTTTTTTATATATATATATATATATATATATATATATATATATATATGTATATATATGTATATTTTTTACATACCGTCGGATTTATTTCCATATTTTTCCACCCATCATTTACATATGTATATATATATATATATATATATATATATATATATATATATATATATATATAAAGGATGGGTGGAAAAATATAGAAAGAAATCCGACGGTATGTATAAAAGTGAATGAGTCGGAAGTATTTGTTCCTTTTTTTTACCTTTTGCAAACACAACACACACACACACACACACAGAGAGAGAGAGAGAGAGAGAGAGAGAGAGAGAGAGAGAGAGAGAGAGAGAGAGAGAGAGAGAGAGAGAGAGAGAGAGATCACACACACACAATATAATATATATATAATATATATATATATATTATATAAATTAACTTTTCTTTCTGTGGGAGAGATAGATAGATATGAATAGACTGAA
>CM042159.1:90818785-90821285 GCA_023376005.1 Doryteuthis pealeii | reverse complement strand
CGAGTACTCTACTATATAACTTAACAAAGGTAGCGATATTATAATATTATATAAAAGTTAATTTGCATACTTAATCTTAAACATCGCTTGCAACAACAAAATGAAAAAAATAAAAGGTAAGTAAAAATTAGAATTGAACACTGAATGAATCAATTTTAACTTTAATTTTTTAAATAAATGTTCGATTTTTTAAAAAAATAGGTAATTTGTTGCTTAGTGGTTTTCATTGTTATTTTCTTGTTGAGTAAGTGTATAGTTGTAAGAGGGGTGAAATATACAGTGGTTCAAAAGTATTAGGTATATTAATAACCACGGAGAATTCTTAGCATATTACTTCCCACTGTGCACACACACACACACACACACACACACACACACACACACACACACACACACACACACACACACACACACACACACACACACAGATATATATATATATAGGATGAAAATGGATATAAAATTCGACAATGCAATGCAATGAAGTATAAAGTCTTTAAAGAAACAAGAAAATCAGTCAAAAATTGTCTTATAAAACGCCGACGCTAATTAAAACCGAAACGCTTTAGCGTCGGCTTTCTATAAGTAAATATTTGGCTTATTTTCTTGTTCTTTTTCGAAAACGTTATACTCTCTCTCTCTCTCTCTCTCTCTCTCTCTCTCTCTCTCTCTCTCTCTCTCTCTATATATATATATATATATATATATATATATATATATATATAGTCACCAATTCAAAGTTCGACGAACTTTGTATTGGTGACTATAAATAAATAAATAAATACATCTCTTAAAGAAATAATTGAGCCTTTATATTCATTTCTCCAATAATAATAACAAAAAATTAACTATATATATATATATATATATATATATATATATATATTATGTATGTGTGTGTGTGTGTGTGTGTGTGTGTGTGTGTGTGTGTGTGTCTATATAAAATGATATAGGGTGGAGAAGTAATAATTCTATGCAGCATATGTTTAGTGACAACCCGAATAATTATGTTTCTCACACACACACACACACACACACATATATATATATATATATATATATATATATATATATATATATACTAGCAAATATATACACCCTCCGGGTGCAAGTATTTTAGTTAAATTTTATAATAAAATATCATATTAAATTAGAAAGGCTAATGAAACTGAATAAGAATGTAGATAAAAAGATTTTGAACAGAGGGGGTATGATTGAAAAATAGAACAACATTGAAACTAACTCTTCCATCATTTTCCGTTACTCCCATCTTTCATTGGTAAATTTTCCTAATTAAACTGTTTAGTTAAAATAGGAAGTAAAAAATAATATTACAGTTATTTCTTCTTGTTGAGGGATTTCTTTTAAGATTTATGAAGAGATTTTTGCTCATATTCAATAATATAAAACCAAACAATTAGAAATCGATAATACTAAGCATATATTTATTAAAATCAAATTTTTAAGATCAATATGCAAATTAGCCTTCCCATTCACACTGTAAACCTCTATTTTGTTGTATATATACATATAACTGCATGTTATTAGTATGTAGATATGGTCAACAGTATTACTAATGTAAAACAATTTTATTAAGAATTGAGGTTTAGATATAAATAAAATCATGGAGAATGTGATGTAAATAACAAAGGGAATTGTGACTTGAGTAGTGATATAGTTTCGGTTACAGACAGAAAAACACACAATCTCCATTATAATAAGATATATATCATTTCCTTCTGTTTACCTATCCATTACGTTTTCCTTCTTTATCTTTGTTGATCTGAGCAGACCGCTTATTCTATCAATAATTCATCACAAGATCAATTACTTAACAACACCTGTCAACTATTAATTATTTATATTGATAGATACATGGATACATATCTACCTTAATTAAGTAGCAATCCTTACCTACATAGGTATAGAATATTAAATCAATTCAAGTATTTACCTATTCGCACCTGTTCCTACAAAGATCTATGTGTGTTCGTATGTATGTACGTGAATACAGCTGTGAACTGATAGATAAAATGATTACTTATATTAACCTGGTTTTTATACAGTTACGTATATGTCATAAATAGAATATATATATATATATATATATATATATATATATATATATATATATATATATATTTGGAAGAATATGTGTTTAATTGAAGTCAAACCTAATTTTTGAAAATTAATTAATAGATAATTAATGAATTAGGCGGGCATACCCGTTCAAATGTAAGGCTAAACAAATCGAGAAAAAGTCAATCTCTGTATGGGCTGAAATGTATATACAGAGATTAACGTTCCATTCATTGTTCATTTATATCTTGATAAATACAGCTTCAAACTCGATACTTTTATGACACACGTTGTATTCTGAAAAAAGTTAACGTTCCATTCATTGTTCATTTCAATCTTGGTAAATACTGCTTCAAGATCGGTACTTTTATGACACACCTTGTATTCTGGAAAATATTAACGTTTCATTCATTGTTCATTT
>CM042159.1:90801285-90803785 GCA_023376005.1 Doryteuthis pealeii | reverse complement strand
AGCCTTGCCCCTTTAAATCGACGGGGCAGGTATTGCCTGGGGGGATCGCCCCCCCTGGGATCGACGCTGTTAATTCAACACACCGGTCCAGTGGCCGGAGCACACCGGACCCCGTCTCAAAGGATTGGGCTGACAGTGGGGTGATTGTTTAATGTTTGTTGTTGTGCGTGCGTACTGTGGCCTATGTATGAGCGTGTACATTGGTGTGTCTTGTCGGGTAATTTTATGCTGAAGACGTTTTGTTTTAGTCATTTTTGATAGACATTCAACATTTTTTTCTATCTAATCCATATATATATTGTATATTTCAGGATTTGTATTTTCTGTTTTATAGTTTAAAATTATTACATATTACTATACAACAAATTGAAAGTATTCGTTTGTATATTTTTTTTTGGGGGGGGGGGAAATTTTGTAACATCATATGTACCTAATAGAACAGAAAAACTTAACAATGTAATATATATTTAAATTACAACCGAATTAGACACATGTAAGGAAAGGAAAATAAGATAAACAAAAATATTGTTACTTAATGTAATACACGTTCTTGTATGTATACCCAATTTGTTGAAAAATCCTTGTTTTTACAAAACAATTTTAACCCCCCTTCACAAAAAAATTGCCAAAAATCAGGTAATTATCCGATTTTAATAAAATTTTCCGTGTTGATTTATCAATGAATGGATTTTATAATGCATTAGTTATTTTATTTCAAAACTTTCTGATTTTTTAAGGGCACTTAACTTTGACCGCTCCCACCTATTTTGCGGGCTCAAAATATCGGTGGGGTTATATAATTTTGAAACTATTTATAGTATGAATAAAAAGACAAAGACCGAAGAGAAAATTGGTGGTACTTACATTTCAATAATTAATTGGCTATTATCTTATTAAATAAAACATTGTATTTGTTCTATTTAAAAAGTAAATCCATAATATCTAGGACTAATAGCGATAAAGGACTACTCCATACTCCCCAGCACCCAATAATTGAAAGATTACCATTCGATGCGGTCTAACATCATACACAGAACACTAAGACCCTCAGTCACCGCCTTCTAGCAGAAATATGATAAAAAGGGTTCGGATGCCATAATCATAATTGATTGATTAGGGCACCTCTCCGACCGCTCGTCTAGACTAAATAATGGCCAAAGTGGATTGCTGAACCACCATGATTCAGTCCTTAAGCACCACGGGCTGCCACCAACGGCCAACAGGTGGCCAATGAGGGATTTTATTCCTCTGCAGAGGTGCAGTCGGTGTATTCTTAAGTTCTAGTCGACAGGTCGTAAAACAGTTCGGATTAGAAATCTATCTACCTATACATATATAAAGGGCAGTTGTGTATATGTGTATGTCCGGAGGAAACTTCGAAAATAAAACACTTAACGACAAAGTAAATATATATACATTCCCTATCACCAGGGCTTGGTTTTTGAGCAAAAATAATGAAGATTTTATTTATATTTGGGAATATATTTAAAGATTAAAATTTGTATAGTAACAGAAGGTAATTGAAATATGATGTTAATTGATTGAATTAATCACCTCATTTATATTGTATTTTTTTTAATTGTAATTTATTGAATTAAAATTTCTTACTATATTGTTATATATTTACGTGGGGATTTTATGGGGCATCCAGTGAGGATCTAACTTGTGATAAGTAATAATGGATCTGCGAGACTAACTTAAAAAAAACTCTACCCAGGCGACGCCGGGTAGCTACTTCTAGTAATACAATAAAAGCTTTCGATGAGATTAGAACCTACGTTCTCTTTGTCTCAGGGTTGTCTGTTTAAACACACCAGCTGCTCTACTTTAGTCAACAATTTACAGTCGTGCTGAGATTTTTTTTATCAATTCAACGTGAACAACAAAAAAAAAATAGGAGCCCAGATGATGGATTGACAGTTCTTCATCAATAAATGAATAAATGAAATATAAATAAAAGATGCATCGACATATAAGTTTTCAAGAAATTCTTTTCTTCTGTCATTTATACAAAAGACAATGTCACGGGTTGTCAGTCTCTTTTTAGTTGACAATGACGTCAAAGTGTTTAGAGATATTGACACACACACCTGCACATATATCTACACATCTATCTATACAGAGACGGAAATTTAGCCTCTTTTATATGTTATCTATATAAGACATTGTCTCCTTAGTAAAAATTATTGTTCAAATGCATTTTTATAGTAAAAATCGTTTCCAATGCATTTTTGTAGTAAAAATCATTTCCAATACATTTTTATAGTAAAAATCGTTTCCAATGCATTTTCATAGTAAAAATCGTTTCCAATGCATTTTTGTAGTAAAAATCATTTCCAATCCATTTTTATAGAAAAATCATTTCAAATGCATTTCATAGTAAAATCATTAGTAAAAATCATTTCCAATGCATTTTTATAGAAAAAATCATTTTCAATGCATTTTTATAGAAAAAATCATTTTCAATGCATTTTTATAGTAAAAAATCATTTTCAATGCA
>CM042159.1:90778785-90796285 GCA_023376005.1 Doryteuthis pealeii | reverse complement strand
ACACACATATATATATGATGGACTCTCCCGTCGATTTCGACGTATGAGTGTTCATTTAATGAACAACCAACACAGTGATTTGTTTATAGTGGTGAAGGCTTGTGTTGGACCATCCACACTTTTTGGCACAGTCGATAGGAAAGAATTGGTGCTTCAAGGGTTGCCACAAACTCAATCAACGACCGACCTCAGGAATTTTGAATTCAGACTTATCCCTCTCCTAGACTGGTTACCTACCCAATGCTGAGGGCCCAGGCTGCCCTAGTATTTAACCCATAGCTGGAGGGAGAATATATGGATTCATACCTTTCCCAAGGGTATTAGCGCTATGTGAAATGCCAACAGCTTCGTCTAGGAATTGAACTCGAATCGACGAGTTCATTTTTCACGACTCTAACCACTAGCCCATGCGCCTCCATATATATATAAGATAGAAATAAGCGTGCGGAAGCGATAACGCTAATCTGTTCAAATAAAATGTAATGAAAAGATAAAAAAGAAGGAAAGAAAGAAAAAAGGCGCGCTCGAGATAGATAGATAGATAGATAGAGAGAGAGAGAGAGAGAGGAGAGAGAGAGAGAGAGAGAGAGAGAGAGAGTGATGAAAGAAAGAAGAAAGAAAGAAAAAGTTAAATGAAGATTATTTTACGTATTACTTATTGAACTATTTGGCAATAGCTCTTAAGTAAACATATCAAACGTTTTGATAATTAAATCATCACACTGTGGTATATCAACAGGTCCTGCTAGTTATTGTATATTAATACACACTTTAGTCAATTCTTAAAAAGCTGAAAATTTCAACAACTATGAATAAGTAGTTTAGGTCAGTCGGTAGAGCGTTTAACAAGGAACCACAAACTTCCAGGTTCGATACCGGTCCCCACCAACTCAGCGTATGAGTAGCACAGGGATCTGTGTGGTAAAGTGAGGAGCTGGTGGTTGGTGTGGTGATTCCCCTCAGACGCCAAAACAATCTACTTGGTCTTGTGAAAAGAGGGTAACTCCCTCGCTGATCGGCTGATACCGACTTTAGGCCAACCCGACGACTTTACTTTTTATAAATAACTTTTACCGACTCTGTGTACCATCTGCTGTACAATCAGACAATGGTAAAAGGTCAATTAAGTACAGTTTAAACTAAAACAATGACACAGTTATTTATAAAATAAACAATGAAATGTTTGATTTATTTACAATGGAAGAGTTTTTATTAATGTCAAAAAAGTTGATTGTTTTTAGCGGGAAAAAGAAGGCAAAGGTGTTGTTTTTTTGTAAAGGTTAAAATTAACAAAACTATTTATTCATTCATGGGCCTCACTTGAGAAAAAAAATTCTACCCACTAAATTTCAATTATATTCCTATATAATCCCACTAGATCATCGAAGTTAAAGAGTGGCGAGCCTGTCCAGTACCTAATTGGTTGGCCAATTGTTTGGTAATGGTAAAAGTTAACAAATCTCTTTATTCATTCATGAGCCCCACATTTAAAATTTAATATTTATCAAGTGTTTACCTATTTGAAATGATTGTAAATATTATTAATGCATTTCCTCTTAAAACTTTGATATAGGAACTAAGAATGAAGTGTTTACCTATTTAAAATGATTGTAGACTTTATTGATACATTGCCAAGCGTGAAGAGTTTACCTACATTAATATATTGTCTCTAGAAACATTGATATTCTAAGAAAGTATCACCTGGGTTTACTGCTTAAAATAATTAAGAAAAGGGACGTCCCCGTGGCGTAGTGAGTAACGTGCTGATTTGCATCATCGTTGTAAGTGATTTAAAAATCTATTCGCGCTTTTACGTTCACTTTCTGACTAATACACTTGGGAAAGGTATGAACTCTCTACTCTATGGGTTAAATAGTAATAATATTGTTCTTCTATAGTGATGACCTTGGCATTAAATAACCTCACAAGGTTGATATGAAATTATTAAATAATCCAAACTAAACTAATAAAAATTGAATAAACCAAATTTATTTAGATAAAATAAATTTAAATAATTTAAAAAATAAACTTCCACCTACTCAATTTCAATTATAGTTAAAAAAAAAAAGTAAAGTCGACGGGGCGGTCTAATGTCGTTATCAGCCATACAGCGAGGGATTCTATCCTCTTTTCAGTAGCCCTAGACCAAGGAGATTCTTTTTGTGTCTTAGGTGGAGCGCCACATCTATCATCAGCTCCACTTTACCGCACAGATTCCCCGTGTTACTCATACGCTGAGTTGGCGTGGGCCAGTATTGAACCCGAGACCTTGTGGTTCCCAACCGGATGTCCTACCGACTGAGCTAAGCCAGCCTTTAATCCGCTACATCTCCGAAGTTAAACAATGATCTTGTCCAATACTTAATTGGGTGGCCACTTAAGCAACGGCAGGTACAGTAAGCAACTTGTCATTTGTTTATTCAAAAGGACTTGTTTCGGCATTAAACGACCCTAAAAGGGTTGATAAGCCGTAAAACAAAACAACCAATTTTACTCTCTCTCTCTCTCTCTCTCCTCTCTCCTCTCTCTCTCTCTCTCTCTCTCTCTCTCTCGGAAAGAACCAATTTCCGCTAGACTACGAAAGTTAAGTAGCGATGAGCCTGTCCAATACTTAATTGGGTGACCACTTCAGCAACAGCAGGTACTTTAAAGAACTTGTTTATCAAAATGATTTGATTCGGCATTAAATGACCCGAAAAGGTTTGATAGGTCGGAAAACCAACTAACCAACCAACCTATCGATCTGTCCTTCTTTCTTTCTTTCTTTCTCTCTTTCTGTCTGTCTGTCTGTCTGTGTGGCTATCTCATTCTGTTCTTATCTATCTATCTATCTATCTATCTATTATAGTCAATTCACGCTAAAAGCTCCGATTTCCACTAGATCACCGAAGTTAAGAAGCGATGATCTTGTCCAATACTTAATTAGATGACTACTTAAGCAACAGCAGGTACTGTAATCATCACAAATCCTTTGTTTATCAAAATTATATTCAGCATTAAATAACCCGAAAAGGGTTTTATATGCCGTAAAACAACTATCTACCTATGTATCTCATTATGTTTAAGTAACGCTGAAAACACCGACTCCCACAGGATCACCAAAGCGTTTAACTCTTTGTCTACCAAATTTCCCCGATGTCTATAACAAATTTTCTTAGTATTTTTTTTTTTACCAGTAAAAATAATAAAATAGACTGTAATGAATTATGTGCTGTAATATGTTTTAATGGGTTTTTTAATAAATATTTTTGTTTGAAGTAATAAATTTGAAAACTGGAATGTTTTTTCGGCTAGAAACCACAAGGTTCCTAGTTCGATACCGGTCCTCGCCAACTCAGCGTATGAGTAGCACAGGGATCTGTGCGGTAAAGTAAGGAGCTGACGGTAGGTGTGGCGCTCCACCTCAGACGCTAAAATAATCTCCTTGGTCTTGCGCAAGTGAAAAGGGGATAGACTCCCTCGCTGGTTGGCTGATACGACTTTAGGCTGCCCCGACGACTTTACTTACTTATTAACATAAGCGTATCTGAAGCTCGCTCGTGCTTCAAATTTTGCAACACAAAGCAAAAAAAAAAAATCCAAAACGACCATATGACAGCTCGTAATGCAGAAAACTCGTAAGGAGATTGTTTTGGCGTCTTAGACGGAGCACCTCACCTACCATCAGCTCCTAACTTTACCACACAGATCCGCTGTGCTACTCACAGACTGAGTTGGCAAGGGCCGGTATCGAAACCGGAACCTAGTCGGATACTCTAGCGACTAAGAATCAGTCCCAGGATTGGTTCACAGAGAAAACAAAATTGGGCAGGGTTGTTCACTTAGTGATTTTTTCTGTGTAAACCAGTTACACGTACGATAGCCACTGCCAGTGGTTTACGGTAGGATCGCAGTGGTAACGAGTGCCGATGTGACCGGCATAAAGCAGGCAACGAGTTAAGTATGTTTGTTGTATACTAGCGAACATCGTGTTTTATCGCTTAGCAAACTCGACTCACGGACCCATTAAAGCCGAATAGCGAGTTCGATTCTCGCTGGATACCAAACTTTCGACTTGTGTCACATCCTATCCGTGACAAACGGGTCGGTTAAATACCTACTAGTAAACATTGTGAATGAGTTAGAATGAACATCGAGTTCAGCACGCACGTGTTCGGTGCTACTCTGCATGCGTCTGTGTAGCTGTGTGTGTGCGTGGGTTTGTGTGTGCGCGCGCGAACGCGCATGGACGTGAGCTGGCGTGTGCCCGATAAAGTGTTGCGCAGTTTTCAAACATTAAAATTCGTTTTGAGCAAAGAAAATAAAGTGGACTAGAAAGAGTAAATAATATGTTTCGATTGAAACTTGACAAACGTTGAACTTGAACAATATCTCGTGTAAAAGAGAAAGCCGCTAAAAGATAAAGCATGCTAATGTACTTTACTACGTTTTATCTGCGTTCGAAAATTATACATATATATATATATATATATATATATATATATATAGATAGATAGATAGAGAGAGAGAGAGAGAGAGAGAGAGAGAGAGAGAGAGAGATTAGTAATTCTAATAAAGTAAAATAAATTTATCTCACTTTAGTTAAGGAATGAAATCGACTTAGTTTGGTAAAAGGTAAGGTCCTAATGAGATTATTGAGATGAAAACCTTAACCCCTTTCCAATAAAACTGTTATCAATATCATTTCTCTGTGGGATTTTTTTTTATATATTGAACACTTTTTGTCATTGCTCTGGAAAATCTAAAGCGGCAATTGGATACTATATATATATATATATATATATATATATATACCAAAAATGTATTCATATATATATGAAAGTAAACAAACAGTGTGTTAGATATGGCTATAGCCGACAATTTTGAGGAGAATATGTGCTTAATTGAAGTCATACCTAATTTTTAAAATTAATTAGTTGATAATTAATTGCACCCTATATTGTCAATATATATATATATATATATATATATATATATATATATATATATATATATATATATTCAAACAGATTTGGTTAAAAATACCGGAGTCCTTATTGCTTTTAACTTTTTTCTTTTTTCTTTCAAGTTTTCTAAGAATTTGTTTTTTAATGTTATCCTAAAGCGGTTAATGAGTTGCCCAAAAGAGGTTTCATGAGTAGACGAAGTACTTTCGGTTCTTTTCGGAACAATTGGCATGGCTGTTTATCATTTGTTTCTGTCTTAATTTTTCTTAATTTAACGAGTTAGGCAAACGCGATTTAGAATTTAAAAAAATGTAATATCTATTTAAAGTATTTTAGAATATTGTCACTGAATTCATAATCATATATATATATATATATATATATATATATATATATATATATATATATATATATATATATAAAGTGTTGTTCTGGTTCCAACGGGAGAAAATTCTATATTTTATAAAAAAGGAAGGTCCGCAAAATGTATTTTGTTCTCAGAAAATTTTTTTATTCTTTTTGTTTTACATGTGCAACACGTGTTTCAGATCTTCTGGTATCTTCTTCAGGCTTTGATTGATAATTTATTTCAATATTCATGTTATCAATCAAAGCCTGAAGAAGATACCAGAAGATCTGAAACACGTGTTGCACATGCAAAACAAAAGAATAAAAAATTTTCTGAGAACAAAATACATTTTGCGGACCTTCCTTTTTTTTTTATATATAATATATATATATATATATATATATATATATATATGTGTGTGTGTGTGTGTGTGTGTGTGTGTGTGTGTGTGCGCGTGTGTGTGTGTGTGTGTGTGTGTGTGTGTGTGTGTGTGTGTGTGTGTAGACCATCAATAGGTTTGATATGTTGGTTTATATGGAATTTTGATCTAACTTCGTGTCTAGATTCCGACTTAGGTAATTTTTTTTAGAGAAAATGATAAACATAAACATGTTGAGTTTTTTTTTCGTTATTATAAAAAAATAAAAATAATGTAATTTATTGTGTACAGTGCTCAGGTGCACCACAACTCATCAAAGTCTCATGTCAGGTACACAGAATAATATTGTGCCAGGAACATGAACAGTTCACAGTAGTAATATGCATGTATGTGTGTGCATGTGTATGGGGGAGAGTGGCATCAGGTATTGTGTTGGCGGACTACAGGAAGCATGGAGGCTTTGAAAGTTTCAGTGCTCCGGCAGCCTACAACAGACGCAGGCAGTTTATTCCATGTCTCCGCAAATTGTAGACAAGTGGATAAAACAGTACAAACAATTTAACTGTAAATATAAAAAGCTTCCTCATTGTTTCAAAAAATTTGTAAATCTATTTTACACGCAGAAAAAATAATAAGTGATTGATATGTTTGTAATGTCTTATCCACTTTTTTCACAAATTCTAATCACATTTTGTAGGATTTTACCCAATCTATTAATTTCTCATATATATATATATATATATATATATATATATATATATATATATATATAAAAAGCCATTCAAAACAAACCGTGTTTACAACTTATCATATATATATATATATATAATTATAAGACAAAACTTTTCCGAATTTTTAGCCTTTCAGAATTATCCTGAAGAACCATTCGAGTGAAACCTAGGTTGGTAATGTCTGACTCATGAAGGTCCTTATATATATATATATATATATATATATATATAGTAAGTAAAGTCGTCGGGGCGGCCTAATGTCGGTATCAGCCATGCAGCGAGGGAGTCTATCCCCTTTTCACTAGCGCTAGACCAAGGAGATTATTTTAGCGTCTGAGGTGGAGCGCCACACCTACCATCAGCTCCTTACTTTACCGCACAGATCCCTGTGCTACTCATACGCTGAGTTGGCGAGGGCGGGTATCGAACTAGGAACCTTTTGGTTTCTAGCCGAACGCTCTACCGACTGAGCTAACCTGACCCCTTTATATATATATATAGAGAGAGAGAGAGAGAGAGAGAGAGAGAAGAGAGAGAGAGAGAAGAGAGAGAGAGAGACGTAGTGCAAAAGTTACCCTGGTCTTTATTTCTTTGTCCATTGATTTTATGCATAACAAAATATTAAAAAAACACTACGAAAACAATTAATCATTCAACCTTTGACCTTTGTTCAACAAGTGCAATGAATGAAAGACAACAACATCCACAAAAAAAGCGGGAAATCTTAACAGCCTTTCTTTCTTCTTCTTTCTGTCTATATATATATATATATATATATATATATATATATATATATCAAAAACATCCGTATATTTGTGCCCAAATACATAAATATAATTTAATGGCGAGTGGTGTCAACGTTGCATTTAAGGGTAAATCCTAATAAAAATAAACAAAAAACAAAATTATTATCTACGGAATATTTCATTGCAGAACGCAAACAATAAATAAGAGAAAGCGCACTGTGTAGGTCCTGCTTCGTATCACAGAACAAATTCATTTCTAATGTTTTTAAATATATTGCTTTGAAATGGTGGACGCTTTTTTTATTTATTTGTTTATTTCCGGGGACGAGGGTCTGTAACGTTTCTCAACCTACATTGTAATAGTGTCATTTTTTTTCTTTTTCCTTTTTCTTCTGTGTGTGTTTTTTTTTTTTTTTTTTTTTTCTTTACTTTTTTATTCGCTTCCCCTTTCCTAATTCTGCACCCACACCATGCTAGACATCCTTTGCAGTGCACAAGGAATGTTCTGTATTTAATATTTCTTTTTCTTATTTCGTCCCTTTAATTGTTTCCTTCGTCACTTTTCTTACTCTCGTCTTTTTATCTGATGATTGTATTTTTTAATACGTGAAACTTTACGTAATGGAACCGACATAAAGGGTGAGATAATAGATTGTTTGTTTTTCTTTCTATGTTTTTTTTAATGTTTTATTCTGTTCTTTAAACCAGTTATAAAGAGCCCTATTTAAGGAAAACGTTTTAAACGAATTGTTTATTTGCACACGTACATATACAAACACATACATATATAGATTCTTCTGTTACAACAATATCATCCTTTCATTTATACCACAACACACACACACACACACCACACACACACATACACACACACACACATTTTTGTGTGTTTCTGCTAAAATATTTGAGACAAAAATGTTGAAAAGTATTTATATATTCTATTTTTTTTAAAGATTTAGACACACACACACACACACACACACACACACACACACACATATATATATATATATATATATATATATATATATATATATATATACATACACATATATATAGGTATACATATATGTATAAATATATATACATAAATTCTCTCTTTATATATACATACATATATTCACATAGATACATATATATATAAATACATATGTACATACATATGTATACTTAAATATGGATATACGTATATATATACTTTTTATATATATTTATATGTATATATATATGTACATATGTATAAATAAATATAAATACACACACACATGTATATATATATATATATATATATATATATATATATATATGTATATATATATATATTAATGCGTGTCCGTCTAAATGCAGTCTGTAAATGCAACATGCTGAAGTTGGTGGTGAAGCAAATTCCTTCCGTTTTAAATATCAAAACAAAGTTTCATTTTCAATCTGAAATTAACGGTAGAAAAAGTTTCTATTTTATTCAGATATTTAACGATTTACGCATATGGAAAGACCACGTGTTCCAACCTATTATGAACATTATACACACACACATACAAACACACACACACACACACATATATATATATATATATATATATATATATATATATGTGTGTGTGTGTGTGTGTGTGTGTGTGTGTATATACGTGTGTGTATATGTTTATATGTGTATATATATATATATGTATATGTTTTCTATCCTTTATTTATTTATTTTTTCAACATATTGGATTCATTTCCATTTTTCAACCTACATATATATGTATATAAGTTTATATATATGTATATTTGAGTGTATATATATGTATATAAAGGAATATGTGTATATATGTATGTATAGACATATACATATATAAGTGTGTTTATATATGTATATATATATATGTGTATGTATATGCATATATGTATATATACATGTATATGTATATACATATATATATAAAAAGAGAGAGAGAAAGAGAGACCAAGAGAGCGATTGATAGGAAGATTGTGTATATAGATGTCAAAAGATATATATATATATATATATATATATATATGTGTGTGTGTGTGTGTGTGTGTGTGTGTGTGTGTGTGTGTGTGTGTGTGTGGTGTGTGTGTGTGTGTGTTTTAACTCCTATTTCTTACCAATGATAGATATGGCCAAATTGTTAAGTATTCTCCCCCCCCACCCCATGAATTAATATTCAGCAAAACTTGAAAAATAAATGAAACTTAACTTGATATTTACTGTATTATTAACTAGAATATTTATTTTTATTACCAATCACATGAAATAAATATGTATTTTATATTCAAAAATCAAATCATACATAGAAATAGCATTGAAATTCTACTTCCGAATTTCTGGCACGTGTACATCTCAAAAGTAAACAAATCAATACTTCAGGGTTTTTTTTTTTAATTTTTTGTCCCACTCCTCTGCCGAGGCGACGCCGAGTAGCCGTCACTAGTTAGTTTACATAACGAAGTGTCTCATTTTTACAGGTTTTAAAATCTTTTATGGAGTATTTTCTTCCATAAAATTCGATATAATCTTTAAGTAGTAAGTGAGTTCAAGATGACCAACAAGTATTACCAATATTTCACATATTATTTAACCCCTCTGAATTAAAATTCACAACTCGAAAAAAAAAAAAAAAAGAATGAATGATATGAAGTAATTTTTGTTGTATTATGAAGATGAATGAAATTTTTTTTATCACATATAAAAGTTATTT
This sequence comes from Doryteuthis pealeii, assembly GCA_023376005.1. Taxonomy (NCBI): domain Eukaryota; kingdom Metazoa; phylum Mollusca; class Cephalopoda; order Myopsida; family Loliginidae; genus Doryteuthis; species Doryteuthis pealeii. The sequence goes on along the minus strand of CM042159.1, from coordinate 90,786,429 downwards.
ATCTGAATGTTTGAGATGAGGTTTGATGATTAGTATTAATCCGTGATGGCTCCCGATTACGACAAGAAAGTTCCCGAGTTCAAAAAAGAAGGTTCCCCATTCCGAGAAGGTTCCCGAGCCCGAGAAGAAATACCTGAAGAAGGCTGGAGGGTACATCGGCCGAAACGTTGTACAAATAACAATGAAAACGGGGACAATATTCTGAATAACGCAGATAATACTAAAAGTTATTTATTTATACATTTTTATGCTGCTTGGAGTCCCCTTGAACCAGAGGTAACAATATCAGCTCCGAAACCACGTTTGAATTCATGGGTAATCGTCTGAAGATGACTTATTTTGAGGTAATTTTTTTTTTAATACTAAAATAGATGACGAGGTTACAGTGGACTGAACGTTGTGTCTATACATAATAAAGATGAGGACAGCAGTCCGAAATATTAGAATCATAAAAAATTATTTGTTTTACAGTCTTAAGAATAGGCGAATTTTAAAAAATTAAAATTTCAATTTATTCATTATATATTTTGATATATTTAATTAAAGTATTAATTTAAAGTGGTAATTTAATTAAAGTTGATATATTTAATTACTTAGTTATTTCATTATTATAATTAAAAAATTCGTGACATTTTTTATTTTATTTGTATGTTAAGATTCTGTTCTTAAGGAGAAAACGGGACAATTTACAATTTTGAATTTTTAATGAAAGTTTAAAGAAAACTTGGAGGTACTGTTGTACGGACATTTAACCCATACCTCCAATATAGACATGTATTTTAAACCTATCCTAGAGTAACTTTAAATCGTTAGTTTCCCGTTGCAGTCGATGATTATATTGATGCTTCGGTTCTAGAAGGAGTGAAGGCTCTCCACTGATAATTTAGAGGATTACAAAAAGAAAAGGCATTCAGTGCGGACGCAGACCCCACAAAATTAAATTTCAGTGCTGGAAACTGCTTTATTTTCTTTTTGAGTGTCTTAACCGTTGCGCTCTGGTAAACATATGTTCTATTTATCGTGATTTATTTTATGGTAATAATTAGTAATAATTTTCTTTAAATAGAGTAAAATTGTGTTAGTTTAGGCTTTGTTCTCACGAGAAAAAAATGAAAATGAATTTTACCGTTTTTATAAAAGTTTTAAGAAAAGGTGGAGGTGCTGTCGGACCGACATTTTCGTCATACTTAGATAGATAGATAGATAGATAGATTTCCATTTTGTCAAATATACTGATTGAATAAACATTAATTAATTAAAGTTAATTAAAGTTAATGTTAATTAATAATTGCAAGTTCAAGAATTCGTCTGAAACATATAGTTAGTCTGATTTGTTTTTTGTTTGTTTTTTTAATTTCATATTATAAAAAAATAAATTTGTCAGAGTGGCCTTTTATCGGTGCCAGCCGGACAACGAGGGAGTCTATCCCGTTTTCACTAGCACTAGACCAGGAAGATTTTTGGGATATTTTTCTGAGGTGGATCGGCAAACCTATCGTCAGCTCTCCACTTTGAAATAAAGAAAACAAACTTGGGGCATGTTCTTTCAATGATATATATATATATATATATATATATATATATATATATATATATATCAATGGCATATATATTTATATCAATGATATATCTATATATATATATATATATATATATATATATATATATATATATGTATATATATATATATATATAGTTAGAATTATCCTGAAGAACCATTTGGGTGAAACCTAGGTAGATAGTGTCTTACTCATGTAGGTCTTTTATATATATATATATATATATATATATATATATATATATATATATATATATATGTGTGTGTGTAAATAAATGGAAATTAATCCGACAGAATGAATTCAACATTTTGAAAAAACAATTAGTAATTATTATCTGCTGATATTATATTATAGCAGATAATAATTACTAATTGTTTTTTCAAAATGTTAAATTCATATATATATATATATATATATACATACATGAAATCGAAGAGGAGCACGCCCTAAGTTTTTTTATTTACTTTTCTTGTTCGAGTAAAGACTTATTTTTATATTTCTATCCAGTAGATACCAATCGACAAGTGGATATGTTTGTCACTCTGACATTTTTATTACGTGTGTTATACATAGTCTCAATTTGAAATTACACACTTATAGTATACGTATATGAATATATATGTAGATAGATATACAGGAATAATAAATACAGCAACATATAGATATGCATGCATACCTCTGCTGATGAGGCCTAATGGGCCGAAATGTACATTCAGAGATTGCTTTTTCTCGATTTGTTTAGCCTTACATTTGAATAGGTATGCCCGCCTAATTAATTAATCATTAATTAATTAACTTTCAAAATTAGGTACAACTTCAATTAAGCACATATTCTCCCAAAAATAAATGTATAGGATAATATTCTCATAAATGTATTTGTATGTAAATATACAAGCATGTCTGTATATATGTCGGTCGGTCAGTATCAGCCGGGACAGCGTGGGAGTACATCTCATTTTCACTAGCTCTAGACCTAGGGAGATTATTCTTGTGTCACAACACACACACACACACACACACACACACACATATTATATATATATATATATATATATATATATATGTAAAATTTTAAACACTAATAAATAAAAAAAGTACCTATCATTTCTTATTTGGTCCGTTTACGAAAATTTACCTCATTCCCCAATGATCATAATAAATATATATCAGATAAATAAAACCTTCAAAGTTTCGGTTTTTATTTTTTTTATTTACGCTTATAATCATTTGTGATTAAAAAGAAACCAAAATTAAAATTTTAGATTTTCGGGATTGTTGTCATATATATATATATATATATATATATATATATATATATATATATATATATATATATATATATATATATATATTATGTATATATATATATGTATATATATATATATGTATATATATATGTATATATATTTATATATGTATATATATATATATATATATATATATATATATATATGTATATATATATATATATATATATATATATATATATACATATATATATATATATATATATATAATATATATATATATATATATAAATATATATATATATATATGTATATATATATATATATATATATATATATATATATATAATATATATATATATATATATATATATATAGTTAAATATATCCAATTGCCTGGTATGTTGGTTAAATTATGTTTTGGATAATCAATATTTCCTGTACATCGACAATGCATGCACATGTTAATGCATACTTATAAAATTATACAAGGATTTTACAAGTCCCTAAGAGAGTTCAATGTATGATAATTAATAAACTAATATGTATGCCAATATTCATACTGTCAACAAGAAAGAAACACTTAACTAACAAGGTTAGGGTTGTTTATTAACGAAGTAGATTTATAATACGGTTCGTTAAGATTTTCTTTCTTGATAAAATTAACTAATATTACAGGTTAACCGTAGTAACGTAGTAGGTCGATGTGTCTCGTACCAGTAGTAGGGAATAAACGAAATAAGAAACAGGAAAAGAAAAGAAAAAAAAATTAAGGATTTTCTTCGTTAATCCACTATATATACTAGCAAATATATGCACCCTCCGGGTGCAAGTATTTAAGTTTTAATGTAATAAAATATTGTATTAAATTAGAAAGGCTAATGAAACTAAATAAGAATACAGATAAAAATATTTAAAACAGAGAAAGTATAATAAAAGATTTGAAACAGAGGGAGTATAATAAAAAATGGAACAACTGAAACTTACTCTTCCATCACTCTCGTCTTTCATTGTTATTTTTTCTAATTCAAGTATTTAGTTTTAAGAGGAAGTAAAGAATAAAATGAGTTATTTTATCTTGTTAATGGATTTCATTTAAGATTCATTGAAGAGATTTTTGCTTATATTCATTAAAATAAAACCAAACAGTTAGAAATCAATAATACTAAGCACATATTTATTAAATTCGATTTTTTAATATTAATATGCAAATTAGCCTTCCCGTTTACGCTGTAAACCGCTATTTTGTTGTATATATAAATATAATTGCATGTTGTCAATATGTAGACATAGTTAACAGTATTAATATTGTATGACAATTTTATTAAAATAAAATCATGGAGAATGTGATGTCTATAACTAAGAGAATTGTTACTTGAGTAGGAATATAGTTTCGGTTACAGACAGAAAAACACAATCTCCATTATAATAAGATATATATATATATATATATATATAATTGAAAAGTCGAGAAGGGAAATCTTTCTTACGACATAGAAGTTATTTTTTAGAAGTGTCGTAGTTTACAGAGGTCGACGTGTGGCTTTATTGTCAGAGTCACAGAGCAAAATTATATAAGTAAAAAATATAACAGAAGATTTAGATTTTTTGCATTATAGCCTATTTCAGGAAACCTAGACCAAATGTCTAGTGTGCGAACGGATATATATATATATATATATATATATATATATATATATATATATATATTATATATATTATATATAATTAATTTATTATTATTAATTATTAATATATATATATTTATATATATATATATATATTTATATATTTATTATATATATATATATATATTATATTTATATATATATATATATATATATATATATATATATATATAAAGGTATATGAAAACACACAATCCTGTTAAAGTGAAAACATTTTATATCATATTCATAGCTAATATTTCGATTTATCTGAAGATAATTGTTATGGATCGAAATACAGTTCAATATTAGCTATGAATATGATATAAAATTTTTCACTTTAACAGCATATTGTGTGTTTTCATATCCTTTTTTATATATATATATAACCTACATACAGAGATTGATTTTTCTCGATATATATAAATAAATAATATATATATTATATATATATATATATATATATATATATAGAGAGAGAGAGAGAGAGAGAGAGAGAAAGAAAGAGAGAGAGGGGGGAGATATAGATATATATAGATGTATGAATAGACATATATATATTTATATATATGAGTACATACGTATATACAAATAAATATATATATATATATATATATATATATATATATATATATATATATATTATATATATATACATACACATGTATATCATATATATGTATATATTCAAACGAACAAAAGATTTTTCTTGTATCACAAATGTGGTCAAAAAAGACCAGGAGAGCAGGAAAAATCTTGAAATGAATAATTATTTTCTCATTTCTGTCTCATGACTATTAGTTTCATGTCTCAGTGAAAAAAAAGTTTTTAAAAAAAATCCAACCTACACGTGAAACATGAGTTGCGTGATGAGTTACGGTTCAGTTTCATCTGAAGATTTTATCTTTCTTACAAATAAATGAAACATATAGTCATGAGACTGACAAGAGGAGGTGGGAAAACACACACACACACATATATATATACATATACATATGTATATATATATATATATATATACATGGGTGTATGTGTATATATATGTGTATATGTATATATGTATGCTTGTATATATATATATATATATATATATATATATATATATATATATATACATATTTAATATATATATGTGTATATATATATAGCAAAATATTTAGCAAAATATGGGGCTATATATATACATATATAAATATAGCAATATATATATATATATACATATATATATGTATATATGTATGTGTGTGTGTGTATATCTATGTTTATATGTATATATGTGTGTTTGTATATATGTATACATATATATGTATATACATGTGTATATATATGTGAGTATATATATATAGCAATATATAGAGCTATATATATACATATATAGATATAGCCATATATTTATATACATATATATACACGTACACAGACACAGACACACAGACACACACACACACACACACACACACACACACACATATATATATATATATATATATATATATATATATATATATAATATATAATGAATATATCTCTTACTACTGTAATCGAACACTATATTTTCCTTGCTCCAACTTAAAGTAAAATCCTTATACATGAATGTATATATACATGGGGTGTCCCAAAATAATGTATACACTCCTTTTTTGTATTCTTTCTCTCGTATCAATCTTATTTACAAGTCAAAATACATAAATTGAATAAGTTATAAAGATTCAACGAGTGTATACATTATTTTGGGACACTATGTATATATATGGTAAAGAAAAAGGCTTAAATATCAGTCATATTACCTGTAAATAAAACTGGAGTCTGAAGAAGCCAATATAATATGGGTGGAAATAGATCTATAACTGCTAATATGACTGATACAAATATATTGCTGTGTATATAATTTCTGACTTATGTCACACTGAGATTTCGATATGGACCAAACAAAATTCAACAAACCGTTGTTAAAAAAGACCCAACTTAGAATCATTCCTAACATCAACTAACCTGGCGATTTACATTTATATATATATATATATATATATATATATATATATATATATGGGAGAATATGTGCTTAATTGAAGTCGAACCTAATTTTTTGAAAGTTAATTCATTAATAATTAATTAGGCGTGATGAATTAACTTTCAAAAAATTAGGTTAAACTTCAATTAAGCACATATTCTCCCAAATATTGTCGGCTGAAAATAGCCATATCACAAACATTGTATGTATGTTTGTTTACTTCTCATATATATATATATATATATATATATATATTATATATATATATATATATCCGTAGCTGGATTACCAGATAAGTTAATATTAGGATGATTCTAAGTTGGACCTTTCTTCCAACAGCAGAACGTCAGAGTTGTTCAGGTCCATATTAAGAGATCGATGTTCAAGATTATTGAACAGACCAATAATAGGTAAAGAAAAAGGCTTGAAAATCGGTAATTTTGGTGTTATAGATCTATTTGTACTCAAAGGTATCTGATTATACCTATTAGTATAGGTATATAAAATATACCTATGAAAGTAAAATCGAATAGTTTTCTAATAACAATTTTGCTCCAAAACTCGAACAGACTTGATAAAAAAATTAAAATTTTAGACGTTAAAAACTGTCCCCATTTGAAATCAAATGCTGTTTGTAAAAGTCTTATCACATGTGCATACAGCCCAATCTTCAAGCATTGTATATATATATATATATATATATATATATATATATATATATATATATATATATATATATATATAAAGATAAACCCAATGAGTCAGATATACCTACTAAAAGTATTGGAAGGTATTGTATAATAATGCGTTTGCTCCAAGTCTCTTTAGTCAGATCTTAGCCCCGAAGAGCACTAAGCGAAACTCTTAGTAGGTATATCTGACTCATTAGGTTTATCTTTATTATTTGCTCTACTTAGGTATTGAGCACTCTTTACTCATTAGCTTTAGTATATCCCAGCGGTTTATGTATGAATATATATTTCTCATATATATATATATATATGAATAAGATATAATGAAAAAACAAACGATGTTTACAACTGAAATAGGCTCATCAGAAGAGAAAGTGTGCAAACCGTTTCGGGGCCAATTCTCTTGACGGTTTAAAAAAGCAAGAGAATTGGCCCCGAAACGGTTTGCACACTTTCTCTTCTGATGAG
>CM042159.1:90761285-90766285 GCA_023376005.1 Doryteuthis pealeii | reverse complement strand
AGAATTTAAAGATAGTCAAAAGTCTCTCTTTTTCTTGCTGTATATTTTTTGTGCACACACGCATAGAAATACCTACATATATATATATATATATATAATATATATAATTATATATATATATATGGAAAAATAATACATGTATAACGCGTGCGCGCACACACACGCACACGCACACATATATATATATATGGTGCTCGCCTGTCGGCTTGACAGTCGGGTTTCAAATCACGCACAAGGTGGTCTTCCTATCTATAGCTCTGCCGATGAGGCATAATAGGCCGAAATGTACATACAGGGATTGATTTTTCTCGATTTGTTTAGCCTTACATTAAATAGGTATGCACGCCTAATTAATTAATTATTAATTAATTAACTTTCAAAATTAGGTACGACTTCAATTAAGCACATATTCTCCCAAAAATTGTCGGCTAAAAAAAGCCATATCATAAACACATCGCTTGTGTATTTACTTCTCATATATATATAAGAAAAGTAAAGTCGTCGGGTCAGCCTAAAGTTGGTATCAGCCAATCAGCGAGGGAATGTATACCCTTTTCAATTACGCTACACCAAGGAGATTATTCTAGCGTCCGAGGTGGACCGCCACACCTACCGTCAGCTCCGTACTTTACCACACAGATCCTTGTGCTATTCATACGCTGAGTTGGCGAGGACCGGTATCGAACTAGGAACCTTGTGGTTTGTAGCCGATAGCCCTACCGACTGAGCAAACTCGGCCTATAGTGTCCACAATGACCGTGTGCACTTTAAAGTCTTTTTTTAAATTACACTGGATATTTACCACGTACCCCACGTGTACAGGTTAGACACCAGGCCCTATTAATGAGGTAAAACACACGAACCTAAGCTCATTGATGGCGGGTGCAAAAATAACTTGATCCCGACGATATTCCCCCTCAAGGGGGCGCCTCAGACCCTGGGCAATAAACCCAGCCCTGCCTCTTTAGATCAAGGGGGCAGGTGTTGCTTGGGGGGATGCCTCCCTGGGATCAAAAATGTGAGCTTGTAATGTCTAGGGCCGAAGCCACTGGACCTACGGCGTTGGCCGCCTTACACTGTATATATTTTAAATATTCATATATATAGACTCAAAAGATATACAAAAGACACAGAAGCATATGTGGACTCCATAACAACATGTATATATATATATATATATATATATATATATATATATATATATATGTGTGTGTGTGTGTGTGTGTGTGTGTGTGTGTGTGTGTGAATAAAAAGGCCTTAAATACCATGGGTATCGTGATTATGGACAATTTCCACTCGTGGGTATCTGAGACGCCCCGAGCTTCGTCAGACCACGTTTTTATTTTATTCAGACATTCTGAATAAAATCAAAACGTGGTTTGGTGAAGCTCGGTGGGTCTCAGATACCCACGAGTAGAAATGGTCCATAATCACGATACCCCTGGTATTTAAGGTCTTTTGATTCATAAATAAATTTGCTCTGTTTATAAAAAATAAAGCATTGAGCTCTCACACGAAACCTGAACTCTACAACAAACTACTGTTAGAGAATAGGACCAGCCTAGAATCACCTTGTACCAAGAAACTTGGTACACCAACAGAGAAAGTATATATATATATATATATATATATATATATATATATATATATATATATACCTGTAGTGTGAGATGGTCACTATTACAGCTTTTGCTGGAATGGTGTACCAAAGGCAGTATTATTGGTAGAGTGCTCAATATAAAATAGAGCTGTTATATAATATAATAAGATAAATATATAGGTTTTACATATCTATTTATTGGGTGACAAAGGAACATTCACAACCATATTGGTTTCATGCGATGCATTCATCAGGTGAAGATGTTTCAAATATATATATATATATATATGTGTGTGTGTGTGTGTGTGTGTGTGTGTATAAAGTGAATAATAGAGTGATTGGATTGGTTTCTTTGTTTCCTGGCATATCAACCTTTGTAGGTTATTTAATGCCAAAACGAACATTGGAGAAGAACAATTTAACACATAAATAACTTATCCAAGGATATTAGTATGAAAGATACTTCACAGCGGGGACTATTCAAAAGAGAGTAAGTTTGATATATATATATATATATATATATATATATATATATATATATATATATATATAATTATGTATGTTATGTTCTTGTGAACGTTGTTTGTTTGGTCTTTTGAAGCATTGGAAAAAAGAACAAAAACAAGAAAAAACAGAACAAAAATCAGAATTTTTATATATTCAACCGTTGCTCTGTTCCTGGTTTAATCTATTCCGACATTTCGGGTGAACGTTCACCCTTTTTCAAGGTATATCAGACGGTCTGGGGGATAAAAAATGGGATGTTGTATATCAGGACAAAAAATTATATATATATATTATATATATATATATATATATTTTTTTCTTCTTTGAAGTCAAATGTATATATATATATATATATATATATATATATATATATACATTTGACTTCAAAGAAGAAAAAAATGTCTAAACTTAGAAACTAAATGCACAAAGCAAAGTATATAAAGTCGTCGGCGAGGCCGGAAGTTGGTATAAGCCAATCAGTGAGGGAGTCTATCCCCTTTTCACTAGCGCTAGACCAATGAGATTGTTTTTTTGCGTCTGAGGTGGGGAGACACACCTACCATCAGCTCCTTACTTTGCCGCACAGATGTCTGTGCTACTCATACGCTGAGTTGGCGAGGACCGGGATCGAACTAGGAATCTAGTGGTTTTACAGCCGAAAGCTCTCTCTATATATATAGATGTAGAAAAAAAAAAAATATATATATATATAATATATATATATATATGAGGTTAAGTAAACAAACAAATGTGTTTATTTTCATATGGCTTTAAGCCGACAATTTTTGGAGGATATGTGCTTAATTGAAGTCATACCTAATTTTGAAAATTAATTAGTTAATAATTAATGAATTTAGGCGGGCATATATGTTCAAATGTAAGGCTAAACAAATCGAGAAAATGTCAATCCCTGAATAGGTCGAAATGTACATTGAGGGATTGACATTTTCTCGAATTGTTCAGCCTTACATTTGAACATATATACCCGCCTAAATTCATTAATTATTAACTAATTAATTTTCAAAATTAGGTATGACTTCAATTAAGCACATATCCTCCAAATATATATATATATATATATATATATATTTCAACATCTGTATGTATATATATATATATATATAAGAGACACCCTTCACATGCGACATCTGCGGACGTGAATGTTTTTCGAACATTGGACTTCGCAGTCACAGAAGGTAATGCTATAATTTCAGGGGCACAAAAACTATATTATAGTCTTCCGAGACTGAAATACCATAACAAGGTTCCTAGTTCGATACCGGCAACTCAGCGCATGAGTGGCACAGGTATCTGTGCGGTAGGTGTGGCGCCCACCTCAGACGCTAAATAATCTCCACGCAACACACACACAAACACACACGCATATATATATATATATATATATATATATATATATATGGGCGTGTGTTTGTGTGTGTGTGTGTGTGTGATTATTGAGGGCTTAACATTTGTGATTCAGCATATATGTATATACATATATACATATATACACATATATATACATATGTATAAACAATATATATATATATATATATGTGTGTGTGTGTGTGTGTGTGTGTGTGTTTGTGTGTTAGAATACCGTTTAAATAGTCAAAGGTTTCTTGGTGACAATCAATTTGTATATACCGTTGACTCTGTGTACGCTAACTATATATAAAAGTGTGTGTGTTTGTGTGTGTGTGTGGGGGGGGTGCATATCTGTGTGCCAGCGTAGAGGGGTTGTGTAATAGCTGTTTATATATATATATATATGTACATATGCATATATATATATATATATATATATTAGCTGAGTTACGACCGTAATAAAACTTAATTAATTAATTAATAGCCGTGGAGACGAAATAAAAATGTTTTAGATTTAGAGAATTACAGCTGTCGAGCTATTCACCTTCCCTTCACCCCCTCCCCTGTTAATCTATCTTTCTCTCGCTTTTTTTTTCTCGGACTCCCCCTATGTTTCGCCATCCACATCTCCCCCCTCTCTCTCTCTCTCTCTCTCTCTCTCTCTCTCTCTCTCTCTCTCTCTCTCACGCACACACACACACACAGACACACACACACACAGACACACACACACACACACGCACAAAAGCTCATTCACTCACACGTGCCTGCACACAGACAAACACACATACGTGTAAGTTACACGCACAAACAAGCATATATATATATAATATATATATATATATAATATATATATATATATATTGTAGAGTTGTGGATGTTACCAAATAAATTTATTAAAAAGCCGCGAAGATCAAATAAAGTAAGAAACAGTTGCGATTGTAGGTTTCTTTCTTCTTCCTTTTCGTCATATATATATATATATATATATATATATATATATATATATATATATATATATATATATATAATATATAAAACAGAGATTTTGGTATGTACGTGTCGACGTATAACAAAAAAACGGGAGGTCACTCAGATTCAAAATCTTGCATACACATTGATATCGTTCTAACTAAGAAAAATTCCAAATTTGGTTATTGATTTTTACTGATTAAGGCATTTAATCGATTAATTAATCCAAAATCACCCAATTTGCGGAACTGTCCGATAATAAAATATTGTCTCTGCCTGCTTATTGTTAAAGCGTTAACAGCAGCAAAGTTTTGATTTTAATGAATTAATTTTGCAGTCTAAGCCGTTCAGCTCCGAATTTATGGCCTATTTATGGTTCAATCTTTAATAATTTTTATATCGTTAGAAAGATAAGAAAATACTCTTTCAAAATATGTAATTTGTGTGAGTTTTTATCAATTGAATCATTTTTTACAGCGAGTTAAAAAATTAAAAAATGGCTTCGGATAGCCACGCTGCCTATGATTATTGCGATACAAGCAGTGCAGTCTAT
>CM042159.1:90748785-90751285 GCA_023376005.1 Doryteuthis pealeii | reverse complement strand
TATATATATATATATATACATTAAATATCACCAGGGCTTGGTTTTTGAGCAAAAATATTAGAGATTTGATTTATATTCGTGAAGATAATTAAAAAATAAAATTTAAATAATAACAGCATGGGTATTTTTTTTTCATTCAATATTTTAGATAGTAGACATTAACATTTCTTTTCAGAGTAGCTGGATCAATGCAATGTCTATTTTTTTTACATAGGGATTTAAATGGGGCATCCCACGAGGATTCAACTCATGATTCAGTAATAATGGATCTGCGGGACTAACTTAAAAAATCCTTCTCTACCCAGGCGACGCCGGGTAGCCACTGCTAGTACATATATAAAGGGCAGTTCTGTGAATCTGTATGTCCGGAGGAAACTTTGAAAATAAAACAATTAACAACAAAGTATATATATAATATATATATATATATATATATATATATATATAATATATTCACTATCACCAGGGCTTGGTTTTTGAGCAAAAATAATGAACATCTTATTTATATTCGGAAAGATATTTAAAAAGTAGAAGGTAATTGAAATATGATGTTGATTGATTGAATTAATCGCCTCATTTATATTTAATGTTTTTTTAAATTGTAAATTATCAAATTAAAATTTCTTACTATATAGTTATATATTTACGTGGGGATTTTATGGGGCATCCAGTGAGGATCTAACTTGTGATAAGTAATAATGGATCTGCGAGACTAACTTTTTAAAAACTCACCTCTCTACCAAGGCGACGCCGGGTAGCTACTTCTAGTAATATATATGGAAATTTTTTTTTATTATAATAATTTCATGGGCCACAAAGAAGAAAAATTATGGTTTAAAAGTGAGCCATGAGCTGAAAAAGGTTGGGAACCCCTAGTTTACACGATGCATGCACCTACCCACAAACGCATGCATAAATGCACACACACACAAGTGCACAGATCTACAGACACGTTCACGTACTGGCAGTCAGGGTTCGAATCACACACAGAGCAGTCTCCTGTCTATAACTCTGCTGATGAGGCATAGTTATACCGAAATGTACATACAGAGATCGACTGTTACTCGTTTTTACGCCATTACATCTAAACAGATATGCTCGTCTAATTTATTAAATATCAACTAATTAAATTTCAATTAGGTATGACTTCAATAAAGCACATATTCTCCTATATATATATATATATTTGTTTACTTCTCGTAAGTTCGTGTAGAGGTCACTCAAGAGGAATATAAATACTACTACTTAACAAAGCGAAGAAAATCTTGCTAAGTCCGTTTGGTGTGAAAGTAAGACACTTGCCTGCTAATTTGACAGACAGGTTTCGAATCACACACGGGGCGGTCTTCGTATCTATAGCTCTGCTGATGAGGCCTAATAGGCCGAAATGTACATACAGAGATTGATTTTTCTCGATTTGTTTAGCCTTACATTTAAATAGTTTAATCCCGCCTAATTAATTATTAATGAATTAACTTTCAAAAAAATAGGTTCGACTTCAATTAAGCACATATTCTCCCATATATATATATATATATATATATATATATATGTATGTGTGTGTGTGTGTGTGTGTGTGTACAGCATTAAGAAATAAATAAATAAAATAAAACTATCATTATTTTAATGTATATGTTTACCCATATCTGGAGGGAAAGCAGGTCGATACATAGTGACATTCAGATAGATAGATAGATAGATAGACAGATAAATAGATAGTAAGTTAGTAAGTAAAGTAAAGTCGACGGGGCGGCCCAAAGTCGGTATCAGCCAGTCAGCGAGGGAGTCTATCCCCTTTTCAATAGCGCTAGACCAAGGAGATTGTTTTAGCATCTGAGGTGGAGCGCCACACCTACCATCAGCTCCTTACTTTACCGCACAGATCCCTGTGCTACTCATACGCTGAGTTGGCGAGGACCGGTATCGAACTAGGAACCTTGTGGATTCTAGCCGAACGCTCTACCGACTGAGCTAACCTTTGTGTGGGTCACACATGCACATGAATTTAGATAAAAATTTCAATTACTTTTTGTAGTTTTATAAGAAGTTTTTTTTTTCTTTAAGGTTAAGGCTTAGTGGGTATGAACGAACCTCACACACACACACACACACACACACAACACACACACACACACATACACACACACACACGCATATATATATATATATATATATGGGAGTAAATATGGAAATTAAATCCGACAATATAAAGAAAATTTGAAAAAACAAGTATTCCGAAATTGGGATGAATTTAATAATCGATGTTTAAAACATTTCGGTTACATTGAACCTTCATCAGGATGTCTCTTGGGGTGAAGAAAATGATGGATGTTTTTATATGTGACAGGAGATGAAAATCTTTTTAGTTATATATATATATATATATATATATATATTATATATATATATATGAAGAGAAATGGAAGTGAATCCGACGGTAAGTAGTATAGTTAGTAATTTGAAAAAACACAGGTTTAAATAAAATGAGTGGTAAGTTTAT
>CM042159.1:90733785-90743785 GCA_023376005.1 Doryteuthis pealeii | reverse complement strand
AAATAATATATTTGAATTACAGTAAATTATCCCATCTAGAAATTAATAGGAGGTCAGGTTCCAAAATAAGGGGTGTATCAGCTGAAATCGGATTTCATGCGGGTATAATGTATATAGATCAAAATTAGAATCATCTTCCGGGAGTTTTTATTTTATTTTCCATCTGCCCCCCCCACACCACACACACACACACACGCGTGGTCTAATGGTTAGAGTAATAGGAAATGAACTCGTTAACCCGTGTTCAATTTCTGGACGAAGCTGTTGGTATTTCACATAGTGCTAATACCCTTGGGAAAGGTATTAATCCAATTCTCCCTCCAGCTATGGGTAAATAGCAGGGTAGACTGAGCTAGGTAACCATGGCTAGGTAACCAATCTAGGAGAAGGAAAACTCTGAATTCAAACCAGTATAACTCCGCTTAAAAAGTTGAGGTTGTGTCGCATCCTGCTCGTGCGGAGGGGTTGGTAAATATATATATATATATATATATATATATTCATCAAAAAGTTACAACCACGTTTTCATGTGTGTGTTTCCGTAGATGATTCTAAGTTATACCTCTCTTCCAACAGTGTAATGTTAAAGTTGTTCAGGTCCAAGTTGAGAGCTCGATGTTTGATATTATTGAACAGAGCAATATAATTGGTAAGGAAAAAGGATTAAAAATCGGCCCTTTTGTGGTGATCGATACCTTTGGGTTGTAATAGATCTATAACCGTAAAATGACCGATTTTAAAGCTTTTTTCTTTACACACACAACACACACACACACACACCAATATATATGTATATATATATATGAATTAGATAAACAATCTGTGTGAGATGGCGATAGCCGACAATTTTTGGGAGATTATGTGCTTAATTAAAGTCATACCTAATTTGAGAATTAATTGATTATAATTCAATGAATTAGGCATGCATATCGGTTTTAAATTAAGGCGTAAACAAATCGAGAAAAAGTCAATTTCTGTATGTACATTTCAGCCTATTAGGCCTCATCAACAGAGTTATAGACAGGACAGTGCTTTGTGCTTGATTCGAACCCTACTTTTTGGTTGACTGATATGCACGACTAATTCATTTAATTATAACTAATTAATTCTCAAATTAGGTATGACTTTAATTCAGCACATAATCTCCCAATATATATATATATATATATATATAATATATATATATGTATATAGTGTGTGTGTGTGTGTGTGTGTGTGTGTGTGTGTGTGTGTGTGATCTGAATTTCGTATACCTGGTATTTTATTTTCCTTAATTTTCCAATGAATATTTCCTACATAAAAACAAAAGCAGATCGAAATGTTGACGTATTAAAACAATCAATTTCATCCTTAAGATTGATTTCACATTCACATTGTCAAAAGTTCAGATAAAGACTATTGAAACAAGATAATCCCTAATCAGCCTGCCCCCCCCCCAAAAAAAAAAACAACAACAAATTACGCACCAATACCTAACCACCCTTACTTAATACGCTACATTCAAAAAATCAAAAATTCAATTTACCTACGACTTTTGTTAAAATATCTAATTCCTTAATAATCCTCCTTAGAAAACATATTCTTTAAATATTTTGTTTACACATAAACCACCTTCCAATAAAAATCCATTAACTACACAAAAAATAACATCTGCCTTAATCGGCAACATAAGAATTGCGATAAATCTCCCGAGTTTAATATCAGTAATTGAAAGTCATTTATATTTCATATTTTTTTAAACATTAGTCTCACAGTTTGGACAACGACACTCACAGTTATTTAGGCTTCAAAAGAAAAAACAAAGCAACAAAAAAAAACTTTTATTTTTTGTTTCTAATCTTTATATATATAAATACATTTTCATATATTCTTATCAATACATCGATATAGGACAATCTGTGGATGACTATATATATATATATATATAATATATATATATGTTGTGTGTGTGTGTGTGTGTGTGTGTATCTGTGTCTGTGTCTGTGTGTATTTATCCAATATTTCGGTTAGCCTCCACCTTTTTTTATTATTTTCTATTTTCATTTTTTATCGTTATATATATATATATATATTATATATATATATTAATTTAATTCATTTTAATTTATATATATATATATATATGTGTGTGTGTGTAGTCATCCACAGATAGTCCTATTTTGATGTATCACGTCTCCAGAATTCGGTTAAAATTTGAGAGTTACCTCCAGCTGGGATCGAAAGCCGACCGATTTTTCATAAGTCAGAATCCCTAACACCGTTCTAGCAGCACAACTATTAGTGTGAAAAAGAATTTTACTGATAAATACCCTCCGAAGTAATGTGTGTGTGTGACTCTGTGTGTGTGTGTGTGAGTGCATCTTTGTGTGTTCGCGTGCGTGTGTGTGTGTGTGTGTGTGTGTGTGTGTGTGGTGTGTGTGCATCTATGTGTGTGTTCGCGTGTGTGTGTGTGTGTGTGTGTGTGTGTGTGTGTTGTGTGTTCGCGTGTGTGTGTGTGTGTGTGTGTGCGCGCATCTATGTGAGTGTGTGTCTGTGTGTGTCTATGCGTCTCTCTTTCTCTCCTCTCTCTCTCTCTCTCTTTCTCTCTATCTGTGTGTGTTGTGTCTGTGTGTGTGCGCGCATCTATGTGAGGTGTGTCTTTGTGTGTCTATGCGTCTCTCTTCTCTCCTCTCTCTCTCTCTTTCTCTCTATCTGTGTGTGTGTGTGTGTCTGTGTGTGTGCGCGCATCTATGTGAGTGTGTGTCTGTGTGTGTCTATGCGTCTCTCTCTTTCTCTCTATCGTGTGTGTGTGTGTTGTGTGCGCATCTATGTGAGTGTGTGTCTGCTGTGCTGTCTATGCGTCTCCTCTTTCTCTCCTCTCTCTCCTCTTCTTTCTCTATCTGTGTGTGTGTGTGTGTGTGTGTTGGTGGGTGGTGTGTGTGTCTGTGTGTGTGTGTGCTTGAGGTTATGAGTCTAGGTGTAGATATATCTGACGTTTGGTCATTGATCATTTTACATTCACTTTCTTCTCTCGCGGGTTCTTCTCTCGCCACACACGCACACACACACACACACACACACACACACACACCACACGTACGCCCATGCCACCGCCCTCAGCACCACCCCACCCCCACACGCACTGCATCGCGCCTCGCCCCGCCTTCCCTACTCGATCCAGATGTATCAGATGCGAATAGCACAGATTTGACAAGTCCGAAATACAGAAAGCTAAACTCCTCTTCAGATACCGGATCCTAAAATCGAAATATTAGCCGATAAAGATGCATTTCAATCACCACACGTGTACGATTGCCACCTACCCCCGCGCTCGCGCGTAATTTGCTTCATCTTTCTCGAGGAGAAGATTAGAACCCTGAACCGTGCACCTATTTCCTTTTGCTATCATGCCATGTTTTTTTTTTGTTTTTTTGTTTTTTACGTTAAACTGCATTTTATGGTGAGGTTCAAATTCTGCGGTGGCCGAGGATCTAAAGTTCCAATCTTTGATTTCTAGGGAGTGTCGAGTACCCCGTCATCGTCATTACTCCCAGTTCCACTATGATCCGGAGTGGTGTACCAGTTAGAGTCCTATCTATGGTTTGAATAGATTAAAAATGAGTTTTGAAAATTGTGTTTAAGAAATTGAGTTTAAAATAGAAAATTTAAATACCCATCAAGAATGAATAAAACAAAATGAATAAAACAATAAAAAATAAGTGGTAGTATCTGTTAGGGTCCCATCTATAGGTTAAATAGAAACAAGTCTAACAAATGTTGGAAAAATTGGAAACCAATTCAAAAATGAATAAAACAAAACGTCTTCGCTGTAAGAAACCCAACAAGTGGTATTACCTGTTAGGAACCCATCTATAGGTTAAATAGAAAAAAAACATGAGTCTGAAGAAAGTGTTTCAAAAATTGAGTACCTATCAAAAATGAATGAAATAAAAACGTCTTTGGCATAAAATAACCCGACAAGTGGTAGTACATGTTAGGATCCTATATATAGGTTAAATAGAAAAAAATAGTTTAAAAAAGAGTTAAAAATTGAGTTTAAATAAATAAATAAAAATTAATACTCATTGACAATAAACAAAATAAAACTTCTTCGATATAAAATAACCCAACAAGGGTTTGCATACCGGAAAATGCAACAAACGAACCATTTTTTAAATTTAAAAAACAATAATAAAGTATTTGTATTATCTGTGTTATTCGGACTATTGTCCTTATCTTTATTGTTATTTGATCAACGTTTCGGCCGATATACCCTCTGGCGTTCTTCATGTATTTCTTGTCGGACTCGGGAACCAAAGTTCTGGGATGGCTCCCGATTACGACAAGAAAGTTCCCGAGTTCGAAAAGAGTTTCGAAAAGAAGGTTCCCGAGTCCGACAAGAAATTACATGAGAAGGCCAGAGATTATATCGACCGAAACGTTGTACAAATAACAATAAAGAGGACAATAGTCCGAATAACACAGAAAATACTAATCATCAAGCCTCATCTCAAACATTCAGAGAAATAATGATAAATTATTTGATAATTTGCTTGAAGCATTGTTAAGTAAAGTATATTAATATTTATATTTTTGAAGGCAATTACAATGCGTATAAAATAAAATAAAATATTGTCCAATGTCTAATCAATTTCGAAGTATCTTCATCTTCAGAGACTGTTTAAAGTCTTTTTTCCAAACAACCTTCCTCTATGATGTACGCTCACTTACTGTTCGGTTGCTTGTTTTCGATGTTTTGTTTTACGACATATCAACCCTTTTCAGAACATTTGATGTTGAAATGGAGCCACTGTTGCTTAAATGGTAACTCATCTAAGTAGTGAACAGACTCATCGCTGCTTAACTTCAGTAATCTCGGGAGAACCGTTGCTTTCAATGTAACAGTAATCCCACTGCGTTTGTACTTTTATTGATTGGTTGAATGATTGATTAATTCTAACGTCTCACCATCCCGTCCGTAAAATTCGACCAGCTAACCAACAAATTGGTTCCGTAACCGGATTTAGTCTTGGAGATGCGACCCATGTAACGTCTCTTGCAAGGAGTGGATTAGTAGAGCCCATCCCTCTCCAGGTGTACAACTGGTTAAAATTCAGTTTTTCTTCTCCTTGACCAGTTGTCATTCCATGGTTAAAGAGCCTAGTCTGCCCTACTATTTACACATAGATGGAAGGAGAATAATTGGATTTATACCTTTCCCAAGGGTATTAGCGAAATGTGAAATGCGAACACCCTCATCCAGGATTTGAGCTCGAGACATCGTGTCCATTTCCAACGAGGAAAATCATTACACGACGAGCGCCTTCTAACAGACACACACATACACACACACACACACACACACACACACACACACACACATACATACATACATACACACACACACACACATACATACACACATATATATGTGTATAAAAGTAAAAGTAAAATCGTGCGGGTGGCCTAATGTCGATATCAGCCAAACAGCGAGAGAGTCTATCCCCTTTTCGCTAGCGTTGGACCAAGGAGATTATTTGAGCGTCCGAGGTAGAGCGCCACACCTACCATCAGCTCATTTCTTTACCGCACAGAACTACCGACTGAGGAATATATATATATATATGTGTGTGGTGTGTGTGTGCGTGTGTGTGTGTGTGTGTGCGTGTGTGTGTGTGTAGTGTCTGTGTGTGTGCGTGTATGTTCGTGTGCTTGTATGTGTGTTGGATTCATATATTCCCCAATGGTATTACATAGGAATAATGGATGCCATACAACTGTGTGAAAATTATTATTATTATTATTATTATTATTATTGAAAGAAACAATTACTTTAAACCACACACACACACACACACACACACACACATATATATATATATATTATATATATATATAGTGTATACTTTATTTGTATTAGATAGGAATACTTGATGCCATATAACTGTGTGCAAATTATTTATAAAAATTAATTAAATTTCCTCGCTGGGTGCCCCATATGTGTGACCTTGTGTCACACCCAACCTGCGACGAACGGGTTGGGTTAAATACCTACCAATTAATAAGGTTTATCGGGGTTGATATTCTGTTAAATTAACCAACTCAATCAATGTTAACCACGAGAAATAAATAAACAGTTTTTTTTTCATAATATTTTTAATTTCATTTTCGCTCCTTAATTGTTCCCAACGCCTGACTATTGTTTGCTGCACACAGGCAAGAAATACGTCCTCGTTCCAACCCCTATGCTCAACTCCGAAAATTTCTGAGGAATTTTTATTTCTTCTTCTAATTAAGCGATTGCAAATTAACCTGGTGAGGGTCGCAGAATGGTACGTCCTTAAAGATGAGAAGAGAGGGGAAAAAAATCAAAATTGACCCTTTTTTTATTTTTTCTATTTTTTTCTATTTTTTTTCCTTTTTTTAATCGAATGACAAAGTTGAAAAATAATTGTTGTTGTTCGTTTGCAACAAGAAACTACAGTGATTATACTAATTAGGTTTAATTGTTATAGCAAAGGGAATAATTATGCGAGGTGTTAATTGTCACGGTTTTACATAATGAACATTCATTAAACAGCGGCCATATTGAACGAATAAAAAAAATTCAAGCGAATGATGATTTTAAAAGCGTGTACACCAACAACACTTGTGTTCGGGGTATGACGTTAAATTGAATCTTGTCGTGAGGTTTCAATTCTGGAGTTCGGAGGAGTATAGAGTACCCCTACATCGCCATTACTCCCAGGTCCACAATGACCTGAAATGGTAGAATCTGATTATCCCAACCCGATGGCCCTTATTTCAACCCTTTTCATCATATATGCACGAAAAGCCGCAGTGGCAATACCTGTAAGAGTTGCATAAATAGGTAAAAATGTTTTAAAATGTGATTTAAAAAATTGGATTTGAAAAACATATTCATATTCTACCAGAATGAATAAAACAAAACTATGTTGGCATAAAATAACCCAAGGGTTGACA
Organism: Doryteuthis pealeii; assembly: GCA_023376005.1. Taxonomy (NCBI): domain Eukaryota; kingdom Metazoa; phylum Mollusca; class Cephalopoda; order Myopsida; family Loliginidae; genus Doryteuthis; species Doryteuthis pealeii. Next base: position 90,736,822 of record CM042159.1, on the reverse strand, counting down.
TGCCATAAAATTCAACCAACCAACCCTATTGCTCTTATCATAAGCCGCCGTCCCTTTTATCATATATGTGCAAGTATGTGGTGGCTATGTGTCCTGGGTATAACGCTAAACCGTATCTAGTGGTGAGGTTCCAATTCTGGGCTCTAGGGTGTATGGAGTACTCCTTCACTGCTAAACTTTAATTTAAAACTACAAGACATACTTTTCCCCGAAAATTCATGGAAACTAATTTTAATGAATGGAAAATCCAATACACACAAAAATTGACAATATCTACAATATTATTATTGTTATTATGACAATATCTATATTGTTATTACAATATCTATATTATTATTATTATTATTATTACAATATCTATATTGTTATTACAATATCTATATTATTATATTATTATTATTATTACAATATATATATTATTATTATTATCTATTATTATTATTTATTATTATTATTATTATTATTTATTATATTATTATTATATTATATTATTATTATTATTATTATTATTATTATACAATATCTATATTATATTATTATTATTATATTACAATATATATTATTATATTATTATTACAATATTATATTATTATTATACAATATCTATTATTATTATTATTATTATTACTACAATATCTATATTATTATTATTATTATTACAATATCTATATTATATTATTATTATTATTATTATTATATTACAATATCTATATTATTATTATTTATTACAATATCTATATTATTATTATTATTATTATTATTACAATATCTATATTATTATTATTATTATTATTATTATTATTATTACAATATCTCGGAGTGATAGTACCTGTTAGGGTATCATCTATTGGTTAAATAGATAAAAAGTGAGTTTAAAAATTAGTTAGAAATTGAGTTAAGAAAAATTTGAATATCCATCAAGAATGACGCAACAAAGGTTGACATGCCTTAAAACCAAATTAATCAGCTAACCTTATTCTTGGGAAAGAGTCTTTTTTCTTTCCAATCTTCATATGTCATTTTACTCGTTCAGCTGAACAGACAAAATTGGCAACGCAAATATTAAACCCTGGAATATTTTTCCTTAATCCAAGCCTTTTTCTTTCTTCTTCTTTATAGACTCTCTCACACACACACACACGCGCCCAGCTCATGTGTTTCCACAACGTTTCTTTCAAAATCATTTTTCCAATGTTCTACTCCTGGATATATCATTTGGATGGCCACCAGGGGTTAGCTTTTTTAATTACGACTGACATCGCCATTACTCCCAGGTCCACTCTGACCCGGTGTAGTAGTAAGGTCCCATCTTCTTCTTCTTCCAAACCATCCTCTCACACACACGCCCTCCTCAAGTACTTTCACAGGGTTTCTCTCAAGTCATTTGACCAATTATCATTGGGATTACCATCAGATGTTAGCTTTTTAATTACGACTGACATCGCCATTACTCCCAGGTCCACTCTGATTCGGTGTAGTAGTATAACACCAGAGCGGTGTCAAGGAGTGACTGGCGATATCCGATTAGATACTTAAAAACAAAACAATTGAGTCTGGAATCGTACAAGCGACTCAGATTAGAGTACAAGTCAGTGGTGTGGTAAAGTCAACACTAGATAAAATTAATTACTCTAACACCAAAGAAATTCTAATGGCTAAAAGTCGGTTGATGGTTGATATAAACAAATGACTTTTGTTTATACAAATGTTTTCATATAAATATATATTATCATTCTTGTAGCGTCGAAACGAAGTGATAAATAATTTTGAACAAAACCAATCCTAAATTCTGTTTTATCATATTATCATTTACATGGAGACTCCAAAAGATAGGAACCACTTTATCCAGGCTAAAAGTGGTTGTATTAAAAACGAATGTCTGGCTTTTATGACTGTTGACATCCATATCTGTGTTGTTCTTGTGGGGACTGCGTAGGACCAGACAAATTTATTTAACAAAGACATTTTGAAAGATTAAATCTTAAAAGTGTTGATTTAATGGGAATGATGATTTGCCTGGGTGTCTTGGAGCAGTTCCTGGGAATTATCATAGCAATTGACAGGACCATTTATACAATAACAAAAATATTATCAGGTGCCTCACCAATCAGGAAACTGGGGCGGAGACTTGTTACCCACCTCCGAGATATGTAACCAAATTCCATGATTTTGATTGGCCGTCCAATCAAATGCGACCACGTGGGTGGGGTTTCGTACACCTCCTGATGTTTACACTGTAGGGCCATTGGTCCGGCGTTTCTATTGGCTGGCCAATGAGAGCCCTGGATTCGGGGTTTGGAACCCATAAAAGAGGACCCAAAAGGGTCCCAGGCAGATTGGAGAGCTGGTTCTTGACCAGAGTGGAGAGCTGGTCCTTGACCAGATCGGACAGCTGGTTCTTGACCAGATTGGACAACTGCTTCCCTAGCAGATTGATAGCTCCGTCACATGGCCCTTGTCACCGTCTTTGCTTTGTCATCTTGTTACTCAAAGTCCTGAATTTGAATCAGAACCCAGCATATATCGCCAGTCAGTCCACAAAATACCGACTCAACTTCAACTCGATACCCCTTTGTGGTTGTACATGATTTTTAATCACTGTATGATTAATAAAGGTCTTTTATTGTTAAAAACGCATTCGTGTTAATTGTGAAACAACCTTGGTGAATTTGGTCATTTTCAGGTACAGCCCGGAACAAGCACTTCAACTTTCCTGTGGGTCAAGGAACACCCATCGCGTTGGATTCGACGCCGCGACAGCATTGTGTTATATTTGGTCCCGTGACCAGATCATAGTATTACATTTGGTCCCGTGACCAGATCATAGTATTACATTTGGTCCCGTGACCAGATCATGGTATTACATTTGGCACCCCGACCAGCATAGTATTACATTTGTTGCCGCAACCACCATAGTATTCCATTTGGTCCCGTGACCAGATCATAATATTACATTTGGCACCCCGACCAACATCGTATTACATTTAGAGCCGCATGAGCAAACACCGTATTATTACAGTAGTAAGATCCCAACTAT
>CM042159.1:90723785-90728785 GCA_023376005.1 Doryteuthis pealeii | reverse complement strand
TCTCGTAGGGTGCTGTTTCCACGTCTTGTTCATGATCACCCGCAGCATTTTTGTGCAGCTCCATCTAGTTTATTCTCTAGTCGCTTAGTTAGGGTCCAGGTGGTGCAGCCATACAGCAATACTGACACGACAATGGCCTGGAAGAACTGTCTCTTTAGCTTGTCTGTGAGATTGGACCTCCATATGATTGATAATCTATTTATAGCGGCCCATGCCTTTCCTATGCGTGCATTAACGTCGTTTCCTGTGGAGGAGACGTTACTGCCTAAGTATCTAAATTGTTCTACAGAGTTTAGGAGTTTGCCATCGATGGTTGAGATGTCGCTTTTGATTTTGAAAGACATGAACTCAGTTTTATCAGAGTTCACGTACAGGCCAACATTTCGTGCTGCCTTTTCTAGGCTGTGTAGTAAGGATTCGGCTTGTGCCGGTGTATTTGCGAGTAGTGCCAGGTCATCAGCATAGTCCGCATCCGTAATAGTATGGGCGGGATATCGCTTGCTTTTTGCTTTTTTTTTTAGTATGAGGCCTTTTTATTTTATGGGATCTAGTGATGTTCTGATTTTTTTGGTTTGGTTTGTTTGTTTTGTTTTACGGCATATTAACCTCAGTGGGTCATTTAATGCCGATAAAGTTTTGAAATAAATCAATTCTTAATGGATAATACAAATTTTTATGAATACATTTTTCTATTTAACCCATAGATGGGACCCTAACAGGTACTACCACTCCGGGTCAGAGTGGACCAGGGAGCAATGGTGATGAAGGGGTGCTCCACATTCCCCAAACATCCAAAACTGGAACCTCACCATCAGATAGAGTTTAACGTCATTCCCAGGACATGTAGACCCGCAGTCACCGCCTTCTAGCACCCATATGATAAAAAGGGGTTGGGACTTGCCATAAGGGCAATAGGGTTGGGAAAATCATATAGGTGCTAGGGCTTGACGTGACCAGCCGATTGATCGGAGGATCTCTCTCCGGGCCTCTCCGACCGCCCGTCTAGCCCAAAGTGGAGTATTGCATGTCATGAACTGCTCATCCACCTGGGCTCTATTCTTAGCATCCGCGACCAACAGATGGCCCATTGGGGAGTCTTACCCCTGTGCAGAGGTGCAGTCGGTGCATTCTAACGCCCCAGCCGACAGGGCGGGTGATGTTCTGAGTACGTAGTCTAGGCATATGATGAATATATATGGCGCTAGTGTATCCCCTTGTAGGACTCCGGCGACAATGTCAAGAAGTCTGTGCGCCATCTGGTGATGTACATTGCTTTGGTATTTGGTAGAGCATCATTATGGCGTTAACTGTTTCCTTGGTATGCCATACGCTAGCAGTTTTGCACAATTTTCCTCTGTGTATGAGTCAAATGCTTTGGAGAAGTCTACAAATAGTAGGGTTGCCTCGAGATTCTTTGTACGGACCCCTTCTATGATTCGACGAATGGTCAGGATCTGTGTGGATGTAGATCGATTTCTGCAGAATCCGTTTTTGATTTTTTCTAAGGATTTTCTCTATTTCGGGTCGGATGCGGTTACGGAGAAGTGCATATTATATCTTGGCAGCTATGGCAGTAAGGGTAATGCTCTGTAATTTTGGCGATTCCTAGATCGCCTTTTTTGGGGAATGGGAGAATGTATCCTTTCGTCCATTTTTCTATCGAATTTTGTCTGTATACTGCATTGCATAGTCTAGTAGTATATCATCAAATTTCCTTATTTTCCAGACCTCAGGTGGTACTTCGTCGAGGCCCGCGGCCGTCCATTTTTAAGCTTGCTTAGTGCTTCATTGATTCTTCCATCGTGAAGACCCCTAGCTTAATGTCTCGTTCGTATTTGTTATTTTTTGTATGTCATTTTCTATGGGTTTAGGGGGGGGGGGTTCCCAGCAATTTCTTGGAAGTTGGTCTTTCCATTTTTGAAGTCTATCTTTTTGGCTGTTGCCTTTAGCTTTGATCTATTGCTACTTTTCTTGCCACTATCTTCGTTTACATTTCCCATGCTAAACGCGACTGTCTATCTTCTACTGTCTGTCTGATTTTATTTTATTTGTTCTTGTATGTATTCTATCTGTTTCTTTTTGTATATTTCTGTTAGTTCTACCTGTTTTTTCTTAAGATTTTCTTTGTTGGTGTCAGTTGGATTATTTTGCAGGTGTTGGGATGCTTTTTTAATATCTTCCTTTTTAATGAAGGATTCCTCCGACCACAGAATAGTCACAGCCAAAATACGTGGTTTAAACGTTAAATTGACCTGAATAGGCCCACCTTCGACATATTTACTTACACTTGTGAAAAGAAATTTACTTGTGAAAACAAAACTTTATTTACTTACTTGTGAAAACAAAAACGTTTTTAATTTCGAGGCGCAAGAAATGAATAGAAATTTATACTTTAATGAAAAAGATGAGCAGTTGGTTAAAAAGTTATATAACTTCTCCATTTTCTCTTATTTTTTCTCAATTTTTAATTGTAAGCTTTTTTTTTCTTTCAGCAAGCCATTTTTTAATATTTAAAACAATTTTTTTTTGTGTGTGTTGATTAAATTGTCCCAAAATTTAATTTAGGGAAAAAAAAAATAATTTCAGCATTGGATTTGAATTTATAAATCTTGATAATGGTTTGGTATTAAAAACTTCAATCAAATCCTAATCTTTTTTTAATCAAGTGATAGTCTGGGTAAAATAGGAACAGGAATAAAGATTTCGCATAAAATTCTTGCATCAACTTACATAAGGATTATTAGGAAACCAAATTTCCATTTTTTTATTATTTATTTCTTAGTCATTAGTAAAATATAAAATGCATAATATTATTTTATTCTGATGATATAACTCATGTTTTTTTGTCTTTTTTTTTGTCTCTGTCATTGATTGCATTTTAAATTAGCAAAAAACGCAAAAAACAAAAAGGCAAACCATCAAATCGATACGATACGACAGGTCCTCACTTGCCAACAGCGACATATGCAATTGCTACTCGATAACAGTTAGAAACAAATTTGACATTCTCCAGGAGACCTCAGAAACACACACTCCAAACGAGGAATACGAAAATTTTGTCAATGCTGCACCTTATAAGCTTCAAGCAGAATGCATACCAACCATATTTATATATAATATATATATAATATATATATATATTATATATATATATATATATATATTATATTAGTTATATAGCATATATGTACTATATATTAGAGTTTTATGTACATTCTGTTAATGCTAGTGTTCATTTATGTGTATGTATATATATATAGGGCCGGGATAGCTCAGTCGGTAGAGCGTTCGGCTAGAAGCATCAAGGTTCCTAGTTCGATACTGGCCCTCGCCAACTCAGCGTATTAGTAGCACAGGTATATGGTAAAGTGAGGAGCTGATGTAGTGTGATGCTCCACCTCAGATGCTAAAATAATCTCCTTGGTCTAGCGCTAGTTAAAAGGGGATATACTCCCTCGCTGATTGGCTGTTACCGACTTAGGAATATATATATATATAATATATATATATATAAGAGAGAGAGAAGAGAGAGAATCATGCATATATATTATATGATACTTTTACAAATATAGTGTTTATTATACATATATATGCCATGAATATATGTATATATTATATATATATATATGTTGTGTGTGTGTGGTGTATGTATATGATTATGCGACATATGTATGAATATATGTATGCATATATAATTGCAATATATATATAATTATATATAATACATTTTTTTATGCACCTATATATATGAATATATGTTTGTATACATAACATATATATGTGTTTATAATATATATAATATATATATATATATAATTATATAAATGTTATAAGAATATTCGCCTTCAAGTTGAGTTAAACAGATTTTTGTTTTGTTAGTTTTTCCTTCGAAAGTATCAGCTGTAATCTGACCAGCCTTTCGGAGACAAAAAAAAATTGATGCTCACAGCGACATCAACCGGTCATCATTGCCTGGTATATGTACATACTCGATTCTTGTGATATAACCATAGATTGAGGCCACAGGTTAGGAAATTTAATATAAAAATGATTTGCAAAATTTGTTGCGGTGGCGACACGACACATGAAAACGTATATCATTCTCTGAGCATTTTTCCTATGGCTTCTCCACGAGGGAAGACATTCTGAAAATCAAATTAATTTAGTGGCGGACAGATCCAATGTCTCTTGCAAAAGCTTGCCGTTAATTTTTACTTTGGTCTACATTACCCCTTCCCCCCCTCTTTCCCAATCTCCTTGTCTACTCTATACCCACCCTCCCCGTTTCTTCCCTAGACATCTCTGTATACGAAAGTTTACTTTTAACCCTCTCCTTCAAATTCTGTCTCTTCAAGTCTCCCACCTCTTTATCTCTCTCTTTNAAGAGGTAGACTGCAGGTTCATCCTGGTCAGGGGACAGCAGTAACATAGAATAATAATTAATACAGCTTAACACCTGTACCCCAGCTATGGTTAGTGGAATGAGAACAGGATACCCCGTGAACCTAATAAAGGGTTGGGTTCAAAGTTCCATGATGGGTCCCAATTACAAGATGGTTCCCGAGTCCGACAAGAAATACCTGAAGAAGGCCGGAGGGCACATCAGCCGAAACTTTGTACAGATAACAATGAAGACGAGAACAATAGTCTGAATAATACAAATAATGGTAATCTTTGCGGAGTTCCGTCCTGGCTTCCTGCATCCGAAGCGGTATCACTTGAAAAAAAAAAAAAAAAAAACCAACTTGGGGCATTTTCCACTGAAAACCCAACCCTAACCCTACCCCCCCCCTAGTTAAATTAACTGTTTTATTACAAAGTTCTTTTTTTTCTGGGTCACCCTGTATACAGGGTGACTCAGAAAAAACAGAGCCCAAATTATTTATTTATTTTCCATTAAACTAAACTTAAACCCCAACCCCAAATCCTAAACCGTAAATCCTAGTTGTTTTTGTTTTTTCACGCCGCTTCCGCTACGGACTTCAATCGTAGCTGGTGTT
>CM042159.1:90716285-90718785 GCA_023376005.1 Doryteuthis pealeii | reverse complement strand
TTTGAATGTCTTACATTTTTAACAAAGAAAAAAAACAATACGAATTTTTTTTTTAAGGGAACGAAAAAAATTGAAATCATGCGAATTATTCAGAGAACAAGAAAAAAATAACTGGAAACATTTTTTTTTAAGTTTGTCTTTTTTTTTTTAAAATATAACAAACATTAGACATATTTTTGCCAGAATGTTTTGATGTTTTTATTTATTTTCATTTATCTTTTTTATTTAAATTATTTTTTTACGCAAAATGTCAGATTATCATTGGAGGTAGACAACAATAAAGAAAGAAAAAAGAAAAAGAAAAAAAAAAAAGAAAAAAAAGAAAAAAAAAAAAATGTACAGAAAAAGAAAGATTTTCAAAAATGGTGACTGATACGAAAGGTTGCAATGAAAAGCAGGAATGGTCGAACTGTGACAGCAAAATAAAAACACAAAAGCGAGAAAAACGAAACGAAGAAATGTAAAACGAAGAGATAATAAAAAAAAAAGGTAAGATAGGAATTTGAGAAGAAAAGGTGAGATGAGATGGAATAAAAAAAAGCGAAATTGGAATGATGAACAAAGTGGACGGAGATCACAAAAAGAAAAAAAAAAAGAAAAAGAAAAAAGAAAAAAAAAGCCGCTGATAGGGGAGAGAAAAAAAACGTGAGTATTTTGTAAAAGTCAGGTGTCGTTTTATTTTGATACAACAGTTTTTTTTTTCTCGTTTTTATCCATTGATTCTTTTTTTGTGTCTATTTTCTTTTTTTTGTGTGTGTTTTTTGGTTGTTTTGTTGTTTTTTGTCTCCGTGTTGATCTAATTTTTTAAAACTACCTGTTGGATTATTTGTTTGTTTGCGGGAATAGTTTTATTAGTTGAGAAGTGAGAATATTTTCTGATTCCTATTCTATTGTTATATTATGTGCGATTATTCCTTTTTATTTATATGTAAGTGGAGAAGCCAGGAGAAGAATATCGGGATATCAGTACTTACTAATTACTAATATATACGGCCCCATATATTACATAAGCAGGCAGAATTCTAACGTGCCGATTCGTTTTATAGTCAGTTTATGTCTGTTTCGAAATATCTTAAATTACAAACATTTGGCTAGATGGAATTGTAAAATCTCCTCGAGAAATACTGTTTCTCTGTAGTATCATTACTATCATTGCCTACCATGACCAGAGAATACATTTCACAATGAAAAGAAAAAACAACAAGTTTGTATATTTTTAACATTTTTTTTTAAAACAGACATAAATTGACTACAAAACGAATCGGCCTGTTAGAATTCTGTCTGCATATGTGACATATGGGGCCGTATATATTAGTAGGCTGTGTAAATACAGTAGCGAAGCCTGGATCATATACTCCTGCCACGTGAGGAAACTGGACAACTTCCACCTCAGATGCCTACACCACATTCTACGCATACATAGGCAGGACAAAGTACCCAACACAGACGTGCTGGAACGAGCAAACATGAACAGCATGCGTGAAGAGAAAACACCGATAGCTCAGTTTTCAAAATAAGTTAAATTTTTTTTAAACTAACATCAGCGGATTTTTTAAAAAGAAAAGACCAGCATACCCGTAGGTCCTTATATATATATATATATACATATGACAATGTGCATCCTGGTAGATTGAGCTCACTGGAGATTCAATTTTCTGACCGCTAAATAAGCAAAAATTGCTTAGCTCTCCTTAATACGGATAGATCACTCCCTAGTGGCCTAGTATGTCTATAACAATAAAATTCCATTTCTAAAAAGTGGTGTGCAGATGGCGTGGTGGTAAGATATCTAAGTGATGACAAATCAGTTGGGTTTTGAATCTAACCTGAAGCAGCCTGCTTTGTCTAGTCACACTGATGAGCTGTGAAATGGCGAAACAGACTATATATATATATATATATATATATATATATATATATGAAGAAAATATTTAAAAAATATAACAAACACAGGATGTTAAGATCAGGAAACAATTTTTAGTGTCAATACTTAAGCATTTCGGTATTTTGTACCATCTTCAGGACACTGTTAGGTGAGGACAAAATGAAAGATGTTAAGTGTATAGTGGTTGTGTGAATCTGATGTTATTAACCGTTAATTTTTATATGCGAAAAGCAATATAAACGCGCATATAAAAATTAACGGTTAATAACATCAGATTCACACATTCACTGTACACTTAACATCTTTCATTTTGTCCCTCACATAAACATTACCTAACAGTGTCCTGAAGATGGTATAATATACCGAAATGCTTAAGTATTGACACTAAAAATTGTTTCCTGATCATAACATCCTGTGTTTTTTATATTTTTGAAATATTTTCTTCACATATTGTCTGATTAATTTCCTCATCATATTTCCATATATATATATATATATATATATATATATATCCGAGAAGGAGTAAAGTATGAAATTGTTTTTGTATGCAAAGAGCAGGACGGAATCTCTTGATGAGAAGGGGTTCGAGTATAGCCAGTTGCAATTCATTGGATG
>CM042159.1:90681285-90711285 GCA_023376005.1 Doryteuthis pealeii | reverse complement strand
TACATAGATACATAGAGTTACATCGTTACATAGAGTTACATAGAGTTACATCGTTACATAGAGTTACATAGAGTTGCATCGTTGTATAGTGTTACCTAGAGTTACATAGTTACATAGAGTTACATCCTTATATAGAGTTACATAGAATTACATCGTTACATAGAGTTACATAGTGTTACATAGATACATAGAGTTACATAGAATTGCATCGTTATATAGTGTTACATAGAGTTACATAGTTACATAGTTACATCTTATATAGAGTTACATAGAGTTACATCGTTACATAGAGTTACATAGAGTTACATAGTTACATAGTTACATCCTTATATAGAGTTACATAGTGTTACATAGATACATAGAGTTACATAGAGTTTCATAGTTACATAGAATTACATCGTTACATAGAGTTACATAGAGTTACATCGTTACATAGAGTTACATAGAGTTACAACGTTACATAGAGTTACATAGAGTTTCATAGTTACATAGAATTACATCGTTACATAGAGTTTAATTCACAACAGTCTTGAACCCAATTTCACCTGCAGCGGGCCTTGTTACGACGACTGGTCTGCGAGACAAAATAAACACTATAACCCGCTATAGAATTGGCCTCGTGTCACATCCATCCCGAGTTGAAGGGGTTGGGTAAATACATAGTGGCATCACCCACCCACACCCACCCCGAGACACACCTATCGTCACTTTGTGTGTTGATGGGGTTTTTTTTCGTAATATCAATAGATGTTTCAACAAAATAACACAATGTAACGAAAATCCAACACGTCATGACAATCATCAGATTTTCTTTACGTCACATATACGATATCAAAATTTAGTAAGCAATTTTAAAAATTGTTTTTTACTCTCGTCCTTTTTTTTTTTTTACAGTAACAAGAAGTTAACTAAAAAGTTTACAAATAAATAAATACCTACGATTTTGTGGAAATCGACGTGGAAAATATTCAAAATAATTGTTTGATTATTACATGCACGCAACATTTTATTTGAAAGGGACGGGGCTCAGTTTTCATTTCAAATTTTTTTTTTTTTTTTTTTTTTTTTACTCCTTTAATAAATATGAGGATTTGTCTTACTTATGATACAAACTCTCTGACATTGAAATTTTAACTCCCACCCACCAATGTCTTTCAAAAATTTATTTATACGACGCCAGGGGGTTGTTTTCTGTAGCTAGTATATATTAATACTCGTATTTCTTAGATGTTATCATCTTGCAACACACTCTGGTTAAAAAAAAAAGAGATTGTTCAAATCACCCAAGAGGAAATGCAAAAATGTAAATCCTGATTATCTGGCGTCACAAATTCTTACTTCTTAAGGGTGCCGTTAACCCAGTTAAATAATGGACCATTCAGGTTTTATTATAAAGAAAGAAAGAAAGAAAGAAAGAGAAAGAAAAGGATACGTGTTATAGAAAAAGGATAATAAGAAAGAAAGAAAGAAAGAAAAAATTGTAATCATTAATTTTATATTGTAGTATATCCACAGAAATAAGAGAAACTGAATCACTAATAATTGCTGCACAACATAATGCCATAAGGACAAACTATATCAAAGTGAAAATTGATAAGACGCAACAAACAGTAAATGTAGACTGTGCGGTGACAGAGATGAGACTGTAAACCATGTATTAAGTGAATATAGCAAACTAGTACAACGGTAATACAAAGCTAGGCACGACTGGGTTGGGAAGGTGATCCACTCGGAATTATGCAAATAATTAAATTTTAACCATACAACAAAATGGTATATGCATAAACCAGAATCTGTTCTTGAGAACGAAACGCATAAAATTCTCTGGGACTCTGAGATAAAGACGGACCCCACTATCCCAACCAGGAGACCAGACCTAGACAAAAAAAAACAAAAAAACAGAACGTGACAACTTGTAGACTTTGCGGTCCCAGCAGATCATAGAGTGAAGCTGAAGGAAAATGAAAAGATGGATAAATACCTGGACCTTGCCAGAAAATTAAAAAAGCTGTGGAATATGAAAGTGAAAGTGATACCAATTGTAATCGGTGCACTTGGAACGGTCCCAATAAACTTGGAAAAAAGACTGGAGGATCTGGAAATCAGAGGAAGAATTGAGACCATCCAGACTACTGCACTGCTGAAATCGGGTAGACTACTCAGAAGAGTCCTGGAGACCCGAGAAGACTTGTTGTCCCTCAGCCTCCAGTGAAATAACATCGGCTAACACTGATATGAACAACTCAAAAGGAGTTAAAATAATAATAATAATAATAATAATAATAATAATAACTAGCATGACTGGTGGATATACCACAGTATGATAATTCAATTCTTACAACGTTTGAAAGCTATTGCAGTTACTTCGATATGTAAAAAGTATAATAATATTGATTCAACTTCTATCTCTCTCTCTCTCTCTCTCTCTCTCTCTCTCTCTCTCTCTCTCTCACACACACACACACACACACACACACACACACACAAACACTCCTTTTTTTCTTTCTTTTCATCTTTTCATTATATATATATAGATCGGCGTTCTTCCTTCCGCGCGCTCACCCTCTCTATATATTACCCCTACTCTCTTTCTTTCTTTCTTTCTTATTATATTTTTTCTGTGCTGAAAATGGTATCAGCGACCCGAGTTCATATCCTGGACGAGGCTGTTTGCGTTTAATTTCACTCTAATGACCTTGGAATAGGCATGATTCCATCTGTTCTCCTCCCAGCTATGGGTAAATAGTAGGGCAGACAACACATCTAGGAGCAGGAAGAGTCTGTTATAAAACCATCGCTGCTGTGCGGCTTACATGATCCCGAGGAAGGACAGGAGAGTAAACCCCGAAAACAAATCCGAACCCGGAGTCCCTAAGGTGGAGTAAAGCTGAACTTCATCGCTACTTAGTGACCCCTGTGACATTGCCGTTGCCAAACTGCATTGGTTGCTTAGCTTTCCTTGGGTTAGAGTGTTATATATTGTACAAACGGAAATATGAATTTCCGGTTTTATTAAACAAAGAAATATAACATCTTCCCGTTATCAGATCAAGAGATAAAAATGTGTGGGAGTAGCTATGAATATAAAAGAACTGAAAGCTCGAGACAGGAGTCGTCAGTTAGCCCCGGAGGCAGTCACCCGGAGAGAGAGTGAGGTGATCGGGGTCAGTAGTCGGCCGAGCGGGACATCGTGTAGTTGGTGTCGGAAAAGCTAGCCTTAATATTTACCAACTGAAAAAGCTTCTCGCCCAGAAATTTAATCGAAGGACCGAAAGTCTAAAGACTGAATATATTAATTAAACTGACCCTCTCTCTCGAAGTTAAGAAGCTTGAATTTATTTCAATAAACTTCTGGAGGATAACTTTCGGTGTTATTGTCATCCCTAACAACGAAGATAAAACTATTGCAATTTAGTAGTGACGACGCGCTATGCAACAAGAGCTGCAGTGTGAAGACGGGATTTACTGGTTGGGCAACAGCGCATCCTCCATATAAACACGCTATGTAGTTTTAAAAATTGTTACTATATATATATATATATATATATATATATATATATATATAAAGGTTTTACATATCTATGTATTTGATGACAAAGGAACAGTGACAACCATTTGGTTTCATGCATGCGTAAGCGCAAACAATCTTCAGGTGACGTTGTTTCAAATGCAAGGAAAATCGAAAATTACAAAAAGTTTAACAGACATAGGATATGTATGATTGGATAAAAGGTGTATGCGTGTGTATGTGGTGTTGTTATGAATGTGTATGTGTGTTTATTGACAGTGCAAAGGTTATGTATACAGGTCAGCGGGTCTCGCACACATTCACATTATTCTGCGAGTGTGCAACGTCCACCTTCTACCCAGACGATGCCGGCTAGCCGCTTCTAGTACATATATAAAGGGCAGTTGTGTGTATGTATGTATGTCAGGATGAAACTTTTAAAATAAAACAATTAACGACAAAGAAAATATATATACACATTAAATATCACCAGGGCTTTGTTTCTGAGCAAAAATAATGAAGATTTGATTTATATTTGGGAAGATATTTAAGAATTCTAATTTGAAAAGTAACAGAAGGGAAAGTCATTTGCATGTTATTTTGTTTATCTTTTTTTTTGTATGTTTTTTTTTATTTCTTTGAATGTTTGAGATAAGGCTTGATGATTAGTATTATCTGCGTTATTCGGACTATTATCCTCATCTTTATTGTTATTTGTACAACGTTTCGGCGATATGACCTCCGGCCTTCTTCGGGTATTTCTTGTCGGATCGGGAACCTTCTCGGACTCGGTAACCTTTTTCGGACTCGGGACATTCTCGGACTCAGTAACCTTCTTTTCGGACTCGGAACCTTCTCGGACTCGGTAACTTCTTTCGGACTCGGGAACCTTCTGGACTCGGTAACCTTCTTTCGGACTCGGGAAACCTTCTGGACTCGGAACCTTCTTTCGGACTCGGGAACCTTCGGACTCGGTAACCTTCTTTTCGGGCTCGGGACCTTCGGACTCGGTAACCTTCTTTTGGACTCGGGAACCTTCCGGACTCGTAACCTTCTTTTCGGACTCGGGAACCTTCTTGGACTCGGTAACCTTCTTTTCGGACTCGGAACCTTCCCGGACTCGTAACCTTCTTTTCGGACTCGGAACCTTCTCGGACTCGGTAACCTTCTTTTTCTCGGAACCTTCTCAGACTCGGTAACTTCTTTTCGGACTCGGGAACCTTCTCGGACTCGGTAACCTTCTTTTTCGGACTCGGGAACCTTCTCGGACTCGGTAACCTTCTTTTCGGACTCGGGAACCTTCTCGGACTCGGTAACCTTCTTTTCGGCTCTCGGACTCGGTAACCTTCTTTTCGGACTCGGAACCTTCTCGGACTCGGTAACCTTTTTTTCGGACTCGGGAACCTTCTCGGACTCGGTAACCTTCTTTTCGGACTCGGGAACCTTCTCGGACTCGGTAACCTTTTTCGGACTCGGGAACCTTCCCGGACTCGGTAACCTTCTTTTCGGACTAGGGAACCTTCTCGGACTCGGTAACCTTTTTTTCGGACTCGGGAACCTTCCGGACTCGGTAACCTTCTTTTCGGACTCGGGAACCTTCGGACTCGGACTTTTTTCGGACTCGGAACCTTCTCGGACTCGGTAAACTTCTTTGCGGACTCGGAACCTTCCCGGACTCGGTAACTTCTTTTCGGACTCGGGAACCTTCTCGGACTCGGTAACCTTTTTTTCGGACTCGGGAACTTTCTTGTCGTAGTCGGTAACCTTCTTGTCGTAATTGGGAGCCATCACGGAACTTCGAAGCTAACCCTTTATTCAGTCCAAATAACAATAAAGATTGGGACAATAGTCCGAATAAAGCATATAATCCTATGTTTTTTTGTTGTTTTTTGTTTTGTTTTTTCGCTTTGAAATCTAATATTGATTGATTGAATCAACTGCATCATTTATATCTTCTTTTTTTTAATTGTAAATCATTTGTGTTTTTAAACAAGTTTTAATAAATACATACCTGGTATTATCTATCTATATATAGTTTGTTTTATTTTGATATATATTTAAAGTTATCAGAACTAAGTTTCCATTTCAATTTTTTATATTTTTTACTCCTTTTATAAATTTATTTCATTTTTTACTCCTGTAATGAATTTGATGATTTTACTTTACTGATGATACAAACTCTCTGATATTAAATTTTCAACTCCCATCCCCTCAGGCAATATTTATTTTACGTCGCCCAGAAGGCGTTTTTTTTATTTTGCTAGTCTAGATAATAAATTAAAATAATTTATAATAAACTATTTCAATTCTTTTCAATGCATGTCACAATGTCATTGTTTCTATTAACTTTAACTTTTAACTTAACTAATCAAGACATTTTATAATTTAATAAAGATAGACAGCTCATTCAACTGGGGCATATGGAAATCTAATAGATTACAATGGAGTTAGCAGAATAATCTATACATATATATATACACATTAAATATCACCAGGGCTTGGTTTTGTGCAAAAATAATGAAGATTTGAGTTATATTTTGGGAAGATATTTAAAAATTCAAATTTGAAAAGTAACAGAAGGGAAAGTCATTTGCATGTTATTTTGTTATCTTTTTTTATGTTTTTTTTTTTTTGTTTTTTTTTTGCTTTGAAATATGATATTGATTGATTGAATTAATTGCATCATTTATATCTTTTTTTTTAAATTGTAAATCCTTGAATGGAAAATGTCTCACTATATTGTAATATATTTCCGTAAAAAATTTTATGGGGCAATCAGTGAAGATCTCCTTCGTGATAGATAATAATGGATCTGTAAGAACACCTTTTTACCCCCCCCCCTCTACCCAGGCGACCCCGGATAGCCACTTCTAGTATATATATATATATATATATATTATATATATATATATGTGTGTGTGTGTCTGTCTGTCTGTCTGTCTGTCTGTCTATGTGTGTGAGATATCTCTATGCATTTATGATTATTTGTTTGTTCACATATACATATATGGTAGAAATGTGAGGAGGTTAATCCTTATATTCAAGTCCTGAAGATGGTCTAATAAGAGACCGAAACGTTGCACCGTCGACAATAAACATCAAGTTTCCACAACATCCCGTGTTTGTCTACTTTTCTCCATATACATATATGTGTGTGTGCGTCTGTGTGTGTGTGTGTGTGTGCGTCTGTGTATTTGCGTGTGTTTGTATGTACCCGTATATGAGTGTATGTGTGTCCGGCTATGCGTGTGTGTATGTGCAGTTTTGTCCTTGATTCTATTTCGGAATAGTTTTTTGTGTGTCGTGTGTGTTTTGTGTGTGTGTGTGTGTGTGTGTGTGTGTGTGTGTGTGTGTGTGTGTGTGTTTGTATGTACCCGTATATGAGTGTATGTGTGTCAGGCTATGTGTGTGTGTATGTGCAGTTTTGTCCTTGATTCTATTTCGGAATATGTTTTTTTGTGTGTCGTGTGTGTGTGTGTATTTTGTGTTTATGTGTGGTTTGTATGTACCCGTATATGTGTGTATGTGTGTCCGGCTATGCGTGTGTGTGTGTGTGGGTTTGTCCTTGATTCTATTTCGGAATATATTTGTGTGTGTGTGTGTGTGTCGTGTGTGTGTCGTGTGTGTGTGTGTGTGTCGTGGCAGTGAAGCCGCTCTGAAGACAACCTATCTTGTCAGCCAACTACAAACAGATGCCCCGATATTCAAGTATCTCTTTAGATGGCTCTCTCACTGGAATGGATGCATTTTCAGTCCGTGAAGAGGAGATGCAAATATCCTCGCGCCTTTTATCTTCGTTCCAAACAAAATTGAAGCCTTGTTATATTTGAAAAATGAAATCAAGTAGAAGTTCGAGACAGTCTTTGTGGATGGACAAGAAGAAAGTTGGAAAGGAATTTTTAAAAATTGAGTTTCAAAAAATATTACAAAACGGAAACCAAAAAGGGGGGAGCAGAGAGAGAGAGAGAAGAGAGAGAGAGAGAGAGAGAAAGAGAGAGAGAGTATGTGTGTGTGTGTGTGTGTGTGAGAGAGAGAGAGAGAGAGAGAGAGGGGGGGGGAGAGAGAGAGTTTAAATCGGAGGAACAGAAAAACTTCCTTGAACTTTTTTTTTACCTTTTTAGATATTATCTATTATTTTATTTTTTTAGAACGAAAAATAAAATTGTCAATTTGTTGTTAAAAATATGGACGTATATCTGATGCATAAGCTTGATATTAAAACTATTTTTAAAAAATGCTATGAAATAATTGTTGAAAGGACACTTTAAGGCATAGAAATACTGATATCAAGTTATAAGCAAAAATACTTTTCAAATAGAATATATATATATATATATATATATGTGTGTGTGTGTGTGTGTGTGTGTGTGTGTGTATGAACCACAATTTCTGCTTCGATACCGGCCCTCGCCAAGTCAACCTATGAGTAGCACAGGCAACAGTGCGGTAAAGTAAGAAACTGATGGTAGGTGTGGTGCTCCCAAAAATCTCTTTGGTCTAGCACTAAAGAAAATGGGATAGACTCTCTCAATGTCTGGCTGATACCACTTTTAGGCTACCCCGACGATTTTATATATATATATATATATATATATATATATATACTAGCAAATATATGCACCCTCCTGGTGCAAGTATTTAAGTTTAATATAATAAAATATCATATTAAATTGAGAAGGCTAATGAAACTGAATAAGAATGCAGATAAAAAGATTTGAACCAGAGGGTTATGATTGAAAAAATAGAACAATTTTGAAACTCTTCCATCATTTTCCATCACTCCCGTCTTTCATTGGTAAATTTTCCTAATTTAACTATTTAGTTAAAATAGGAAGTAAAGAATAAAATTACAGTTATTTCTTCTTGTTAATAGATTAATATGAGATTTTTGCTCATATTCATTAAGATAAAACCAAACAATTAGAAATCAATAATACTAAGCATATATTTATTAAAATCAAATTTTTAAGATCAATATGCAAATTAGCCTTCCCATTAACACTGTAAACTGCTATTTTGTTGTATATATAAATACAACTGCATGTTATAAGTTTGTAGATATGGCCAACAGTCTTAATGATGTAAAACAATTTTATTAGTAATTGAGGTTTGAATAAAAATAAAATCATGGAGAATGTGATGTAAATAACTAAGGGAATTGTGATTGATAGTAATATGTTTCGGTTACAGACAGACAAACTCACAATCTCCATTATATATATATATATATATATATATATATATATATATATATGGTAATGAATAAAGGGAAAAAGTGAACAAAAAAGCAAACTCAAACAAGTAGATGTAAGAAGTATATTTCGTCCTGCATTGAGCAGGACTTCATCAGTCATTTATTAAAGCATCAGTGCAACATACATTTTATCACTTTTTCCCTTTATTTATTACCACATTTACTCCAACCCTCCTATCCTCATATATATATATATATTATATATATATATATATGTGTGTGTGATATATCAATTTTAAAAACCTTTCAAATAGTATATATATATTATATATATATATATATATATATATACTATTTAAATAAGTTAAGTGGTAAGTTTATTGGCCGACGCTGCAGTGTTTCGATCTATTAATTAGATCATCTTCAGGACGTTTGTTGGTATATGGAAGGTGATAAAAAAAATTTGATCACAGAATAACGAGAAAAGCAAATGATAGTCCTTGTCTATCAGTCTGTTCAAAATTTGAAGTCTGAAGAAAGGACGCTGAAAAAAGTGGACGGTTTGAAATATGACGTCAAATATTCTCTTTGAGTATGAGAGTGTGTGAGTGTGTGTATCGAAAAAAGGCATTGTGCATTTATATATATATATATATATATATATATATATATATATAATTTAATATACCAAGCGTGTTGGTAGATCCTTGCGGAGAGAAAAACATCCAGCAGAAAGTTTGATTGTAAAAAATATACTACCAAACATCAACCAGGAAGAAAAAAATTTTGAAAAAAAAGAAAAGACCAAGATATTCGTACCAACAAAAATAATCTATTGGTACAGTATTTGGCCAAAAGAAAAAACAATTTATATGTATATATATGTATATAGATATATATATATATATTCATATAACCGCTAGGAGAAAGCTAATATGTAAAAAGTGCTCTATACCTAAGTAGAGCCAATAATAAAGATAATCTAATGAATCAGACGAACCTACTATTAGTTTCGCATAAAGCTCTTCAGGGCTAAAGTCTGACAGTCATATATCAGTTAGTAGATTATTTTATATATATATACTAGCAAATATATGGACCCTCCGGGTGCAAGTATTTAAGTTTTAATGTAATGAAATATCGTATTAAATTAGAAACGCTAATGAAACTAAATAAGAATGCAGATAAAAAGATTTGAAACAGAGGGAGTATAATCGAAAAATATAACAATAGAAACTTACTCTTCCATCACTCTCGTCTTTCATTATTATTTTTTCTTATTTAAGTATTTAGTTATAAGAGGAAGTAAAGAATAAAATGACAGTTATCTTTTCTTGTTAATGGATTTCATTTAAGATTCATTGAAGAGATTTTTGCTTATATTCATTAAAATAAAACCAAACAGTTAGAAACCAATAATACTAAGCATATATTTATAAAATTACATTTTTAATATCAATATGCAAATTAGCCTTCCCGTTCATACTGTAAACCGATATTTGTTGTATATATAAATACAATTGCATGTTATTGGTATGTAGATATGGTTAACAGTATAAATAATGAAAAACAATTTTATTAATAATTGAGGTTAAAATAAGATAAATTCATGGTGAATGTGGCGTCAATTACTAAGGGATTGTGACTTGAGTAGTGATTTAGTTTCGGTTACAGACAGAAAAAACACAATCTCCATATAATAAGATATATATATATATATATATATAATATATATATATATATAATATATATATAAACAGTGGTCAATATCATGGGTAGACCATTTATATCTAAGCTAGTTTTTGAAAATAAGAAAGGACCAAGATATTCTACCAACAAAAAACAATCTATTGGTACAGTATTCGGCCAAAAGAAAAAACAATTTATATGTATAATATGTATATTAGATATATATATGTATATTTATAACGCTAGGAAAAGCTAAAAGAAAAAGTGCTCTATACCTAAGTAATAATAAAGATAATCTAATGAATCAGACGAACCTACTATTAGTTTCGCATAAAGCTCTTCAGGGCTAAAATCTGAATAGTAGGTTCGTCTGACTCATTAGATTATCTTTATATATATATATATTATATATATATATATATATATATATATATATATATATATATATATAACAGTGGTCAATATCATGGGTAGACCATTTATATCTAAGCTAAAGCCTAGACAATAAATATAACCAATATAGATATTCAACATTTTTTTCCAACTTGCTATCTACTCACAGGCATGAGAGTATATATTCCCTCATTGTATCTTTGTTCCCATTTGATTTATATCAATTTATTGATTAATGCGCCCCCCGCCGGTGTAAATTTATTTGATTGTTTTGTTTTCCGGTATATCAACTTCGGTGGGTAATTTTGTACCGGCAAACTTTTGAAAGATTGGTAGCGAAAGTTTGGAAGAAGATTTTTTAAACACAACTTTTTTATGAAAATTTTTCTATTTAACTCATAGATGGGATACAAACAGGTGCTACCACCCCGGCTCAGAGTGGACCTGGGAGTAATGTGATGAAAGGTTGCTCCACATTCCCCAAACCCCCAGAACGAGAACTTCACTATCAGAGAGTTTAACGTCATTCCCAGGCCATGAAGACCCTCAGCCACCGCCTTCTAGTACCTATATGATAAAAAGGGTTGGGGCTTGCCATAAAGAAATAGGGTTGAGGAAATCATATAGGTGCTAGGGCTTGATGTGGCCAGACGATTGATCGGAGGGGGCCTCTCCGACCGACCGTCTAGCCTAAATAAGGGTCTAAGTGGAGTGTTGCATGTCATGGACTGCTCAGCCACTAGGATCTCATCCTTAAGCATCACGAGGTGCCACCCACGGCCAACAGGTGGTTCCATTGGGGTGTCTGTAGAGGTGCTGTCGATATCTTCTAAAACCCCAGTCGACAGGGCTCCGGACGTAAGTATTTAAGTTTTAATGTAATGAAATATATTAAATCAGAAAGACTAAATCTACTATCTACACACAGGCATGAGGTATATATTCCCTCATTGTATCTTTGTTCCCATTTGATTTATATCAATTTATTGATTAATTATGCTCTAAGAATTATCTCTTTGTTTTCTATCTGTAGTCAACTTACCATTCTATTGGAATGATTCATCATTATCAGTTCAGGCCAACACCACCTATATCTGTGGCCCTTTCCCGCTATCCGTCCTATCAGCCATCTCTCCCGGAAGTTCCTCTGCACTGCATCCAGTATCCATGCAGAGTTGGTCGATGTAGGTTATTTGCTGGCCAACCGACACTGGTGTGTCCATATGTAGGGGTCCATCGAAGAACGGCACTTATGAGCTCGTCCTTACATATCCAGCATGTCTTGTTCGTTTTATACGGATGATTTGTATGTTGGGGGAGCCAAGTGGTCATAAAGCTGCTCCTCTGTGGGGCGCTCTATCCAAGATTGGTTCAAGACAGCACGTATTATTCTTGTAAAGTTTCCTTCTTGCTTTTTCCCCGGGCGTTTTGTTAGAGTCCAGATGATGTAGACATACACTAGTACTGACACAACAACAGCTTGGAAAAAGTTTTCTTATAACTTATCGTATAAAGTTATGATTTCACTATTGTTAATCTCATCAGGCCTCCAGGACTCATCTGGGTATTCTAGCTGATCTTAGAATGTTGTCTAAATGGTCTCAATTCTTCCTCTCATTTCCAATTCCCTAGTCTGTTTTCTAAACTCTTGGTGACCTTTCAAAGTGCATCAATTACAATTAGTATCATTTTCACCCTCATATTCCAGTTATTTCAATTCTCTAGCAAGGTCCATGTATTTGTCTATCTTTCATTTTCTTTCACCTTCACCCTGTGATCCGCTGGGACTGCAAAATCTACCAGTTATTAAGTTCAAGTCTGAATATGAAATAAAATAATAATAGAAAAATATATGTAAACAGTCCGTCTTTTTCAGAGTAAAATATTTTGATTTTTAAAAGAAAAATGGGTAAAGAAGGAGAAATATTCGAAATTTACATATTTTTCTATATATCATTTATTTTATATTCAAAATAATTCTAAATAGAAAACTGTGTATGCAAACAATTTCCTGTCAGCATATAACAAATTTCATCCATACCAATGTATATTTTTCCATTTATCTTTTCAACATATCTGTCAGATTCATTTCCATTTTCTTCAGTTACACACACACGCACACACACACACACACACACACAGACACACACACGCACACGCACACGCACACACAAGGTGTGTCAAAAAGTATCGAGATTTTCTGACACACCCTGTATTCTGAAAAAAATTAACGTTCCATTCATTTTTCATTTCTATCTTGGTAAATACAAGCTTTCAAATCTGTACTTTTTGACACACCTTGTATTCTGAAAAAATTAATGTTACATCTATTATTCTTTCTTACCTTGGTAAATAGAGCTTCAATCTCGATACTTTTTTGACACACCTTATATATATATATATATATATATATATATATATAGTCATCCACAGACAAGCTACCTACAGCCGGGATTGAAATCCGATCGGTTACCTTAACCATCAGGCTTTCATCACCTACAGAATACGAACTGTTTTAATACACACATCGCTTTGTATGTAAAGGCCGCCATAGAGTGCTCCATCCCTTTTTATAGGAGAGCATTGCGTTTACGCTTGAGGGGGATGGGAAGCATATATAAATGTATATATAAATGTATATATATATATATATATATATATATATATATATATATATGTGTGTGTGTGTGTGTGTGTGTGTGTGTGTTTACGGATATCTAGATGTTGGCCTTGGAAGATAAAATGTGTATCTCGAACTGTTGATAAACTCTTGAGCCTATGTATATTTGCGGCACAGATTTCAAGTGTCCTTCGTCTTTTCGTTTTGTTCGCCTGGCTTTATGGTTCTTTTAAGAGTGTTTATCAACCCGATTAAAAAAACCAACAACACACAACGGAGAAAGAAAGTGGATATTCTCAAAACGCAGCTTTCCTTTCAAAAAAAAAATAAATAGATTTTACATGAACAGGCCAGAGAAGAGGCACGTTAACCATAACATACATAAAAGGAAGGATAATTTCTATAAAAAAAAACATTTTTGAATGTTAAAAAAAAACAAAAAAAACTTCAAACGTTTGTGAAGAAGAATTCTTCCTTTTTTTCTTTTTTTTAGTCGGTAGAGCGTTCGGCTAGAAACCACATGGTTCCTAGTTCGATACCGGTCCTCGCTAACTCAGCGTATGAGTAGCACAGGGGTCTGTGCGGTTAAGTAAGGAGCTGATGGCAGGTGTGGTGCTCCACCCCAGACACTAAAAATAATCTCCTTGGTCTAGCGCTAGTGAAAAGGGGATAGACTCCCTCGCTGATTGGCTGATACCGATTTTAGGCCGCCCGACGACGACGACTATTTTATTTATAGAGACAACAGCAACTCCAGCAAGCACCACTGTTTGTTTGCAGTCGCTGCACCAGAGATTGCCATTCAAAAATTCTTCTGTTCGCCACTCACGCAGATAGAAAGAAAAAAAGTGCACACTACGCCATCGTCTCTAGTAGACGGAAGGATCCCAACATTTTATTTATTTATTTTGAAAATAACATTTGACCAACAATTTCATTTTGGTTTGGTTTTGCTTCTTTGTTTAATGGCATATCAACTTTCTTGGATTATCCAATGCCAAAACCATCCTTGTAGAAGAACAGTAGTGCTACTATTCCTTACTAGTTTATAATATTAACTAATAGCCGTTGTTTGGGTATAGACTGTGTTGGGATGGTCTGGTTTCTTTATTTAATGGCATATCAACTTTCTTGGGTTATTTAATGTCAATCTAGGTGACGAACAGTAGCAGGACTATTTAATCTACAAGCAGAACCTATGGATATATCACAGTATGATGATTTAATTATTACAACGTTTGACATGCTTACTTAAAAGCTATTGCGAAATAGTTCAATATGTAAAAAGTAGTTTTGATTCCGTAAAAGCTGATCCCTTTCAAAAAAATAAATAGATTTTTAGCTGAACAAGCCAGCGAAGAGGCACGTTAATCATAACACACATAAAAGAAAGGATATTTTTTTTTAAAAAGAAGGTTTTTTGAATGATAAAAAAAAACTAAAAAAAAACAACAATTGTCTATGTATGAAACCATCATATCTCACTTCAAAAGTTTCTGATTTTGAATACTTTTTTTTTTCATCTATTTGTTTATTATATTTTTACTAGCAAAATAAAAAAAAACGCACTCCGGGCGATGTAAAAAATAGATTTTTGAAACATATTGCCTGAGGGGTGGGAGTTAAAAATTCAATGTCAGCGAGTTTGTACCCTAAGTAAGTAAAATCATCAAATTCATTAAAGGATTAAAAAATAAAACAATTTGAAATGTAAACTTTAGATATGTATTAAAATAAAACAAACTATGTATAGATATATAATACCAGTCATGTATTTATTAAAACTTGTTTTAAAAAAACAATGAGGACTGTCTAATGTTGCATGTTCAAATTTTGAGTGTATTTATTCTGTTATGACGATTTGGGGTAATGTGACGTAAGCAGTGAAATAGTTTTTTGTTACAGACAAAAACCGGAAGCGAATCTCCATTATTAATAGATTTATTTATTCATTCATTTTGAAAATAAGATTTGACCAAAAATTTCACTTATTTTTGTTGAATGGCATATCAACTTTAAAGACATATAACATTTCTTGGGTTATTTAATACCAAAACCATCCTTGTAGAATAATAATAGTGATACTATTCATTACTACTTAACTAATAGCTTTTGTTTCGGTATCACACTATGCTGGAACGATTTAGTTTCTTTGTTTAATGGCATATCAAACTTCTTGGGTTATTCAATATCAAATTCATTCTAGCAGAAGAACATTAGTGGGACTATTCCATCTACTATCAGTACCTGTGGATATAACACAGTAGGATAATCTAATTATTACATCGTTTGATATGTTTACTTGTAAACCCGCCCAACAGGGTGGGGGTTCAGTGGCTTCGGCCCTGGATCTTTACAAGTTAATAGCGTCGATCCCAGGGGGCCATCCCCCCAGGCAACACCTGCCCCCTCGATTTAAAGGGGCAGGGCTGGGTTTATTGCCCAGTGCCTGAGGCGCCCCCCTTGAGGGGGAATGCCGACGGGATCGACGCAATTTTTCACCTGCCACTCCATGAGCTTCGGCTTGTGGGTGGTCCCACGTTAATAGGGACTTTGTGCCTGACCCGTACAAGTGG
The DNA here is from genome assembly GCA_023376005.1 of Doryteuthis pealeii. Lineage (NCBI taxonomy): Eukaryota > Metazoa > Mollusca > Cephalopoda > Myopsida > Loliginidae > Doryteuthis > Doryteuthis pealeii. The sequence goes on along the minus strand of CM042159.1, from coordinate 90,695,305 downwards.
GGTACGCGGTAAATATCATGTTTACTTAAGAGCTATTGCAAACAGGTCAATATATAAAAAAATAATAATCTGGATTCTCAAATCCGCTCCTTTTCAAAAAATGAATAGATTTTATCTAAACAGCCGAGGAAAGACGTATATTAACCATAAAACAGGTAAAAGGAAGAATATTTTTCATAAAATAAAATTATACATATATTTTTGAATGATCAAAAATTGGTAATCTTCAACTTGTTCCTCGTAAATTCCTACTATAAAATAAACTGAACCCTCATTTTATGTCCGTGTTTTTGCAATAAATGTTTTATTTTTCTTGCACCTGTTATTTTACTATACTAAATATATTTTGTTTATTCATTTTAAAATATGGTTAGTTTTAATGTGGGGGTTCGTTTTACACTTCAGCTTTTTACTCGTAAATTCCTACCATAAAATTAGTCTTGGCACAGATAATGCCCAAGCCGAATTTTATGGTTGGAATTTACGAGTAAAAAGTTGAAGATTACCTTTTGTTGTTATTTCTTTTCTTTCTTTCTTTTTTTTTTGGGGGGGGGGGCTTTGGTACTCTAAAATAAAAACGTCGGATTCTAATCACCGTCGACGAAAAAACAAAATTACGGAGGATCCAATTTATGCCTAAATTGTAAAACGAGCACCCACTTTAAAACTAACCATTCTCACAAAATAAAAACTTTTAGAATATGCACATTGAAATGAATATTCAAATAAATAAAGAAAATATATTCAGTATTGTAAAATAAGGGGTGCAAGAAAAATAAAACATTTATTGCAAAAACACGGACATAAAATGAGGGATAAGTTTATTTTATGGTAGGAATTTACGAGGAACAAGTTAAGGATTACCCCAAAAATATAGTCTGTGTATAAAACCATCACAACTCCCTTCAAACGTTTCCGACGCATAATTCTTTTAATACAAGTGAATAGGGCAAATAAGATACTGGGGCTGATACGGAGGTCATATGAGTACATGGATGAGGAAATGCTGAAAAATTTGTACACTGCATTGGTGAGACCTCATTTGGAGTTTGCTAATGTGGTTTGGAGCCCAAGACTCATCAAGGACAAAAAGCTAGAGGAGAGCTACTAAATTAGTGAATAATCTAAAATCCCTTTCATATGAAGAAAGACTTAGGAACATTGACCTACCAAGTCTGGTTTTCCGACGTATAAGAGGAGATATGATTGAAGCCTACAAATACACGCATGGCTTTTATTCAACGAACTCTGACCTACTAAACATTGCTCAAAATACCTATACAAGGGGACATAAATTAAAACTCCTTAAAAAATCTTGTAAAGCAAACGCAAGACAAAATTATTTTAGCTACAGAGTGGTGAATACATGGAATAAACTACCTTCATCAGTAGTGAATACCCCATTTCTAAACTCCTTCAAGGCAAGGTTGGATAATCTGTGGAATGACATTAAATATTCAGTGGATTTAAAATGAATATTTGCAAGGAACAGCTGACAGGTCTCAGACCTAATATACTAGGTGAAAAGATATTATTATTATTACTAGCAAATATATGCACCCTCCGGGTGCAAGTATTTAAGTTTTAATGTAATAAAATATTGTATTAAATTAGAAAGGCTAATGAAACTAAATAAGAATACAGATAAAAAGATTTGAAACAGAGGGAGTATAATAAAAGATTTGAAACAGAGGGAGTATAATAAAAAATGGAACAACTGAAACTTACTCTTCCATCACTCTCGTCTTTCATTGTTATTTTTTCTAATTTAAGTATTTAGTTATAAGAGGAAGTAAAGAATAAAATGACAGTTATTTTATCTTGTTAATGGATTTCATTTAAGATTCATTGAAGAGATTTTTGCTTATATTCATTAAAATAAAACCAAACAGTTAGAAATCAATAATCAATAATACTAAGCATATATTTATTAAATTCGATTTTTTAATATTAATATGCAAATTAGCCTTCCCGTTCACACTGTAAACCGCTATTTTGTTGTATATATAAATATAATTGCATGTTATTTGTATGTAGACATAGTTAACAGTATTAATAATGTAAGACAATTTTATCAATAATTGAGGTTTAGATAAAAATAAAATCATGGAGAATGTGATGTCAGTAACTAAGAGAATTGTGACTTGAGTAGGAATATAGTTTCGGTTACAGACAGAAAAACACACAATCTCCATTATAATAAGATTATTATTATTATTATTATATCTTTTCATTCATTTTATTCAATTTATTCATTTATTTATTCTGAAATAAAATTTGACCAACAATTTCACTAAGGTTTACTTTTCCCTCTTTCTTTAATGGCATATCAACCTTCATGGGTTAGTTAATGTCATAGCCATTCTAATAAAAGAGCAGGTTTGGTTTGGTTTGTTATTTTACGGCATATCAACCACAGTTTTGGAGCTATGTGTGTGTGGAGTACCCCTTCATTAGTCCCAGGTCTGCTTTGACCGGAAGTGGTAGTATCGGTTATGGTCCCATTTATGGGTTAAATAGAAAAAAGGAGTTTAATAAGTCTTTTAAAAAATTTAGTATAAAAATGTTTGAATATCTATCAAGAATGATTAGAACAAAACGTCTTCTTCATAAAATAATCCAACAAGGGTTGACGTGCCGTAAAATCCAACCAATCAACCCTCACGATCAAATCATATTATTGGCCCAATGAGGTTCAGTGAAGATGTGTCCTCACACCCTTTTTTATTTACTCGCGCGGTTAAGTCAAAAGCCTTGCTGCTTAGCTGACTGGCTGGCTGGTTGGTTGGTTGGTTGGTGGGATTTTCCGGCATGTCAACTCTTGTTGGGTTATTTTATGCCAAAGACATTTTGTTTTAGTCATTCTTGTTGGGTATTCAATTTTTGTAACTCAATTTTTGTTATATAACCTACCTATGAACAATAATGGCTATGTCCAAATCCTTATAAATACGGAAGTATTATACTGAATGACTAGATCGATACCACTAGCTTCTTCCACGCCGCTGGCAAGTATTGTATTTTGTTAATGTTATAAAGATTCCATTTCATCTCCAACCACCTTTTGGTTATGCCTCAATTAGTAATATTTAGTAACACGACGATGGATGGAATACCTTTATATAAAGGCGTGCTATATTGTTTCTTGCGCTTTTTAAGCTAAGAAAAGAAAGGCGGCTGGACGGTCAAAAACTGTTACGATCCTGGATGGAATACCTTTAAATAAAGGCGTGCTCTAAATGTTTCTTGTTCTTTTTTCTAAACTAAGTAAAGAGAGGCGGCTGGGCGGTCAAAAACACGGTTACGATCCTGGAAGGAATACCTTTAAATAAAGGCGTGCTCTACTATTTCTTGTGCTTTTTCTAAGCTAAGAAAAGAGAGGCGGCTGGGCGGTCAAAAATACGGTTACGGTTCCGAAAGGAATACCTTTAAATAAAGGCGTGCTCTACTGTTTCTTGTGATATTTTTCTAAGCTAAGAAAAGAGAGGCTGTCAAAAACACGGTTACGATCCTGGAAGGAATACCTTTAAATAAAGGCGTGCTCTACTATTTCTTGTGCTTTTTCTAAGCTAAGAAAAGAGAGGCGGCTGGGCGGTCAAAAATACGGTTACGGTTCCGAAAGGAATACCTTTAAATAAAGGCGTGCTCTACTGTTTCTTGGCTATTTTTCTAAGCTAAGAAAAGAGAGGCTGTCAAAAACACGGTTACGATCCTGGAAGGAATACCTTTAAATAAAGGCGTGCTCTACTATTTCTTGTGCTTTTTCTAAGCTAAGAAAAGAGAGGCGGCTGGCGGTCAAAAATACGGTTACGGTCCCGAAAGGAATACCTTTAAATAAAGGCGTGCTCTACTGTTTCTTGTGATATTTTTTCTAAGCTAAGAAAAGAGAGGCTGTCAAAAACACGGTTACGATCCTGGAAGGAATACCTTTAAATAAAGGCGTGCTCTACTATTTCTTGAGCTTTTTCTTAGCTAAGAAAAGAGAGGCGGCTGGGCGGTCAAAAACACGGTTACGGTCCCGAAAGGAATACCTTTAAATAAAGGCGTGCTCTACTGTTTCTTGTGATATTTTTCTAAGCTAAGAAAAGAGAGGCTGTCAAAAACACGGTTACGATCCTGGAAGGAATACCTTTAAATAAAGGCGTGCTCTACTATTTCTTGTGCTTTTTCTAAGCTAAGAAAAGAGAGGCGACTGGGCGGTCAAAAACACGGTTACGGTCCGAAAGGAATACCTTTAAATAAAGGCGTGCTCTACTGTTTCTTGTGATATTTTTTCTAAGCTAAGAAAAGAGAGGGCTGTCAAAAACACGGTTACGATCCTGGAAGGAATACCTTTAAATAAAGGCGTGCTCTACTATTTCTTGTGCTTTTTCTAAGCTAAGAAAAGAGAGGCGGCTGGGCGGTCAAAAATACGGTCACGGTCCCGAAAGGAATACCTTTAAATAAAGGCGTGCTCTACTGTTTCTTGTGATATTTTTCTAAGCTAAGAAAAGAGAGGCTGTCAAAAACACGGTTACGATCCTGTAAGGAATACCTTTAAAATAAAGGCGTGCTCTACTATTTCTTGTGCTTTTTCTAAGCTAAGAAAAGAGAGGCGGCTGGGCGGTCAAAATACGGTTACGGTTCCGAAAGGAATACCTTTAAATAAAGGCGTGCTCTACTGTTTCTTGTGATATTTTTCTAAGCTAAGAAAAGAGAGGCTGTCAAAAACACGGTTACGATCCTGGAAGGAATACCTTTAAATAAAGGCGTGCTCTACTATTTCTTGTGCTTTTTCTAAGCTAAGAAAAGAGAGGCGGCTGGGCGGTCAAAAATACGGTCACGGTCCCGAAAGGAATACCTTTAAATAAAGGCGTGCTCTACTGTTTCTTGTGATATTTTTTTCTAAGCTAAGAAAAGGGAGGCTGTCAAAAACACGGTTACGATCCTGGAAGGAATACCTTTAAATAAAGGCGTGCTCTACTATTTCTTGTGCTTTTTCTAAGCTAAGAAAAGAGAGGCGGCTGGGCGGTCAAAAATACGGTTACGGTTCCGAAAGGAATACCTTTAAATAAAGGCGTGCTCTACTGTTTCTTGTGATATTTTTCTAAGCTAAGAAAACAGAGGCTGTCAAAAACACGGTTACGATCCTGGAAGGAATACCTTTAAATAAAGGCGTGCTCTACTGTTTCTTGTACCTTTTTTCTAAGCTAAGAAAAGAGAGGCTGTCAAAAACACGGTTACGATCCTGGAAGGAATACCTTTAAATAAAGGCGTGCTCTATCATTTCTTGTACCTTTTTTCTAAGCTAAGAAAAGAGAGGCTGTCAAAAAACACGGTTACGATCCTGGAAGGAATACCTTTAAATAAAGGCGTGCTCTATCATTTCTTGTACCTTTTTTTCTAAGCTAAGAAAAGAGAGGCTGTCAAAAACACGGTTACGATCCTGGAAGGAATACCTTTAAATAAAGGCGTGCTCTATCATTTCTTGTACCTTTTTCTAAGCTAAGAAAGAGAGGCTGTCAAAAACACGGTTACGATCCTGGAAGGAATACCTTTAAATAAAGGCGTGCTCTATCATTTCTTGTACCTTTTTTCTAAGCTAAGAAAAGAGAGGCTGTCAAAAACACGGTTACGATCCTGGAAGGAATACCTTTAATAAAGGCGTGCTCTATCATTTCTTGTACCTTTTTTTCTAAGCTAAGAAAAGAGAGGCTGTCAAAAACACGGTTACGATCCTGGAAGGAATACCTTTAAATAAAGGCGTGCTCTATCATTTCTTGTACCTTTTTTCTAAGCTAAGAAAAGAGAGGCTGTCAAAAACACGGTTACGATCCTGGAAGGAATACCTTTAAATAAAGGCGTGCTCTATCATTTCTTGTACCTTTTTTCTAAGCTAAGAAAAGAGAGGCTGTCAAAAACACGGTTACGATCCTGTAAGGAATACCTTTAAATAAAGGCGTGCTCTATCATTTCTTGTACCTTTTTTCTAAGCTAAGAAAAGAGGCTGTCAAAAACACGGTTACGATCCTGGAAGGAATACCTTTAAATAAAGGCGTGCTCTATCATTTCTTGTACCTTTTTTCTAAGCTAAGAAAAGAGAGGCTGTCAAAAACACGGTTACGATCCTGGAAGGAATACCTTTAAATAAAGGCGTGCTCTATCATTTCTTGTACCTTTTTTCTAAGCTAAGAAAAGAGAGGCTGTCAAAACACGGTTACGATCCTGGAAGGAATACCTTTAAATAAAGGCGTGCTCTATCATTTCTTGTACCTTTTTTCTAAGCTAAGAAAAGAGAGGCTGTCAAAAACACGGTTACGATCCTGGAAGGAATACCTTTAAATAAAGGCGTGCTCTATCATTTCTTGTACCTTTTTTCTAAGCTAAGAAAAGAGAGGCTGTCAAAAACACGGTTACGATCCTGGAAGGAATACCTTTAAATAAAGGCGTGCTCTATCATTTCTTGTACCTTTTTTCTAAGCTAAGAAAAGAGAGGCTGTCAAAAAACACGGTTACGATCCTGGAAGGAATACCTTTAATAAAGGCGTGCTCTATCATTTCTTGTACCTTTTTTCTAAGCTAAGAAAAGAGAGGCTGTCAAAACACGGTTACGATCCTGGAAAGAATACCTTTAAATAAAGGCGTGCTCTATCATTTCTTGTACCTTTTTTCTAAGCTAAGAAAAGAGAGCTGTCAAAAACACGGTACGATCCTGGAAGGAATACCTTTAAATAAAGGCGTGCTCTATCATTTCTTGTACCTTTTTTCTAAGCTAAGAAAAGAGAGACTGTCAAAAACACGGTTACGATCCTGGAAGGAATACCTTTAAATAAAGGCGTGCTCTATCATTTCTTGTACCTTTTTTCTAAGCTAAGAAAAGAGGCTGTCAAAAACACGGTTACGATCCTGTAAGGAATACCTTTAAATAAAGGCGTGCTCTATCATTTCTTGTACCTTTTTTCTAAGCTAAGAAAGAGAGGCTGTCAAAACACGGTTACGATCCTGAAGGAATACCTTTAAATAAAGGCGTGCTCTATCATTTCTTGTACCTTTTTTCTAAGCTAAGAAAAGAGAGGCTGTCAAAACACGGTTACGATCCTGTAAGGAATACCTTTAAATAAAGGCGTGCTCTATCATTTCTTGTACCTTTTTTCTAAGCTAAGAAAAGAGAGGCTGTCAAAAACACGGTTACGATCCTGTAAGGAATACCTTTAAATAAAGGCGTGCTCTATCATTTCTTGTACCTTTTTTTCTAAGCTAAGAAAAGAGAGGGCTGTCAAAAACACGGTTACGATCCTGGAAGGAATACCTTTAAATAAAGGCGTGCTCTATCATTTCTTGTACCTTTTTTCTAAGCTAAGAAAAGAGAGGCTGTCAAAACACGGTTACGATCCTGGAAGGAATACCTTTAAATAAAGGCGTGCTCTATCATTTCTTGTACCTTTTTTTCTAAGCTAAGAAAAGAGAGGCTGTCAAAAAACACGGTTACGATCCTGGAAGGAATACCTTTAAATAAAGGCGTGCTCTATCATTTCTTGTACCTTTTTTCTAAGCTAAGAAAAGAGAGGCTGTCAAAAACACGGTTACGATCCTGGAAGGAATACCTTTAAATAAAGGCGTGCTCTATCATTTCTTGTACCTTTTTTCTAAGCTAAAAAAGAGAGGCTGTCAAAAACACGGTTACGATCCTGGAAGGAATACCTTTAAATAAAGGCGTGCTCTATCATTTCTTGTACCTTTTTTCTAAGCTAAGAAAAGAGAGACTGTCAAAAACACGGTTACGATCCTGAAGGAATACCTTTAAATAAAGGCGTGCTCTATCATTTCTTGTACCTTTTTTCTAAGCTAAGAAAAGAGAGGCTGTCAAAAAACACGGTTACGATCCTGTAAGGAATACCTTTAAATAAAGGCGTGCTCTATCATTTCTTTGTACTTTTTTCTAAGCTAAGAAAAGAGAGGGCTGTCAAAAACACGGTTACGATCCTGGAAGGAATACCTTTAAATAAAGGCGTGCTCTATCATTTCTTGTACCTTTTTTCTAAGCTAAGAAAGAGAGGCTGTCAAAAACACGGTTACGATCCTGAAGGAATACCTTTAAATAAAGGCGTGCTCTATCATTTCTTGTACCTTTTTTCTAAGCTAAGAAAAGAGAGGCTGTCAAAAACACGGTTACGATCCTGTAAGGAATACCTTTAAATAAAGGCGTGCTCTATCATTTCTTGTACCTTTTTTCTAAGCTAAGAAAAGAGAGGCTGTCAAAACACGGTTACGATCCAAAGGAATACCTTTAAATAAAGGCGTGCTCTATCATTTCTTTATTTTTCTAAGCTAAGAAAAGAGAGGCTGTCAAAAACACGGGTTACGATCCTGTAAGGAATACCTTTAAATAAAGGCGTGCTCTATCATTTCTTTTACCTTTTTTCTAAGCTAAGAAAAGAGAGGCTGTCAAAAACACGGTTACGATCCTGTAAGGAATACCTTTAAATAAAGGCTGCTCTATCATTTCTTGTACCTTTTTTCTAATCTAAGAAAAGAGAGGCTGTCAAAAACACGGTTACGATCCTGTAAGGAATACCTTTAAATAAAGGCGTGCTCTATCATTTCTTGTACCTTTTTTCTAATCTAAGGGGCCAAAGAAATAATTTGTCATGGGATTAACAGGATTATCTCACATTCTGTTTGATCTTTGCCTAATTCGGATCAACTGACATCTTTAAACGCCCACCTTGATTTCAATCAGGAGCAGCAGGGTACGAAAAAGAGGCAAACTGGGGAGGGGGGGCGGATAAGAAGGCGGTTCACTTGAACGTGTGGAGGATGAAATTTGGGCAATATTTTTAGTGGTCCACAGTAATCCAGATTAGTAGAAAGCGGGTTTATAATCCCTGACATTAAAAACAAAAAAAAAACATAATCAAATAATGCCTTCTCTAATCCGCTGCTGATGGGAAGAGTGCTAAGGCGCGGGGTAGTGCGGCTGTTACCGGCACGGAAGATGAAACCAGTGCACCGGTTTCGAAATGTACATAAGTCTGCTTGTATGTGGGCAATTCAATAAATTAGATGAATTTGGAAAAAAAGGAGTTGACGTTATAAAGCCACTGGTAAAAGTTGCATCACTTTCATCATCATCATCATCATCATCATCCTACTCCTCCTCCTCATCATCATCATCATCATCTTCACCATCATCTACTCCTCCTCCTCCTCCTCTCATCATCATCATCCTATCATCATCATCATCTTCACCGTCATCCTACTCCTCCTCCTCCTCCTCATCATCATCATCCTCATCATCATCATCATCATCTTCACCATCATCCTACTCCTCCTCTCTCCTCCTCATCATCATCATCATCCTCATCCTCATCATCATCATCATCATCTTCACCATCATCCTCCTCCTCCTCATCATCATCATCATCTTCACCATCATCCTACTCCTCCCCCTCCTCCTCATCATCTTCACCATCATCCTACTCCTCCTCCTCATCATTATCATCATCATCCTACTCCTCATCATCATCATCCTCATCATCATCATCATCATCATCATCCTACTCCTCCTCCTCATCATCCTCATCTTCACCATCATCTACTCCTCCTCATCATCATCATCAACATCCTACTCCTCATCATCATCATCCTCATCATCATCCTCATCATCATCATCATCTCATCATCATCATCATCCTACTCCTCCTCCTCATCACCAGCATTTCACCATCATCCTACTCCTCCTCCTCATCATCATCATCATCATCCTATCCTCATCATCATCATCCTCATCATCATCCTCATCACATCATCATCATCATCTTCATTTCATCCTACTCCTCCTCTCATCATCATCATCTTCACCATCTACTCCTCTCCTCCTCATCATCATCATCATCCTACTCCTCATCATCATCTCATCATCATCCTCATCTCATCATCATCATCATCATCATTCACCATCATCCTACTCCTCCTCCTCATCATCATCATCTTCACCATCATCCTACTCCTCCTCCTCCTCATCATCATCATCATCCTACTCCTCATCATCATCATCCTCATCATCTCCTCATCATCATCATCATCATCTTCACCATCATCCTACTCCTCCTCATCATCATCATCTCACCATCATCATCATCATCATCATCCTGCTCCTCCTCCTCATCATCATCTTCACCATCATCCTACTCCTCTCCTCATCATCATCATATCATCCTACTCCCTCATCATCACAATCATCCTCTCATCATCATCCTCATCATCATCCTCATCATCATCCTCATCCTCATCATCATCATCCTACTCCTCCTCATCATCATCATCATCATCATCATCATCATCTGCTCCATAGATTGTCTTTTCGACACAGGCTCATAATGGGAAACTCGTGTTTCGCCCATTTTTTTTTTTTTTTACAAAAAACGCATCATATTTATTTGACATAGTTTGCAATCTTCAGCCAGCCAAAATTTATATATATATATATATATATATATATATATCACCTTGAGATAGATATACATAGATAGATAGATATGATCACACTCAGATAGATAGATACATAGATAGTGACAGACTGAGATAGGTAGATAAATAGACAGATATGATTACACTGAGATAGATAGATAGATAGATAGATAGATTAAATACTTAATATTTTACTGAAATTTTCTGTTTTATATTTTACCCAAGATATTTTGCATAATTTTAAATATTTCTTCATATTTTTGGATTTTGAATTTTTGTCTATTTTCTCTGCGATCTTTCAAAATTCTTGCGATGCACAAATTTAAAGTTAGTACATATCAATTGATTTTTTGATTTCTCCTTGATTTTTTTCCCATGAGATTTTCATTTTGAAAAATTCCCCTTTTCTGAATTCGTATCTCTTTAGTTCGTATTTTGTTAAACACTCCTGTTTCATTTTCTCTTTTGGCTTTTTTTCTTTTTTTTTCTTCTTTTTTCGTTTCGGATTTTCGTTTTCCGTTTTATTTCTAGGGTTTCTTTTTCGAGATTTCCATTCCTTCTCCAACCTGTGGAACAGATCTGATCTCTGTCTTATCGCAAAATTTCAATCGACCGAGCCCTTTTTATTTATTTTATTTATTTTTTTTTTTTACTTCTTCTTCGGCCTTCAAACTTAACGGGCATTATTGATGGCCAACGCTGACGAGATAAAAGGAATTTTTCATTTGCTAGGCTTTTCTTTATTTCCCTTCATTTAATTTTTTTTGTATTTTGCAAGGTCGGTAAACACAGAGTTAAACAGGAGAGTGGGCGTGAAACCTTGAGTTACGGTATTTTTCAAAGAGTTATAATGTCTTTACCAAAAAGTTGGAATTGAAATGTATCTTTTTACTTTGTGACTAGTAAGGTTCAAAAGAACATTCCTTATATATACTATCAAATATATGCACCCTCCGGGTGCAAGTATTTAAGTTTTAATATAATAAAATATCATATTAAATTAGAAAGGCTAATGAAACTGAATAAGAATGCAGATAAAAAATTGGAACAGAGGGGGTATGATTGAAAAATTGAACAACTTTGAAAGTAACTCTTCCATCATTTTCCAATACTCCCCTCTTTCATTGGTAATTTTTCCTAATTTAACTATTTAGTTAAAATAGGAAGTAAAGAATAATATCATAGTTATTTCTTCTTGTTAATGGATTTCTTTTCAGATTTGTCCCCGAGATTTTTGCTCATATTCAAAAAGATAAGACCAAACAATTAGAAATCAATAATACTAAGCATATATTTATTAAAATCAAATCTTTAAGATCAATATGCAAATCAGCCTTCCAATTCACACTATAATCTGCTATTTTGTTGTATATATAAATACAATTGCATGTTCTGCCTATGTGGGGTACGCAGATATGGTCAACAGTGGCTTCGGCCTCTGGACCATTGCTATAATTAACGGCGTCGATCCCAGGGGGCCATCCCCCCCAGGCAACACCTGCCCCCCTTGATTTAAAGGGGTAGGGCTGGGTTTATTGCCCAGCGCCTGAGCCCCCCCCCCCTTGAGGGGGAATGCCGACGGGATCGACGCAATTTTTCACTTGCCACCCATGAGTCTCGGCTTGTGGGTGGTCCCACGTTAATAGGGCCTTGTGCCTGACCCGTACAAGTGGGATACGTGGAAAATATCATGTAGATATGGTCAACAGTCTTAATGATGTAAAACAATTTTATCAATAATTGCAGTTTAAATAAAAATAAAATTATGGAGAATGTGATGTGAATAACGAAGGGAATTGTGATTTGTATAGTAATATAGTTTCGGTTACAGACAGACAAGCACACAATCTCCATTATAATAAGATATATATATATATATATATATATATATATATATATATTATGCATATATATGTATGCATATATAATTGCATATATATATATATATATACATACATATATAGTTTTGTTAGTAAAGTCACTTGGGCGACCTAATGTCGGTATCAGCCAGACAGCGAGGGAATACTTTTCACTAGCACTAGACCAAGTGAGATTATTTTAGCGTCTGAGATAGAGCGCCACACCTACCATCAGCTCCTCACTTTACCGCACATTCGATTCCGGCCCTCACCAACTCAGCGTATGAGTAGCACAGGGATATGTGCGGTAAAGTGAAGAGTTAATGGTAGGAGTGGCGCTCCGCCTCAGACGCCCAAACGATGTCCTTGGTATAGCGCTAGTGAAAAGGGGATAGACTCCCTCACTGTCTGGCTGATACCGACTTTAGGCCACCCCACAACGATATTAATAAAAGGGAAGTTCTCTGATCATCATTTTATTAATTTAGCAACATTTTTTTTTAAGAAAAACTTTCGCATTAGTTGAATTCAAAGTTATGAACTTAATGGTCCGTGTTGTCCGATAGGTGGCGCTCCTTACTTTAGAAAAACCTTCTGTTGAGTTATGTGCCCTTATCTTGACAATTGTGGAAATTTATGACACACCCTACCCAAATGGTTTCAAATTCTGACTAATTAATATCTCCACCCACCCCAGCGTGATACGAAGATTGATCTTTGAAACAGTTAACTGAATTAAACACCGATTTGAATAAATTCGGCAACGATAAAAATCAGTGGTCGTACCCAAGGGAGAAGACCCCCGCGAAGAAAATGAGTCCCTTGGGGATTTCCATTAACGATATCATTCACCAGTTGTATTGATCATTTAGCTCATCAATCACTGAAATGGGGGGGGGGCATATCAATCAGGGAAATCGGGATGAACAATCTTAGATTGTCTTACAAGATTCCCTTCTATCACACAAAATGAATATAGATAACTTATACGTTTTTGTGAAACACGGACTTATATAAATACTAGCTGATCTATATGTCTACGACGGGCAAAAGATCAGGACTTGAATGACACACAACATGAACGAACGCACACACACACACGCACGCACACACACACACACAAAACGCCCTTTACATACAAAGAGATGTGTGTATTAAAACAGTTAAAATCCCCTTTGTATTCTGTAGGTGATGACAGCTTGATGATTAAGGTGACAAACTGACACCCAACCGATCGGATTTCAATCCCGGCTGTAGGTAGCTTACAAATTTCTAGCCACACTGAAGAGACTTGATAAGTCGAAACACGTGTCCGTGGATATTAACTTATCTATCTATATATAATATACATATATATATGCACACATGTATGATACATCTGTATTCACTCACCTATATATATATATACATATGTGTCTGGGGATGGGGGTCGGGCTAAAAAAATGAAATTTTGGGGAGTTTCTGGTTGAAATAAATTATAACTGGATGACAGATTCTTAAGTTTTTTAAATATTACTCTGTATATAATCTAATTTATTGATTATTATACATTGAGCTCTCTTTAGGGATTCATAAAAATCCTTGTATGAATATATGTTTGCACCTACAAGAGTATACAGTATGGTTATACAGTGAGATTTTGAAGATCCCAAATAGAATCATCTCTTACAACCAGTCATTTGGATTACATTACATTTATATATATGCATATA
>CM042159.1:90671285-90676285 GCA_023376005.1 Doryteuthis pealeii | reverse complement strand
CCAATATTAAAGAATTAATGATCTATTCGTAAAATTACACAGAGCGAATCTGGAAAGGAGGCGACCTAATAACATGCCAGGTCTACAGGTGGAACTGATATGATGTTGCGAAACCCGAAATCTGTAAGGATATTGGTGATGCATCTCGGCAATGTTTTACAAGATTATTTAAAATGTGAGTTTAAAAATAGAAAATAATTGAATATAGTATCCCCCCCCGCTATTCGCGGGTTTGCGTCCCCCCCCCCCCCCGTGAATCCCGAAAATCCGCGAATTATTGATGCAGTTTTAAAACGCTAAAATATACTTCCCAAACACATTGTAAAGACAGTCATACTCATTAATACAGTAATAATGTAGTAAATTAAAGTCGACGGGGCGGCCTAAAGTCGGTATCAGCCAATCAGCAAGGGAGTCTATCCCCTGTTCAATAGCGCTAGACCAACGAGATTGTTTATAGCATCTGAGGTGGACCGACTCACCTGCGATCAGCTCCTTACTTTACCGCACAGATCCCTGTGCTACTCATACGCTGAGTTGACGATGACCGGTATCGGACTAGGAACCTTGTGGTGTCTAGCCGAACGCTCTACCGACTAAGCCAACCCGGCCCCTTGATAATGTGGTAATATGTAGTAATGATACATTAAATACAGTAATAATGTAGTATGATATGTACATCTTATTATAATGGAGATTGTGGGTTTGTCTGTCTGTAACCGAAACTATATTACTATACAAGTCACAATTCCTTTCGTTATTTACATCATATTCTCCATGATTTTATTTTTATTTAAACCTCAATTATTAATAAAATTGTTTTACATTACTTACACTGTTGACCATATCTACATACTAATAACATGCAATTGTATTTATATATACAACAAAATAAAGTTTTACAGTGTGAATGGGAAGGCTAATTTGCATATTGATCTTAAAATAATTGATTTTAATAAATATATGCTTAGTATTATTGATTTTAATTGTTTGGTTTTATCTTAATGAATATGAGCAAAAATCTCGGAGATAAATCTTAAAAGAAAATTATTTACAAGAAGAAATAACTGTAATATTATTCTCTACTTCCTATCTTAACTAAATTAGGAAAATTTAACAAAGACAGACGGGAGTAATGTAAAATGATGGAAGAGTTAGTTTCAAAGTTGTTCTATTTTTCAATCATACCCTCTCTGTTCCAAATCTTTTATCTGCATTCTTATTCAGTTTCATTAGCCTTTCTAATTTAATATGATATTTTATTATACTAAAACGTAACTATTTGCACCCGGAGGGTGCATATATTTGCTAGTAGTAATGATAAATTAAAAACATTTTAATTTTATTGTACTCATCAAGAATGAATAAAACACATACGTCTTCGGTATAAAATAACCCAACACGGGTTGCTATGCCGTAAAATCATATCAACTAATCATCCGACACACATTGTTTTCCAGATTTTAATTCCTACAAAGTGAAAAGAACAAAAAAAATAATATAAGGAATTGAATACTCAACAAGAATAAACCAAATGAAATATCTTCGGTATAAAATAACCCAACAAGGGTTGATATGCCGTAAAATCCAACTAACCAACCAACCAACCAACAAAAGTTTTGTCTAAATTCTAATTCATGCAAATTAAAATTAAAAAAAAAAAGAACAAAAAAAAAAAAAGGAAAAGCCAATTCAATGAAATTTAAGGACAGAACTCCAATGCGCATGCCCGATATTTATTCACTTCCGTTGATTTTCATCGTCCATTGAAATCTCGATGATGTTATTGACAGAAACGATGATCAAACGAAAAACTCAGAAGTTTCGATAAAACGTTGAAATTTAAAACAACCAAATAAAATCAAAGAAACCCTCGAACCCATACAAAATTATAACGACAGTCATACAAAACAAGCAACAAACAAAACAAACAAAAAAATCTCTAAACGTCATCATTTGACAGAAAGATACGGGGAAACAAGAAAATATGTAACTAGTATATAAGTGGGAGTGTGGGGTCATGGACCCGGACTAGGCAAGTTCAAATCCTGGACGAGGCTGTTTGCATTTCACATAGCGGTAATACCCTTGAAAATGGTATGAATCCAACTATTCTCCCTCCAGCCATGGGTAAATTGTGGGTGAACTGGGCTATTTCACCCTATGGTTAGGAGAAGGAAAACTCTGATTCCAAACCAGTTAAACGCTTAAGAAATTGAGCCTGTCTCACATCCTACTCATGCGGAAGGGATTGGAATATACATATATATATATATATGAGGTAAAATAAGGAATGAAAGAACAAATCTCAGACAAAAATGTGTTGTATATTTCGCTGGAACTTTGACCTCAGCTACATCTGCTTTATAGGTCAATCATCCAGCGAAATATACTACACATTTGTGACTGAGTTTTGTTCTTTCATTCCTTATTTTAGGTCATTTTGTATACAGAACACGTGGCAAACGAATCCACATTCAAGGTATCTCCATAACAAACCCCTGATGTGAGGTTCACCTCGAGAAACAACCAACGGTTTTCCTAGGACAGCTACTGCTCAACCAAGGGATCTTACCATATTATGATATAGTTGACTCTCACTTATAGAACTCATCTAAACTATTGCTCACCACAAATAAATTATATAACAGGTGAGTTATGCCCTCACAGGAATATCAGTAGAGAGATGAGAGGATACGAGATATATACTGGTGTGGAATGATAGTCCAATGCAAATCTCGACTGTAATGGTATCTGAGAGAGAAAAGTGTCTCAGAGAATATCTATAGTGTGTAAATATATGGGAGGGATTAGTACTCCTATATTTTTATAGGGATTGGTTCCCTATATTTTTACGGCATGTGGAATTGAATAAATTAAAATAATTAAGTTTTCTTTAATAACTAGTTTTACAATTGTATGTCATGAGTTTAGAATTAGGTAAACAAAAGATAATCGAAATAATATTAGTTTGGAAATATTTTAGAAACAATAGATAATGTTTTATAATGTAGATAATCTAAGGACAAATTGTTTACAAACGAGAAATAATAGTTAAAAATTCCAATTATAATATTTATATCAATAGAAAACTGAACGATCATTGGAATGCCACAAGTAACAGAATCAGCTGATATTTGAACATTCCGATGGCAATATATACGTCATTAGAAAACTGCCGATATTCAATGTAATGCACAAGATCAGCTGATTTTTTATGAATAATTAAAATTATAAAAAGACCCATAGAGCTGAAAAACTACAGTGGGAGCTTACCTCTTCCCGACTCGACAGAGTTGGAGCCGATGCTCCTAACTCGACAGTAGGAGCGAATGTTCTCCCCCAACATCGACACAATGGGGAGAAGTCACTGCCCGAAGACACAAAATGATATATCAGGTTGGTCTCGTATTTTCATTTCCAATTTTCTCTCTCTTTTGCTCAACAACAACAAATTTCAATCACAAGTTTCAATCACAGACAAAACTGCTACAATGTTGACACAACCAATCACACAAATATAAACAATACATGCCACACTTGTCACACACAACTATGTACAGACACATACAGTCGGCAACATCACTAAAAGAACAATTGAATATACCAATTGTAAATTAATGTATATAAAGTTTGTTTCTTTTATCAATTTTGTATTCTTCCTTTGTTTTCTATGGAAACTACATTTCCGTCGTCTTATACATTTAAATTGTGGGGACCCATAACTCGGATCTTCTTCAACTCCTCAACTAAACACTCACCTAACAACCACGCTGCCCTACAAGGTAATAAAATTTATCGGATATTTAAGAATATTTCAATTATACAATATGATGCCCGCACCATCAGACCAACTCCTAATTTTTCTGTTTTACACAAGATAATACACCAAAGTAAAACCAAGCCAAACTAGGAGCAATGGCCGATAAGGACGGATAACGGGGGTGGGAGAGTGAGAGAGAGTCAAGGGAATCGATGCTGTCAGCACGCCTTGATGATGATGATGATGATATAAAAGTATTCAAATTGATACATATGCCTTTATTGTTGAACAATGAGTAAATTTTGAACATCTGCCTGCTGTTTAAAAGGATTCAATATTCCTATCATTAGAATTGTTAAGTTAGAAAGAAGTAGATAAAAAAAAAGAAGCCTTATCTTCAAACCAGGGGGAGTTCTCAAGAAAAGTAATTCAAATTACTAGCAAATGCGAAGTGAAATTGCATGCGGCCTTCTACGTAACACATTGTGCAATTGTATTAAGATAATTTGCTCACCGCTGAGCTTAGATAAGTAGGAAGGGGAAAAAAGAAAAGAAAAGCAACACACATTAGAAAAGGAAAAAAAAGAATTAAATGCAAAGATGAAAGAGACAGCGAGTCGACCTAAGAATGAAATCGAAAAAGCAACGGGGAGTAACGAGACAAGAATAAATATTATCTATAATCTTAAGAACCTTTATCATTTCTTTAAGATTTTTCGGTACTCTTCGCGGAGAACCGTCCCGGCCTCCTGCCTAAAAAAAACCGCTAAACGGTGGCTGCTGAAAAAAATCACCAGCTACGATTGAAATCCGTAGCCGAAGCGGTGTCATTTGAAAAAAAAAAGAAAAAAAAAAACTTAGGGCGTTTTTCCCGAAAACCCAACCCCTAAAACCTAACCCTAAACCTCCCTAGTTAAAATCAACAGTTTATTACAAAATTTGTGGGTTCTGTTTTTTCAGAAAAGACAGAGTCCAAATTATTTATTTTCCCATTAAACTAACCCTAAACCTCAACCCCAACCCTAACCCTAACCCTAACCCTAACCCTAACCCTAGTTTTTTTTCAAGTGACACCGCTTGGGCTAGGGACTTCAATCGTAGCTGGTGCGGGTTTTTTTCAGCAGCCACCGGCTAACGATTTTTTGAGGCAGGAGGCCGGGACGGGTTCTCCCGAAGAGTTACAATTTTCTCTACCTTATAGATTCATCTTCCTTACCTGAAATTTAATGGTAACCGA
>CM042159.1:90657291-90671185 GCA_023376005.1 Doryteuthis pealeii | reverse complement strand
CGAAAAGAAGAAGAAGAAGAAAGAAGAAAGAAGAAAAGAAGAAAAGAAGAAAAGAAGAAGAAGAAAGGAAGGAAGAAGAAGAAGAAACGAAAGAAGAAGAAGAAGAAGAAGAAGAAGAAGAAGAAGAAGAAGAAGAAGAAGAAGAAGAAGAAGAAGAAGAAGAAGAAGAAGAAGAAGAAGAAGAAGAAGAAGAAGAAGAAGAAGAAGATAAGGTCAACCCCCACCCCCAAACCTCACCCTAAAACAAAACAAGAATAAAAGTTTAGGTATTGACAGTTTGATTTATAGCTAACCGATTCCCTGTGGATCTTGGCGAATCAGTAAAAGAAAATTTGAAATTCAATTCCCCAGAATATTTACTCCCATTTTCGAAATAAACAATGATAATGACGCCAATATTCGCCAATTAAATCAAAAGATACTCTCTCTCTCTCTCTCTCTCTCTCTCTCTCTCTCTCTCTCTCTCTCTCTCTCTCTCTCTTCTTTCTTCTTCTTTACAACAAAAGGCGTTAAAGTTTATCGATAAAAAAACATTTATACATCCCAAAACACCAGACTCTTTCCCACTGTTTTATGTACAAGTGTCTGTTTAGCTCAGTCGGTAGAGAACCCGCCTAGAAACTACGAGGTTACAGGTTCGATACCGTGCATGATTAGTGCAATAAAGTGAGGAGCTGATGATAGGTGTGGCGCTTCACCTCAGAGACAAAAATAATCTTGCTTAGTCTAGCGCTAGCGAAAAGGGGATAGACACCCTCGCTGATAGAGACAATAGGCCACTCTGCCTACTTATTTAGGTAGTTTAAATAAGGGGTCTCTCTTTGAGTAACGGTTTTAATCGCAGGCAGTGATAGGGCTACCCGAGTTCGAATCCTGAAGTTATTTTTTTAGTACAAATGCAGAATAGCGCGCAAGAGATAATATCATTAGAATAGCATTTTACGTATAAATAGCATTAGATGTCGGAAGATCCGGACGTAGCCTAACTCTAACTCATAACCCTAACCCTAACCCTAAACCTAACACTTATCTTTACCCTGACCCTAGCATCTCAAATGTTAAAACTTGCATACATCGCAAAACACCGAACTCTTTCCACTGTTTTATCTACAGGTTACTATTTAGCTCAGTCCGTAGAGCATCCGCCTAGAACCACGGGGTTTCTGGTTCGATACCGCGCATGAGTAGTACAGCTTCTGTGCGGTATAATTGGAAGCTGATTGTAGGTGTGATGTTACCGCTCAGAGGCAAAAACAATCTTCCTTGGTCTAGCGTCAGCGAAAAGAGGATAGACCCCCTTGTCTGGCTAATACCAATTATAGACATCTCTGCCTACTTTACTTATTTACTTCTTATATATTATACGTTTATATAAGGAGAACCTCTTTAAGTAACGGTTTTAGTCGCAGGTAGTGAATAGGGCTACTCGAGTTCAAATCCTGAAGTTATTTTTTTAGTACAAATGCAGAATAGCCTGAATCTAACACTAACCCTAACCCTAACTCATAACCCTAACCCTAACCCTAACCCTAACACTTATATTTTACCCTGACCCTAGCGTCTCAAATGTTAAAACTTGCATACATCGGAAAACACCAGACTCTTTCCACTATTTTATGTACAAGTGCCGGTTTAGCTAAGTCGTTAGAGCATCAGCCTTGGAATCACGAGGTTTCTGGTTCGATACCGCGCATAAGTAGTACAGCTTCTGTGCGGTAAAGTGGGAAGCTGACTCTAAGTGTGGTGCTCCATCAGAGGCAAAAACAATCTTCCTTGGTCTAGCGCTAGCGAAAAGGGGATAGACTCCCTCACTGATAGCGACAATAGGCCACTCCGCCTACTTTGCTTGCTTGCTTACTTACGTTGTTTAAATAAATGGGCTCTCTTTTAATAATAGTTTTAGCCGTAGGCAGTGGATAGGGCTATCCGAGTTCAAATCCTGAACGAGACAGTTATTTTTTCAGCTTCCTAATTAGCAACAATTGACATAAGGTGGTTTTGATGTGGGGAGGTACGCACACAAATCGGAACTTATGCAAAGTGGTTTCAAAAATGACTTGCCGGTTCAGCTCTGTCGGTAGAGCATTAGCCTTGGAACCACGAGGTTCCTGGTTCGATACAGCGCAAGATTAGAACAGCTTTTGTTCGATAAAGTAGGAAGCTGACTCTAAGTGTGGTGCTCCATCAGGGGCAGAATAATCTTCCTTGGTCTAGCGCTGGCGAAAAGAGGATAGACTCCCTTGCTGTCTGGCTAATACTATTAACAGACCATTCTGCAGTCTTTACTTACTTACTTCTTAGTGTATATAAGGAGGACCTCTTTGAGTAACGGTTTTAATCGCAGGCAGTGGATAGGGATAACTGAGTTCAAATCCTGAAGTTATTTTTTTAGTACAAATGCAGAATAGCGCGCAAGAGATAATATCATTAGAATAGCATTTTACGTATAAATAGCATTAGATGTCGGAAGATCCGGACGTAGCCTAACCCTAACCCTAACCCTAACTAACACACTTATCTTTACCCTGACCCTAGAGTCTTCATGGTTAAATCTTGCATACGACACAAAACACCAGACTCTTTCAACTGTTTGATGTACAATGGCCAGTTTAACTCAGCTGGTAAAGGAAGGGTGAACCAGAATGTTCAATGTTCGATACCACTTCCAGCTAATTCAACGCATGAGTAGAACAGCTTCTGTGCGGTAAAGTGGGAAGCTGATGGTAATATATATATATATATATATATATATATATATCTTATTATAATGGAGATTGTGTGTTTTTCTGTCTGTAACCGAAACTAAATCACTACTCAAGTCACAATTCCCTTAGTTATTGACGTCACATTCACCATGAATTTATCCTTATTTTAACCTCAATTATTAATAAAATTGTTTTACATTATTAATACTGTAGACCATATCTACATACTAACAACATGCAATTGTATTTATATATACAACAAAATACCGGTTTACAGTGTGAATGGAAGGCTAATTTGCATATTGATATTAAAAATGTAATTTTGATAAATATGTGCTTAGTATTATTGATTTCTAATTGTTTGGTTTTATCTTATTGAATATGAGCAACAATCTCGGGGATAAATCTTAAAAGAAATCCATTAACAAGAAGAAATAACTGTACATTTATTCTTTACTTCCTATTTTAACTAAACAGTTAAATTAAGAAAATTTACCAATGAAAGAGGGGAGTAATGGAAAATGATGGAAGAGTTAGTTTCAAAGTTGTTCTATTTTTCAATCATACCCCCTCTGTTCCAAATCTTTTTATCTGCATTCTTATTCAGTTTCATTAGCCTTTCTAATTTAACATGATATTTTATTATATTAAAACTTAAATACTTGCACCCGGAGGGTGCATATATTTGCTAGTATATATAATTCATAATGTTTTTAGTTGATGTTGAGTCTACGTATGCTTCTTTCTAAATGAATTTATTTGTGTATCAATTTTGATTTTGCGAATGTTTTCTGTGATATTAGGAATTGGAAATGTATAAGTGAACAAAAAAAAAAAAAAACAGAATAAAAAATAGAGTTCCAATACTTAATCGTTGTTTTGTCCCTGGTTCGCTTTATTTTCCCAATATTTTGGGTGACCTCCACCCTTTTTCAAAGTATTTCTGAAAATTGACTATAACTGGATAGTAAAATGAAATGAAATGAATGTGAAAAAAAAAAATGAGAAAGGAGTTGGTGTTGTTTAGCTGTTACGTTTTTTTTCTAAATCGCGTGACGTATTTCACCTGAATATATGCGTATATGTTCGTACATGTGAATAAAACGAAGTGAATCCGACAGTATGTAGTATAATAAAAAAAAATTGAAAAAACACAGGTTTAAATGAGTTAAGTGGTGAGTTTATTGGCCGACGCTGCAGTGTTTCGATCTATTAATTAGATCATCTTCACGGCTTTTCTTGGTATGTGGAAGGTGACAACAAATTTTTTTTTATCTCAGAATAAGGAGAAAGGCGAGTAATAGTCCTTGTTTATCGGTCTGTTGAAAATTTGAAGTCTGAGAAAAACTGACCGATAAACAAGGACTATTACTAGCCTTTCTCCTTATTCTGAGATTAAAAAATAAATATCACCTTCCACATACCAACAAAAGCCATGAAGATGATCTAATCAATGGATCGAAACACTGCAGCGTCGGCCAATTAAATATCACCACTTAACTCATTCAAACCTGTGTTTTTTCAATTTTTTTATTATACTACATACTGTCGGATTCACTTCCTTTTATTCACATGTACGAACATATACGCATATAATCAGGTGATATATTCAATAATAATAATAATAATAATAATAATAATAGGGTGAAGCTAAAGGAAAATGAAAAAATGGACAAATCTGGACCTTGCCAGAGAACCGAAAAAGTTATGAATATGAAAGTGAAAGTGATACCAATTGTAGTTGGTGCTCTTGGAACAGTCCCAAAAGGATTGGAAACGGGTCTGAAAAGTTTGGGAATCAGGGGAAGGGTTGAAACCGTTCAGAACACTGCACTGCTGCAATCTGCCAGAATACTCAGAAGAGTCCTGGAGATATGAGGAGACTTGCTCTCACAACAGCAACAACAGCAAGCATCACTGTTTGTTTGCAGTCACTGCTCCAGAGATTGCCATTCAAAAATTGGTCTGTTCAGCCACTCACGCAGTTGCAGATATAAAAAGAAATGGACACTACGCCATTATCTTTAGTAGACGGAATGATGCCAACAATTCATTCCAGATATATATGATATTCATTAAACATTTGTTTCTTAAGGTCTCTGTCCCCAAAATATTGAGAAACTCCAGCAGCGTATTTATATCCAATGCTATGAGTCCCATTACTCACTTATAAAGAGCCGGACAGCAATAAGTCAATCCCCCACAAAGAAAATCTCTTAACAGATTAGACTATAAAAAGGGCCACAAAGAAATCAATTAAAATATGAATAAAAATAAGTGTAATCTTTTTATATGCGTTCTTATTTATTTTCTTTGGTCTTTCGAATTTAATGTTTCAGTATATTAAAACTTGAATACTTACGGCGTCCATGGTCGTCATTTGGGGGTATTGGTTGTTTTTTTTTTGTTTTTTTTGGGTTTTTTTTGTTTTTTTTGGGGTGGGGTTGTGATGCAAGGTTTATATATATATATATATATATATATATATATATATATATATATATATATATATTATAAAAAATGGATATAAAAGAAACCTACTCGAGTTTCACCATAAGGATCTTTAGGGTTAAATCCACTGAATTAATCGAGGTACCGATTGCACACGTGCAATCGGCTGCAATTAATCGGCACCTCGATTAATTCAGTGGATTTAACCCTGAAGATCCTTATGGTGAACCTCGAGTAGGTTTCTTTTATATCCATTTGTTATAATAAATTTGCTCTACTCCGTATTGAGCACTTTGTATTTGTTATATCGCTGACTTAACCCCTGAATTTTGCACCTTCAATGGTCGTGCCCATTTTCACCGGTAAGCAACCTTTATCCTTATAATACACAATATATATATATATATATATATGAGGAAAAATGAGTAAAGAAAATAAATGTAAATGGATAAAATGAATTTAATCGATATCACATTAATCGATATCACTTACACATGTGTTTCGGTCAGTTTATGTGTGGGAAAATATTTCGCATACATACAAGAATCGACCTTCATCAGAGTGAACATTTATTTTTATGTTCAAAAACTTAAAATAAATGTTCACTCTGATGAAGGTCGATTCTTGTATGTATGCGAAATATTTTCCCACACATAAACTGACCGAAACACATGTGTAAGTGATATCGATTAATGTGATATCGATTAAATTCATTTTATCCATTTACATTTCTTTTCTTTACTCATTTTCCTCATATTATTCAATTCCTTTTCCATTTCTACATATTATATATATATATATATATTATATATATATATATATATATATATATATATATTATATATAATATACTGATGTACTGATTATCTGTCAAAGATATCCAATGCTATGAGTCCCGTTACTCACTTATATAGAGCCGAACAGCAATAAGTCAAAGTGTTAAGACTATTTAATTATATGATTGGTTCATTTGAAATGAAAAAAAGTGTCACGTGGTCTTCTGAGTGCTTGGGGCCTCGGGCGCCGCTCAATTGTACGACCGCTTATCCTCCACCCCCATGTCCAAGGGTTTAATTCTCTCACAAAGAAAATCGCTTAACAGATTAGACTATAAAAAAGGGGCCACAAAGGAGTTTCTATAGTTTCATATATTTACACAGTGAATATTGTCCTGTCAGCTGAGGCTTTGAAATACACCGATTGCACCTCTGCAGAGCAATCATCATCATCATCATCATGTCGCGCAAGCAGCATGGATAGCCATGACAATCTCTCGCCAACCCTCCCTATCATTCATTGCCCCTGTGAGGTCTTCTGCGCAGCAACCAACATCCTCGCATAGTTGGTCAATGTAGGTCCTTGATGGACGGCCCACACAAGCATGTCCATGCGTCGGCCCCTACAGGAGAACATCGCTTATGAGCCCGCCCTTGCTTCTCCAGTAGTGACCTGTATGCCTTGTCCTTCTCACTCGGATTGTCTGTGAGATGAGAGGCAAGTGGCCATACAACTGCTTCCTTGTTGGGTGCTGTTTTCCACGACTTGTTCAAGACTGCACGCAGCATTCTTTTGCAGCTGCCATCAAGCTTATTCTCAAGGCGCCTCGTTAGGGTCCAAGTGGTGCAGCCATACAGCAGTACAGAGTAAGACACCCCTAATGGCGCAACCTGCTGAACGTGGGAGGTGTCCCGTGATGCTTAAGGATGGAATTATGGTGGTTGAGTTGTCCATGACATGCAACAGTCCAACGCAACGCGCAACGTGTTTTATATTTCGCTATATCACAAAGAAATAATGGTTTATAAAATACAAGATGTGGTTAATTTGCATACTGGTTTTAACAAAATTGGATTTAATAAATAATTACTTAGTATTATTGATCTATAATAATATTGTTTTATTCTCAAGCGTATTAAAATCAATCCTATGAATGATTTCATATAGAAATCAATTAAAATATGAATAAAAATAAGTGTAATATTTTATATGCGTTCTTATTTGTTTTCTTTGGTCTTTCGAATTTAATATGTTTCAGTATATTAAAACTTGAATACTTACGCTCGGCTTCCATGGTTGTCATTTGGGGGGTATTGGTTGTTTTTGTTTTTTTGTGATGCAAGATTTGTATATATATATATATATACTTATTATCTGCTGTTGCTAATCCACCGAATTCTCATTTCTTTTGAGTGTCGTCACCTAAGCTAAATGATAGACCATTCCGTTTCTTATTATAAAGAAAGAAAGGACATATTACACAGAAAAAATATGAAAGAAAGAGAAGAGAAATTTAGAGCGAATGGGTGTGAACGCGAAACCGATAACGCTAATCTGTTTCAATCGATGATGAAAAAAAAGGGGAAGAAAGAAAAAAACAGTCAAATAGAGAGAGAGAGGGGGGGTAAGGGAGAGGGAGAGGGAGATGGAGAGGGAGAGAGAGATAGTTAGATAAAGATTATTATACTTTTACATATTGAACTATTCAGCAGTATCCCTTAAGTTAACATATGAAACGTTATAATAATTAAATTATCACACTGTGGTATATCTACAGGTCCTCCAAGTATATATATATATATATTAAGAATGGAAATGAGTAACCCACTCGAGTTTCATCGATAGATTCTTCAGGGTTACTTTAAATTAATCGAGTTTACGATTAATCTTAGGTGTTATAAACATGCCCGTTGGAATGGGACTTAAATTTAGTATATACTAAATTTAAGTCCCATTCCAACGGGCATCGTAAACTCGATTAATTTAAAGTAACCCTGAAGAATCTATCGATGAAACTCGAGTAGGTTACTCATTTCCATTCTTAAAATAAATTTATGCTCTACATTGTATTGAGCACTTTGTATTTGTTTTTCTCAACCTTAACCTCTGGATATTGTGCGCTTCCAACGATCGTACTTATACCCACCGGTAAGTTAATACTTATACATATACAAATAATATATATATAATATGTGTGTGTGTGTGTGTGTGTGTGTGTGTGTGTGTGTGAGAGAGAGAGAGAGAGAGAGAGAGAGAGAGAGAGAGAAAAAAAAGTGGAAGTGAATCCGACAGTATGTAATATTATAAAAAATTGAAACACACACACACACACAACGCACACACACATACACACACACACACACACACACACACCTTACCTATCAGTCGTTTGACTAGCGTCTGTTGACATTTTTGAAATCTCCAGCCCGCGTTCTGTTTCGGCGTTTCTGTATACATGTTAAAAATCCAAGAACGCTTGCCATTTCATCAACAATTTCAAATAGACCGACCGACCATAAAACAAAAGGGTCTCGAAGATTTCTTATTTTTCTGTGATACTTTTATTTTTTCTCCTCAAACTAACGAAAGCCCTGAGGAAGATCTATTGAAACAGATCGAAACACTGCACCGTAGGTGAAATAAACATTACACGTTTATGAACTTGTGTCTTTCAATTTTTTCATAATATTACACACGCACACGCACACACACACACACACACATAACCCCAAATGACGAACTGGAATTGTGACAAACTTTCATGATATGGGGTAGACATTGAGGCCCTTGTGGAAGACAGTTATAGCGATGAGGACTAATTAACAGAAGTGGGGGCTGGCTACACTTTCTATTGAAATGGCAGGCCGATGGTAGCTGTAAGGGGTTTGATGTAAGGTGGATCGAGCACCCCATCCGGAATCGGTCTATACGTAGGCGGCACATAACGGACGTCACGGACACAACTCCTACATTTGACCGACCTGTGTGACAGGGCTTGCCCATCGAGGGCTGGGCTGCTCAGTTGCATACGCGAGGAAGACGGGGAAGGGATTCACCTGTGATAGGGTACATAAAAACAAACCTGGATCTTTGGACCATCTGCTTGCGCACAACCAAACTACTTGTAGAAATGGCCTTATTCTGTGAAGAAGTGGCAATCACCATATATATATATATATATATATATATATATATATATACCAACCCCTCGGCACGAGCAGGATGCGACACAAGGTCAATTTTTTAAGCGTAATTTAACAGGTTTGAATTCAGAGTTTTCCAATTTCTAGACTGGTTACCTAGCCATGGTTAAAGAGCACAGTCTACCCTGCTATTTACCCATATCTGGAGGGAGATCTGGATTCATACCTTTCCCAAGGGTATTAGCGCCATGTGAAGTGCTAACAGCATCGTCCAGGAATTGAGCTCGGGTCAACAAGTCCATTTCCTACGACTCTAACCATTACACCACGCGCCTCTATTATATATATATAACTGTAGTTTCCTTTTTGGATGTAATAACTTATGAATACACACACATACAACACACACACACACAAACACACACACACATATAATATATATATATATATATATATATATATATATAAACTACTAAGTAGAGGGATAATGTAATGGGGAGTAATATTTTATGAATTAAAAAATAATAAATACGAAGGCTTTTCGACCGGTACTTTTTCAAGTATTTAACCGGTTGACAATTAAAGTCAGAAAAGTAAAGAATTTGTAAGAACAAATGGGGTAAACCAGAGAGTGGGGGGGGGGAAAAAAAATTGGGGATATGTATATGTGCCCTAGGTTAAAACCAGGGTTATGTTATGTTATAACAGATAAATGGAGTGTCTAACAGAGTAGGTCTAAGAAAAGAAACTAACAGCTCAAGGACTGCTAGATGTTGCTTAGACCTAGAATAGAGAAGCACTCATCTGTATTATTATTATATATATATATATATAGATGAGATTTTCCAAAACTTGGTAGTAAGGGATGATTCTATATGTGATTTCTAAGAACACTGTATTATTATTGTATGATCCACTATGTATAATACGGGAATCTTTAAATCACTACAGAGATCTCAATGTATAATAAACTTTTTAGATTATATACAGAGAAATATTTATCCTCGAAAGGAAGGAAAAACTCAACACTGTAATTCCATAATAGATTTATTTCAACCAAAATTTTGGTCGAAATAAATTTATTATGGAATAACGCTGTGGAGATTTTCTTCCTTTCAAAGATATATATATATATATATATATTGTGTGTGTGTGTGTGTGTGTGTGTGTGTGTGTGTGTGAGTATCTACACAATGACATGGGCAAATATCGCATACCATATGGCTGCAATATCATGTACATGGGTAATTTATTAAATAATTTGTTTATATACATATATATATGTGCGTGCGTGCGCGTGTGTGTGTGTGTGTTGTGTGTGTATGTGTGTGTGTGTGTGTGTATGTGTGTGTGTGTGGTATAAACACTTTGATATATGGTAGCGATTTTTTATCGAAACTCATCTGACTGGTTGATCATTCGTCACGTCAAACACACATCGACGTACATTCGCTCATTCATTCAACTGTCTGCCTCCGCACCTTATGTAAATAACCAAAAATGGGCCCGTCTCTTTCGATTGTCGATAATCCATACACAGTAAGCGTGCATTACTCACAAAATTTCCCCCTATATCCAGATTAGTCTCGCTGATCCGTTCTCTCTCCGCAACACACACCCCCAACACATACCTCCCTCTCCTGACAGTGGATACGAGGGTTGTGGAGAATAAGCACATCCGCTTTCGAAAAAGCCTGTCACCGAATCCAGTTACGGCGCTTGCCAGAGCGGTTGAGGGGTCCCGATAGCACAAATGGACGACCAGACGCAGCGACTGTCGAAGAAGAATTTTTGGCGGGAAGGGGGATGTGCTTTCCCGAGATTAAATGATATTTGATATTGGGGCCGAGTTGTATCGAGCGACGGATCGGTCGTTGAGAAACAGGCAGAGAGAGAGAGACAGAGACAGAGACAGAGAGACAGAGCCAGAGACAGAGACAGAGACAGACAGAGAGAGAGAGAGAGAGAGAGATACGATGCTGGTGCTTGAAGGAGTTAGTTTGGACGGGATTTGTTAGATAAGGAATTATACACTGTGAGAAAGTAAGGAAGAAAGCTAAGAGTTATAGAAAGAAAGAAAGAAAGAAAGAAGGGGGGAGAGAGAGAAAGAGAGAGAGAGAGTACAAGAAAGAAAAGGGAAAGAGAGAAAGAAAGAAAGAAAAGAAGAAAGAAGAAAGAAAGAGAAGAGTGAAAGACAGAAAAAAAACGAATGAAAGTAAATGGTACAAGAAAGATAGAAAGAAAGAAAGAAAGAAAGAAAGAAAGAAAGAAAGAAAAGAATATAAGAAAGAAGCGAAGAGAAAAGAAAAAAAGAGAAGAGAGAGAGAGAGAGAGAGAAAGAGAGAGAGAATGTGTACGTGTCGGATTCGAATCCAGATACCGGTTCCCCACACACGTCACCGTCCATCACCCGCCGCGTCTGCTGAAACGCACGCCCAGCAAAGAACAAGCACATTTTTAAATGCACATAAGTCAATTCGTGTAAAGTGTAGAATTTTTAGCTGAGATATTAAACATTTGTCTTAATTCGATAAATATACGAAATAATCCAACGGCACTAGCAAGACTAGCAAGAATACGAGCGTAAGAATACAAGTTTTAATATAATGAAATACAAGGTGTGTCATAAAAGTATCACGAATGAACCTGTATTTACCAATAGAGAAATGAATAATAAATGTGATCTTTTTTCAAGGTGTGTCATAAAAGTGCCGTGTTTGAAGCTGTATTTACCAAGATAGAAATGAACAATGAATGGAACATTAATTTTTTCATAATACATGTCTGTTAGAGTTCGATTAGTTCGTTTGTGTTGTTGACAAAGACGAGAATATCATCAACATAATGAACGTAGATAGAGGGCTTTTTTTTATACGTTAAATATTTTATTTTCAAGGTGAGCCATATAAGAATTACTGAAAGTCGGACCTGAAACGGAACCCACCGAAGTACCTACTCTTAATTTTAATAGCAAGTGTCCTGAAAGGTACAAACAAGTTATAATAAAAAAAACTTAATATATCGCGCAAAACTCATTTCTTCCTCAAAGCCAAAAATGCCTAAACACTTTTCCTACCAATTCTCCTCCTTCCAGCCTCCACACTTTTTTAATATATATATATATATATATATTGTAGACTCCCCCATCGTAAACGATAGAAGAGGGTCAGCAGTGAGTGATTTTTTTTTCTCTCACGTTATGCATGCTATCAAGAAGACATTTTAAGTTTTCTCGAGTCTGATAAAGAATAGAGGGAAAACGTGAACAAAAAAAGCACCCATTCACTTACTCTTCTATAAAAAAACAAATGTATGTTACACTAAATTTCTAATAATAGACTGATGAAGTTCTGCTCAAGGCACGATGAAATATATCTCCTACATCTACTTGTTTGAGTTGCTCTTTTTGTTCATTTTTTCCCTTATTCTTCACCATATATGTACATATATATATATATATATATATATATATATATATATATGATGGACTCTCCCGTCGATCGACGTATGAGTGTTTATACAATGAAAATCCACACAGTGATTTGTTTATAGTGGTGAAGGCTTGTGTTGGACCATCCACACTTTTTGGCACAGTCGATAGGAAAGAATTGGTGCTTCAAGGGTTGCCACAAATCCAATCAACGACCGACCTCAGGAATTTTGAATTCAGACTTATCCCTCTCCTAGACTGGTTACCTACCCAAGGCTGAAGGGCCCAGTGTGCCCTACTATTTAACCCATAGCTGGAGGGAATTTTGAATTCAGAGTTATCCCTCTCCTAGACTAGTTACCTACCCAAGGCTGAAGGGCCAGTCTGCCCTACTATTTAACCCATAGATGGAGGGAGAATATATGGATTCATACCTTTCCCAAGGATATTAGCGCTATGTGAAATGCCAACAGCTTTGTCTAAGAATTGAACTTTAATCGACGAGACCACTTTCCACGACTCTGACCACTAGCCCACGCGCTACATATATATATATATATATATATATATATATATATATATATATATATATATATATATATATATATATATATATATATATATATATATATATATATATATATATATATATATATATATATATATATGTGTGTGTGTGTGTGTGTGTGTGTGTGTGTGTGTGTGTGTGTGTGACTATCTATATGTTAGTTAATATCCATTTATTTATCTGTCTATCTTTGTTTGATCTTGTTTCGTGAGATACAATTCAAATAATGAAGATCATAAGCGAAAAACAATTACAGTGACCTCCCTTTGACCATAGCAACAGAGCTCAAGGGTTTTAGCCATAAACTGTCTATCTTTGTTTGATCTTGTTTCGTGAGATACAATTCAACTATGTTAAAATCATCATTTGTATCTAATATTTCTATAAATAGTTATGCCAGTTGTATTGAGGAAATAACATTTTTTCTGTCCATTTATATATCTATCTCTTCATCTAACTATCTCAATCGGTTCTGATCTACCTATCTCTCCATCTATCTATCTCAATCGGTTCTGATCTATCTATCTATATATCTATCTACCTATGTCTTTGTAGTTCTTTTTGTATATTGTGAACTGAAAATAAAATGCTCAATTACGGGTGTAATATCTGTATTCATTTATGATAGTGTACAAGACATTTACGGTGCAATTGTTACCATTAGTCTCAAAGCAGCTTATTAGCCACTTATCGTCAAGATAACGTACTTTATATGTATTGTACTCTATAACAAATATTTATCTATCTCAGACCGTTCATATCAATCTATCTATCCATCTACCTCAATCGGTTCTGATCTATCTATCTATCTATCTATCTA
>CM042159.1:90652291-90654791 GCA_023376005.1 Doryteuthis pealeii | reverse complement strand
GATTTTCCCAGATTAATTTACTCTTAAATATCTATTTCGCCTTGATCTATGACAAGACCCCCCCTCTCTTATCTTCTCTTGTTTGTTATTTAGTATTTTTAATATTGATGCTATCAGTGGAAATAACAGTAATTGCATGTATTCATATCATCATTTTTATAATATACATTACGTATCTATATATCAGTAAAATTGTGATTATATTTCACTGTTTGTGAAATAATAGTCTTTACTACTTTAGAGCCATGTTTGCTATTAGAGCAATACACTTGAAATGTTTTAACTAATAAAATCTATATCTATCTATACTAGGGACTGGCAAACTGAGCCTAAAATGCCTTTTTGACAAAATGACTTTAGCCCCCCTACAGAAAATAATTTACCAAAAATTCAGGAAATTATCGGATTTTAATGAAATTTTCAGTGTTTATTTATCAATGAATGATCTTTATAATGCATTATTTATTTTATTTCAAAACTTTCTCATTTTTTTTCAGGCCCCCTTATGTTGGGGGCGCAAAATGTTTTTTTCAAGTTGGTCATATATTGTAATAATTACAGTATAAATAATGAGATAAAAAAACTCATGAATAGAACGAAAAAAAAATCTTTTACGGTTGCGCTTCTATGAGAAAATAAGTACCGAAAATCGAAAAATAAAATGTAAAAAAAAAAAAAAAATTATTTTTTGGAGATTTCTTTTTTACTCATTTCGATAATTATTTAATTGGCTATTATTTTATAAAAGAAAAATTATACATCGATGTTTTTTTCTGCTTAAAAAGGGGAGGGGGTACATTTTCAATCGAGTTTTTCTTCAAAACGTATACTTTTTTCGAAAAAATAAGGTCTGCATTAAGTAGATATTTATTTTTAGAATCTAAAAATATAACATTTTAAACTTAAAATCCGAAAAATTTTATTTTAAATGAATTTTATATGTTAATTTTTCATAGCAAAAATACTAAATTAAAGTTTTAAAATAAAATAACTGATGCATTATAAAATTCATTAATTATTAAACCAATATTGAAAATTTCATTAAAATCGGATAATCACCTGATTTTTGGTAATTTTTTTCCATCCCGAATGTTACGTTAAAATTGTAAACAAGCGCCTAAAACCATCGAAAAACAGCCAAAATGGTGGATCGCGTCGAAATCGACCAAAACAAATAGTTTTAAATCTTTTAAAAATAAACTGCATATGTAATGATATTTTTCTTTTTTAATGGTGGTTATTATGTTACTACTTATCGATTTAGACAAAGTTTAACCTTAAATAATAGATTTAATTATTCTAATTCGCTTTTAAAACTCGTAGTATACGATTTTTTTGCCAGTCCCTAATCTATACATATATAAAGGTCAGTTGTGCGTATATGTCCGGAGGAAACTTCGAAAATAAAACAATTAACGACAAAGTAAATATATATATACACATTAAATATCACTACGCTTGGCTTTTGAGCAAAAAAATAGAGATTTGATTTATATTCATGAAGATAATTAAAAAATAAAATTTAAATGATAACAGCATGGACTTTTTTTTTCTTTTAATATTTTAAATTTCTTACATATATAAAGGGCAGATGTGTGTATATGTCCGGAGGAAACTTCAAAAATAAAACAAATATATATATATATACATTAAATATCACCAGGGATTGGTTTTTGAGCAAAATTCTGGAAGATTTGATTTATATTCGAGAAGATAATTAAAAAATAAAATTTAAATGATAACAGCATGGATTTTTTATTTATTTACTATTTTAGATAGTAGACATTAACATTTCTTTTCAGAGTAGCTGGATCAATGCAAGGTTTATTTTTTTACATAGGGTTTTAATGAATTCCACGCGGATTCAACTCACGATTCAGTAATAATGGATCTGCAGGACTAACCTTAAACAATCCCTCTCTACCCAGGCGACGCCGGGTGGCCGCTGCTAGTACATATATAAAGGGCACTTATGTGTATATGTCCGGAGGAAACTTCGAAAATAAAACAATTAACGACAAAGTAAATATATATATATACACATTAAATATCACAGGGATTGGTTTTTGAGCAAAAATAATAGAGATTTGATTTATATTCGTGAAGATAATTAAAAAATAAATTTAAATGATAGCAGCATGGATTTTTTTTTCATTTAGTATTTTAGATAGTAGACATTAATATTTCTTTTCTTTTTTTTACATAGGGATTTAAATAGGGCATACTACGAGGATTCAACTCACGATTCAGTAATAATGGATCTGCGGGACTAACTTTTAAAAAATCCCCCTCGACTCAGATGCTTAAGGATAGAACCCAGGTGGATGAGCAGTTCATGACTTGCAATACTCCACTTTGGCCCTATCTAGGGCTAGACGATCAATCGAATGGTCACGTCAAGCCCTAGCACCTATATGATTTTCCCAACCCTATTGCCTTTATGGCAAGCCCCAACCCCTTTTTTATCATATGGGTGTTAGAAGGCGGTGACCGAGGGTCT
>CM042159.1:90634791-90647291 GCA_023376005.1 Doryteuthis pealeii | reverse complement strand
TAAAATTACATTACGAAAATTTACAAAATTAATGTTTCAATAACTCTCATTGATTTTCGAGACCGACGTTTATTCTTTTTAACTGTCTGTCTGTTTGTCTCTTTTCTATGTACATATCCGGATGCTTTTTCCTTTCATGTAATTAGGGTCATCTGATTAGCCGAATTAACGAACATGCAATTATTATTATTATTATTATTATTATTATTATTATTATTATTATTATTATTATTATTATTATTATTAGTTTATATTGTATTTGTTGTTATTATTATTATTAGTTGTATTAGTAGTAAATTATTATTATTATTATTATTATTATTATTATTATTATTATTATTATTATTATTACTTTATTGCTGTTATTATCAGTATTAGTTTTTTTTTATTATGATTATTATTTTATCATTTTTATTATTAATATCATTTGTAGTTATTATTATTCACTTATTATTATTATTAGTTTATATTGATGTTGTTATTATTATTAGATATAGTAGTAGTAGTAGTAGTAGTAGTAATAATTATTATTGTTATTATTATTAGATTTTATTATTATTATTGTTAGTTTTTCACTTATTAAAATTAGTTTATTGTTGTTATCATTATTCGTTTTTATTATTATTAATTTATCATTGTTGTTATTATTAATATCATTAGTTGTAGTTATTATTATCATTATTATTATTATCTTCACTTTTTATTATTATTATTATTATTATTATTATTATTATTATTATTATTATTATTCTCAAATTGATTTTGTTTTGCGTTTTCTAAAACGGGCGATTCATATTTCTCTTTAGTTGTGCCTTGTTTTGAGCTGTGGGTCACTCTCTCTCTCTCTCTCTCTCTCTCTCTCTCTCTCTCTCTCTCTCTCTCTCTCTTTATGTGTGTGTGTTTTGACCAGATCATATACTAACATTGTTTCTTTCTACTTTAAATAAACGGCATTGTGGCAAATATCACTAAATTAAAAAACATAATGACAACATAATAAAAGGTTTATTCATAATCTTCATCATTATTACCACTGTTACATATTAATTGGATCCCTATTACTTTTTAAGGTAGTATAGAAATCCTTATGGCGATCAGTACAGATGATGGCCTTGAGAGTGAGTGACAATGCTTGACCTCACTCTCACCTTGCTTTCTGGGGAGAGAATCGTGAGAACGGAACCCCAATAGAAAGCCCCCTTCCGGTTTAAGGTGGGCAACTCAGTTAGTCAGTTAGAGTTAGTCAGTTGGAGAGTTAGGACTTAAGCTAGCAAGATGTGAGCTGACTGCGCAGTTGTCTGGTCTGGGGATACGGAATAAAGTAACATCAAAAGTAAATCGAAGTCTTGTTGTTATTACTAAAAGCTAACAATGACACAAGGCTTCTGATAAAAATGGTCCCCAGCAGAACCAGACACGGAATCCAGATAAGAAAGACCAGACCAAGACAGACGAGACCTTAGAAGATATACAGGCCAGAAGACTAGACGATCAGAAGACGGCCGGAAGAATAGACCAGAGTAAGACGTAAGAAGTATACAACGTATTTAGTGCCGTCCAAGAAAAGGCACTACGTAACACCACCATGGCGTGCTGGTGGCACGGATATCCATGACAATCTCTCACCAACTGTCCCTATCCTTCATTGCCCCCCCCCCCGACAGCTCTTCCGTATCCACGCAGAGTTGGTTAATGTATGTCTTTGCTGGGTGGCAAAGCGCTTGGGACAAAATCTGATGGACTAATAATATAAGAAAAAATTATTGAGGACTGGAACATAAGTAATTGAAAATCATCAAGAAGAAATCTTACATGGTATTTGTTGTACCGGCCGTTCCTACAGTGGAGAATATACACCGGTTCTCACTATAAATAGTGAGACACCGAGTGAAAAGGTTGTACTGTTCCCGTTAACGACAAGCTAGTCGTTCCTGTACCATTATTGTAAATACACTTGTCTTATTTTACCCTATCTCATCCTCGTCGCCAATCTGTTGTGATGTTAGTCCAACAGTAAAAAAGAAGTCAAGTCGAGATAGGGTAAAATAAGACAAGTAAAATAAGACTTGTACATATATATATATATATATATATATATATATATATATATATATTGTTACATTTTATATATATTGTTACATTTTTATTGTTTTATTATTTGTTTGTTTTTCTTATTCAAAATTATTTGAATTTGGATTATATTTTGAATTCTACTTAGACTAAGTTTAAGTTAAGAACTCCCTTTCTTAATCATTCTAAAACTTTTATTTTATAATATAGTCTAGACAATTTTTATTCTTCTATATATATATATATATATATATATATATATATATATATATATATATCCATGCTACATTATTTTACACCCATATATATATATATATTATATTACATATATGGGGTGTAAAATAATGTAGCATATATATATATATATATAGTATAGTATATATTTTTCAGCTGTTAAAAAAGATATACAAGTCCACATGGTAATTTGAAAAAAGATGTGGACTTGTATATCTTTTTTAACAGCTGAAAATATATACTATACTATTTTGATACCCACTTTACATTTATATATAATATTATATATATATATATATATATAATATATCCATGCTACATTATTTTACACCTCCCATATATATATATATATATATATATATATATATATATATATATCCATGCTACATTATTTTACACTCCCATATATATATATATATATATATATATATATATATATATATGGATTTTACATGCCAACGATTATACTCTGTTAGTATTTATGCCTTTTCAATCGATAACGTCACTGTGAAATAATTTTTTTTTAATAATTCCCTTGTTCATTTTTCTTCTCTTCATTTTTTTTTTTTTTTTAAGAAAAAAACCTTATTAATATTTGATGATTCCAGAACTACTAAAACAATTCAAACATTGTTTTAAAAAGAGAATAACAAACACAATTTTAAAAAAGATATATATATATATATATATATATATATATATATATATATATATATAAAGAGTGAGGGATAAAAAATATAGAGAATAGAAAATATCAGATAGCCAGCTTGGGAATTGAAAGTTTAAATCCTATTTACACATTCGCAAACTTTTCACAGGCAAAAATATAGCCTTTCTATTTGCTTGTCTGTTTGTCTGTTTATCTGTTTGTTTGTTTGTTTCAATGATTCTTCCCAAAGATAAGATGTGTTACAGTACAAAGCATGAATCCCCAAAAGTAGACGTTCACAGTTTTATGTTTGCAAAAGAATTTTGAAAAATAACAATAAACAAAAATGTAAAGGAGTGTTTTTTCTTTTTCTTTAGAAAAATAGAGATATTTTTTCTTCGCTTATTTAAGCAGGTGGATTTGCCAAAAGGGCGGGGAAAATGTGGCGGGAAAAAGAATCGACAAAAGAAAAATGGACGAAAACCTGTTTACACTGAATCTTTTTTTCTTTAGCTTATTTTTTTTTTTAATTCTTTATCGTCATGAAACCCAGTATTAAAATTATTCATACAGAGAATAATAATGTATATACATTTTCTTTCTTTTAAAAGATATTTCTGTATTTTTATCTCTCAATATTATAGATGACAAGACAATATAATAATATACAATGTACACATGAGCTCATTTTCAGAAAAGATTAACTGGTATCTATACATTAATACGCGTGTTCCTAAACATTCCGTCCGTTATCATTCTGCGACACCCTCTCGTTAAAAATGCGACCGTTCAAATTGTTCAAGATGCAATGCAAAACAGTGAATCCAGATTATCCAGTATCGCTTAATCACACATTTCTTATTTGTCTTATTTTATTTCACCCAATTTTAAAAATGAAACATTAATAACATACAATGTACACACCCGCTTATTTTCAGAAGAGACTAAATGATATTTATTTACTAATACGCGTGTTCCTAAATCTTCCGTCTGTTATCATCCTGCAACACCCTCTGGTTAAAAATGAGATCCTCCGAATTGTTCAAGATTCAATGCCAAAATGTGAATCCAGATTACCTGGTATTGCTTTATCGCAGATTTCTTATTCGTCCCATTATATTTCACCCAATTTTATTTCTTTTTAAAAACATTTCTGTATTCTTATCTCTCAATAGTATAGAATATAATATTCTATAGAATCAATAAATATCATTTCAATAAATATTAAAGTCGGTGGAGTGAACTATTGTCGCTATCAGCAAGACAGCAAGGGAGTCTATATCCGTATAAAACAGGTGATATTGTTTTTTAGTGAGGTGGACAGTCACATCTACCATCAGCTCTCAGATTCTTTACCGCACAGATCAGATTACCCAAAATGTTGATTGGGTGGCGACTTAAGCAACAACAGCTACTGTGAGCAACCTGAGTTGTTTGTTTAAAAAAATGACTTATTACAGCATTAAATAGCTCGAAAAGGGTTGATATGCCTTAAAAATAAAAACAAAATGATCAACTCGGCATGTCCAAATTAGGAAGCGATTACCCTATTCAATACTTAATTGAATGGCCACTTAAGCAACGACTGGTATTATAAGCAACCAGATTTTCCTTATTCATAAACAAACGGACTTGATTCAGCTTAAATGATCCAAAAAGGGTTAATACGATGTTAAACATAAAAACAAAAAGACCCATACGATGTATCCAAGACAATATAATAATATACAATGTACACACGAGCTCATTTCAAAAGAGACTAAACAGTATCTATATATTCATACGAAAGGTATGAATCCTACTCTCCCTATGGGTAAATAGTAGGGCGGACTGGACTCTTTAACCTTGGTTAGGCAACCGGCCTAGGAGAAGGAAAACTCTGAATTCAAACCTGTTGAACTCCGCTTAAGAAATTGACCTTGTGTCACATCCTGCTCATGCGGAGGGGATGGTAAATATATATATATATTTAATAATATTTAAATTTTCAGGATATATTTGTTTACATGTATATATGCGTATTTATGTGTGGATCTATGTATGCATGTATATGAGTGTGTATGTATATATGCGTGTTCAAATTTAACATAATGCAATA
Organism: Doryteuthis pealeii; assembly: GCA_023376005.1. Lineage (NCBI taxonomy): Eukaryota > Metazoa > Mollusca > Cephalopoda > Myopsida > Loliginidae > Doryteuthis > Doryteuthis pealeii. Next base: position 90,642,240 of record CM042159.1, on the reverse strand, counting down.
TAACTTTTGCAGGTCCACCCTCCAAATAAGGAGGAAATAATACATAATTTGTACTAGCTAAATGATAATTTACAGAAAACAGGCTAACTCCATGGATGTATGTGTATATGTGTATTTGTATATAGGTATGTATATGTGGGTGTGTGTATGTGTGTATAGGTGTATGTATATATGTGTGTATATCTATATATATGTATGTATATATATATGTGTATATGTGTATATATATGTATATGTGTGTGTATGTGTGTATATATATGTATGTGTGTGTGTGTATGTATGTGAGTGTATGCATATGTATGTATATGTATAAGTTTGTATAGGTATGTAGGGGTGGGTATAGTTGAAGCGATATGGAAAGAAAGGAAAATAAATTAAGTCAAACAAAAACTACTAAATAAATGAACAGGGGTGTCCCTGAATTCTGAATTAATTGAATTAACAGTAACTCCTAACAAATTACTGACAAGCGGTCAGATGTCTTTGGTTTTATTATTGCTTACTATTATTTGTATTTTTATTCTTATTTTTATTACTCTACAGCTGAGCAGGACAGGACAATTAAAAAAAAAAAAAAAATCTGTTTTCAAATGCCTTAAAAATAAAGAATTCATCATTCGCATCTGATGAGTCGGGAGAATTAGACAATTTTGTCTAAGCTCCCTGAAATAGTCTATAATGCAAGATCTCTAAGTCTTTTGTTATTTATTTAAATATATATATATATATATATATATATATATATATATATATATATATATATATATTCATACGCGTGTTCCTATATCTTTCATTCATTTGTTAAATACTCCTTTTACTCGAGTGTATATAATCGTGGAGTGAGTTATCGTATACAATAGAGAGAGAGAGAGAGAGAGAGAGAGAGAGAGAGAGAGAGAGAGAGAGAGAGAGAGAGAGAGAGAGAGAGATAACTAGACTATTTCTTTTGTAATTAATTATTTCCTTCAAAAAACAAACTATGGAATCTAAAGTGTTTTATTGCTATTGAAATCTATTAATGATGAAGATTTGCTTCCGGTTTTTGTCTGTAACAAAAATTACGTCACTGCTTACGTCACATTACCCAAAATCGTCATAACATAGAATAAATACACTCAAAATTTGAACATGCAACATTAGACAGTCCTCATTGTTTTTTAAAACAAGTTTTAATAAATACATGACTGGTATTATATATCTATATATATTTTGTTTTGTTTTAATACATATTTAAGGTTTACATTTCAAATTGTTTTATTTTTTAATCCTTTAATGAATTTGACGATTTTACTTACTTAGGGTACAAACTCGCTGACATTGAATTTTTAACTCCCACCCCTCAGGCAATATGTTTCAAAAATCTATTTTTACATCGCCCGGAGGACGTTTTTTAATATAAAAATTAAGTATGCAAAAGAAGACAGTAGATGAAATATGAAAAAAAAATGAGAGTACAAATGTAGATATGTTACCCCTATCATCATGACAGTCAGCCTTTTGAATTCTTCTCTGATATCTTATTATAATGGAGATTGTGTGTTTTCCTGTCTGTAACCGAAACTATATTACTAATCGAGTCACAATTCACATAGTTATTTACATCACATTCTCCATGATTTGATTTAAACCTCAATTATTAATAAAATTATCTTACATTATTAATACTGTTGACCATATCTACATACTAATAACATGCAATTGTATTTATATATACAACAAAATGGCGGTTTGCAGTGTGAATGGGAAGGCTAATTTACATATTAATATTAAAAAATTGATTTTAATAAATATGTGCTTGGTATTATTGATTTTTAATTATTTGGTTTTATCTTAATGAATATTATAAAAAGTCTCGGGAATAAATCTTAAAAGAAATCCATTAACAATATTAACTGTAATTCTATTCTTTACTTTATTACTAATTCTATTCTTTACTCTTTATCCTAATTTAACTAAATAGTTAAATTCTGAAAATTTAGCAATGAAAGACGGGAGTGAAGAAAAAGCAAGTTTTAGTTGTTCCCTCTCAGTTTCAAATCTTTTTATCGGCATCTTATTTAGTTTCATTAGCCTTTTTAAGTTAACATATTTTATTACATTAAAATTTAAATACTTGCACCAGGAGGGTGCATATATTTGCTAGTTTATAGAATAGATTAGAGATGCTAGGTCTTGATTATTACTTGATTACACTGCTGGTTCTGATCCTTCGTCTAACTTGTCCAGTCGCAATCTTATCTGGGTTGACTTCTATTAAGGGCTGTTTTTCCTCTTCGATTCTTCTTGCTGGAATATCTAAAAGACTTGGTTATACTTCACAAGTTGGATTTTCTTAGCCCATGATTCCGTTCTCTCCTTGGAAAGCTGGGTCACAACTGCTAACTAAACTAACTTATTCTCTCACGTCCAATCGCACGCCTTCTAAGGGGTCGAAGTTTATTAAGCACATTCTGGGTGATTTTCCATAGCACCCCATAATTTTTAATCTAACAGACCTCAATTTAAATTTCTAGCGAAAAAACAAAGTAAACAGAGTTCAAAAATAATAGTAGAGTTGGTTATATGAGATATGGGATCCGTTTATTTTAAAGGAGTTGCAAAAGGCCCTGGTCCATCGAACATGTCTTCCTTGGGAGGAATTGAAAAAATGTAATCTCGTTAATAATCTAAAACACAGTATATATATATATATATATATATATGTGTGTGTGTGTGTGTGTGCGCGCGCGCGTGTACGCGTGTGTGTGTGTGTGTGCACGTGGGCGTGTGTGTGTATAAAATATACAAATATATTTAGTAAATTCCTGCGGTAAGAAAAATCCCCGGCAAATAGTTTGATAGTAAAATTATACTACCAAACTTCACCTGGGGATAAATGAAAAAAAGAAAAGACCAAAAGGGTCGTACCAACTGAAAATAATTGATTAACACTATAACACTTAGCCAAAAGAAAAATACATTTATATATATATATATATATATATATATATATATATATATATATCAGGAATCTTTGCTAATCCCCGAAGCAAACAAATTTGCTTCTGGTTTAATAAAAATCGATTTAAAATGTGCTCAAAAAAAGAGCTAAATACACGCCAATGTTATAAATATTCCGACTGCAGTTTCGTGCCGTAGCAATTCTTCAGGCAATTATTGCTTATTCCAGCCATTTACATTTATTCGAATCCAAATTTGATACAAATAAAATTAGATGCCTGGAATAAGCAATAATTCTCTGAAGAATTGCTACGGCAAGAAACTGCAGTCGGAATATTTTATAACATTCGCTTTTAAAACGTATATACACACACACACACACACACACACACACACACACACATATATATATATATATATATATATATACTTTGGTGTGGTACCAAGTTTCTTGGTACAAGGTGATTCTAGGTGGGTCCTAATTCTCTACCCGTAGTTTGTTGTAGAGTTCAGGTTCCGTATGAGAGCTCAATGTTTAATTATTGTATTCTTTCTATTCAAGTGTCTTTTTTATTAGTGGAAATTTTTTTTTTTTTTTTTTTTTTTTTCCTTTGGTTGGTTGTGTTTTATTTCCTTTGTCTGCTAGTCTCTTTGGTAAATTCCTAATTTTATTTTGACTGACCAACAGGATTTTAATTTATGGTCGAGATGTCGTTTCGCTCTAATTGGGTCAAGTGGAAAGCAGGGAGGTATGTCTTTTTCCTCAGCGGGTGGGGGTATCAAAGGAAAAAAAAAAAAAAAAAAAAATTTCCACCAATAAAAAAGACACTTGAATAGAAAGAATACAATATGACCACCCCTAAATGAGGGGGGAAATGTATGAATATAAAAAGAGTTTGGCCATGTGCCTGTCTAAATAAAATATATCAGTGATCTGAAGAAGCTCTTGAGCATGCTCTTGAGTGGAAATGGTCCATAATCACGATACCCATGGTATTTAAGGCCTTTTTATTCCCAAATATATATAATATATATATATATATATATATATATATATATAGTTTTCCAATGCAGATTAGTTCTCGATTTGAAGGCAAAGTAGAGGCAACCCAAATATGCGCACTCAAGAACCATCCGAAAAGTTCAGATCCTCAACTGATATCACTTTTAAATTATTAAATGGGTTCTAAAAATGTACAATATTTTTCGGGATGTCGTTCATGATCTTTTAGGTGCCAACATACGATGTGGGTGATTCGCCCCCTAGTGGCAGGGGGAGATAATTGGTTATGGAATTTCCAATAATATTCCATGCAAGATACCTTTTAGAAGAAAATAACACCTGAGGGTGTCCCGGGGACCCGAGTAATCTCGATTGATTTCTAGATTTCGGCTATGAAGAGGGTACACTCCATCTCTACTCGCTTTGTTTGAGATTGATTGAAATTTAAATGGCCACTTCTAAATATAGACTCGTCGACTACAACGTGACCCGAGAAAGATTCCTATTGTCCAATCACTGGCAGTGCTGCTGCTGCTGTTGGTGTATTTATAGAGGTCTGATTCTTAACCTTGGCTCATTGCTATTTGGATCATCTTGGACGTTGGACTCACAAAGAATACTATAACACCGGATTCTTATTGGCTTGCTTACTTATTTACTACATCTGGAACTAAGGATGCCGGTCAGATACTTAACAGATAGAACGTTTATTTTTACGTCTCTCCTCCAGTAACCGCTTTTCGATAAGTGAAATTTTTGGTTTTTGGTGCCAACATACGATGTGGGTGATTCGCCCCCTAGTGGCAGGGGGAGATAATTGGTTATGGAATTTCCAATAATATTCCATGCAAGATACCTTAAACTCAATTAACAAGATAACACATCAGGACCACTTTTCATTCTACGTGAGGTGTGCATTTTTATTTACAGAGACTGACTTAAAAGGGATAAAGGGGCAGGTAACTAACCCTGTAGTCGCAAAAAAGGGATTCAGGCAGATAACTCTGACCTGACTATTATTACAGCTCTTGGATTTTAACAAGTACTTACGAAAGTGAATTTCAACAAATAATTCATATGAAAATATCGAAAGGAAAACAGCCTTTTTTATGAATGAATAGTAACATTCCTGAGTGCGTAGGTGTATGAGAAAATCATTATGTCGATTGAAAAATCATTGTACAGTGTGGTGTGGTGTGGGGGGTAAAATATCAAATATTCTCTTAACTATGTGCGATTAATCACATTTTCCATCGAGAGAAATTTAACGTTGGATCTTTTATATGCCGCAAATTGTCAATGAATTTAAAGATTTGACATTACGTGTCATGAAATGCTGTACTTCAACTAGTGTTTCATATATATATATATATATATATATATATATATATATATATAGTTAAAATAGGAAGTAAAGAATAAAATTACAGTTAATTCTTCTCGGTAATAAATTTCTTTTATATTTTATTGAAGAGATCTTTGCTCATATTCATCAAAATAAAACCAAACAATTAGAAATCAATAATACTAAGCACATATTTATTAAAATCAAATGTTTAAGATCAATATGCAAATTACCCTTCCCGTTCACACTGTAAACCGCTATTTTGCTGTATATATAAATACAGCTGCATGTTATTAGTTTGTAGATATGGTCAACCGTATTGATAATGTAAAACAATTTTATTAATAACTGAGTTTTAAAAAGAAATTAAATCATGGAAAATGTTACGTAAATAACTAAGGGAATTGTGATTTGTGTTGTTATATAGTTTCGGTTACAGACAGAATACCACACAATCTCCATTATAATAATAAGATGTAGTTATCATGATATATTCATCCTCGAATAAATATCAGAAAACTCGATTGTTTTTTTTGTTTTTTAGTTCCACTTATTTAGTAGCAGTGGTGAATGTTCGGGATTATGATGAACTGCTACTAAATAAAAGGAATTCAAAAAAACAAAAACAACAAAAAAAAAAAAACAACAACCGAGTTTTCTGATATTTATTCCCAGATGAATATATTATAATAACTACATCTTATTATAATGGAGATTGTGGGTTTGTCTGTCTGTAACCGAAGCTACGCAAGTCACAATTCCCTTTGTTATTAACACACATTATCCATGATTTTATTTTTTATTTAAACCTCAATTATTAGTAAAATTATTTTACATCATTAAGACTATTAACAATATCTACATACTAATAACATGCACTTATGTTTATATATTCAACGAAATAGCAGTTTACAGTGTAAATGGGAAGGCTAATTTGCATATTGATCTTAAAAAATTTGATTTTAATAAATATATGCTTAGTATTATTGATTTCTAATTGTTTGGTTTTATCTTAATAAATATGAGCAAAAATCTCGGGGATAAATCTTTACAGAAATCTATTAACATAAAGAAATAACTCTAATTTTATTATTTTCTTCCTATTTTAACTAAATAGTTAAATTAGGGAAATTTACCACTGAAAGACGGGAGTAAGGGAAAATGGTGGAACAGTTAGTTTCAAAGTTGTTCTATTTTCCGATTATACCCCCTCTGTTCCAAATATTTTTATCTGAATTCTTATTCAGTTTCATTAGCCTTTCTAATTTAACATGATATTTTATTATATTAAAACTTAAATACTTGCACCCGGAGCGTGCATATATTTGCTAGTTATTATAACTAGCAAAAGAACGCGTCCCCTGGTCGCAAGAATTTAAGTGTTAATGTAATAAAATATATCAAATAGACTAACGAAACTAAATAAGAACGAATATAAAAATGTTACACTTATCTTAATGTTATTTTAATTGATTTCTAAATAGAAGCATCTATAGGATTGCTTTTAATATGTTAGAGAATAACATGATATCATTCGAAATCAGTGACAGCAAATTGTTATTTATTAAACCCAGTTCTTATAAGATCATGATGCAAATTATTCCAATCATATACTATGTAAATCTTCATTTCTTAGCAATACTAATACAAAAAACGCCCTCCCGGCGATCTAAAAATTGATTTTTGAAACATATTGCCTGAGGGTGGGAGTAAAAAATTCAATATCAGCGAGTTTGTACCCTAAGTAAGTAAAATCATCAAATTCATTAAAGGATTAAAAAATAAAACAAGTTGAAATGTAAACTTTAAATATGTATTAAAATAAAAAAAAAACTATATATAGATATATAATACCAGTCATGTATTTATTAAAACTTGTTTTAAAAAACAATGAGGACTGTCTAATGTTGCATGTTCAAATTTTGAGTGTATTTATTCTATGTTATGACGATTTTGGGTAATGTGACGTAAGCAGTGACGTAATTTTTGTTTGACCAAAACCGGAAGCGAATCTCCATTATTAATAGATATAGCACTTCAATGCTTCTCACTAATGCCCAAACCTGATATATGTACTTCCGAAAAACGTATACAGATACAAAAATATATCTCAAATATCATACTACACTAAGAACCGTCATACGGAGACCCTTCCAAATCA
>CM042159.1:90630513-90634691 GCA_023376005.1 Doryteuthis pealeii | reverse complement strand
GAGGTCCCCCCCTTTGGGAGGAACTTCTCTAGGGGAATACTAGACTATATATAACTCTCAATAACTATTTCAATTATTCTTAAATAGTTTTCTGGAATGTGAAGAGAAAAGTGGAAGCGAATCTGACGGTATGTAATATAGTGAAAAATTTGAAAAAACATGAGTTGAAATAAAATGAGTGATATTTATTCAGCCAATAGCTGCAGTGTTTCAATCAGTTTAGTAGATCTTCTTCAGGGCCTTTGTTGATATAAGGAAAAGTCTTTTTTTCTTTTCTCTCCCTCTTCATCCGGAGTCAACTTTAACTAAAAATTTAGTGTTTGAAGCACTTACTCAATTTAAAATTTAACACCTTGCCTCAAAAGTTTTTGATAAGAACAAGGGTTAATTTACTAAGGAATTTTCTTGTTGCTCAAAGCCAATACTTCTCCTTCTAGCAAGAAACTTTGAGCAGAATTCTCCAAAAATAACTTTTATAAAATTTTTTGTAGTTTATATTCCAACTAGGAGTGAACTCCCAATTCTCCCAAGAAAACTTATATAAAATTTTCTGGATTTTATATCACAACTAGTAGCAAACTTCTCTTGGTAAAATAATTACATACAAAGCTGACATCTACAGCACTACTATTTTTTTTTTAAATGGTAATTTATGAGGAAGTGCGTCCCGGTCTCCTGACTCAAAAATTGCTACCCGGTGACTATTAAAATAACGACCCAGCTCAGTCTATTCCAAAACTATCCATTTTTCCTATGTATCTATCTATCTATCTATCTACCTATCTATCTCAGATATTGTTCATATTTATCTATATTACTTTAAATACTAAGATTGCTTCTGGTTTTGTGGTGCAAAAATATGAAGATGTGATTTATATATTTATGAGGAAGTGCGTCCCGGTCTCCTGACTCAAAAATTGCTACCCGGTGACTATTAAAATAACGACCCAGCTCAGTCTATTCAAAACTATCCATTTCCTTATCTATCTATCTATCTACTATCTACCTATCTATCTCAGATATTGTTTCAATATTTATCTATATTACTTTAAATACTTAGATTGCTTTCTGGTTTTTGTGTGCAAAAATATGAAGATGTGATTTATATATTTATGAGGAAGGCGTCCCGGTCTCCTGACTCGAAATTGCTACCCGGTGACTATTAAAATAACGACCCAGCTCAGTCTAATTCAAACTATCCATTTTCCTATCTATCTATCTATCTATCTATCTATCTATCTCAGATATTGTTCATATTTATCTATATTACTTTAAAATACTAAGATTGCTTCTGGTTTTTTGTGTGGAAAAATATGAAGATGTGATTTATATATTTATGAGGAAGTGCGTCCCGGTCTCCTGACTCAAAAATTGCTCCCGGTGACTATTAAATAATACGACCCAGCTCAGTCTATTCAAAACTATCCTCATTTCCTATCTATCTATCTATCTATCTATCTCAGATATTTGTTCATATTTTATCTATTACTTTAAATACTAAGATTGGTTTTTGTGTACAAAAATATGAAGATGTGATTTATATTCACGTAGATATCTAAAAATTAAACATTCACAGAAATAACATTGAGATTCTATCAAAAAAAAAAAAGTCCAGCATTTTTAAATATCAATATTAAACTAATCAATAGACCAGATTTCTCCCCTCCCACTAACCACCCGTGACGCTGGGTAGCAACTTCTAGTAGTAATATAAAGCAATGCAAACACGCATATAGATCTATACATATATAAAGGGCTGTCGTGTGTATGTATGTATGTATGTATGTCCGGAGGAAACTACGAAAATATAACACTTAACAACAAAGTAAATACATATACACTTTCACTATCACCAGTGCTTGATTTTTTGTGCAAAAATAATGAAAATTCTATTTATACTAGCAAATATATGCACCCTCCGGGTGCAAGTATTTAAGTTTTAATGTAATGAAATATCGTATTAAATTAGAAAGTCCAATAAGAAGGCAGATAAAAAGATATGTAACAGAGTGGGGGTATAATAGAAAAATAGAAATGAAACTTACTCTTCCATCACTCCCGTCTTTCATTGCTGAATTTACTTATTTAACTCTTTAGTTAAATTAGGAAATAAAGAATAAAATGACAGTTATTTTTTCTTGTTAATGGATTTCATTTAAGATTCATTGAAAAGATGTTTGCTTATATTCATTAAATAAACCAAACAATTAGAAATCAATAATACTAAGGCACACATTTAAATAAAATCACATTTTAATATCAATATGCAAATTAGCCTTTCCATTCACACTGCAAACCGCTATTTTTTGTATATATAAATACAATTGCATGTTATCTGTATGTAGATATGGACAACACTAATAAAAAGGTGAAGCAATTTTATTAATATTTGAGGTTTAAATATAAATAAAATCATGGAGAATATGATGTAAATAACTATGTTAATTGTGACTCGATTAGTAATATAGTTTCGGTTACAGACAGAAAAACACACAATCTCCATTATAATAAGAAGATTTGGGAAGATATTTAAAAATTAAGATTTGAATTGTAAGAGTAGGGAAAGTTATTGGTTGCGTTTGTGATTAAAACATAAATACATCAATTATGTTAGACTAAAACAATCAATGGATCTGCGTGACTAACTTTTTATTATACCCCTCTCTACACAAGCACCACTGGGTAGCTGATTTTAGTATTGAATATTGATGAATATTGATAAAATGTTTTAAAAAATGATTAATCATTTATACACATATAACTGGCGCCTCCTCATCAAACAAGAAACAAAAAGGAGTGAAAAAGAGAGGAAAGAAGCCACCACAGAAAAGAGAGCCAGAAGAAAGGAGAGACAACAGCAACTCCAGCAAGCATCACTATTTGTTTGCAGTCATTACACCAGAGACTGCCATTCAGAAATTGGTCTGTTTAGCCATTCACGCGGTTGCAGATTAAAAAAACAGAAATGGACACTACGCCATCGTTTTTAGTAGACGGAAGGATGCCAACATATATATATATATATAAAGGGCAGTTGGTGTGTATGTATGTATGTCCGAAGGAAACTACGAAAATAAAACAATAAACGACATATATATATATCTATATCTATATATATATATATATATATATATATATATATATATTATATATATATATACTAGCAAATATATGCACCCTCCGGGTGCAAGTATTTAAGTTTAATGTAATAAAATATTGTATTAAATTAGAAAGGCCAATGAAACTAATAAGAATACAGATAAAAAGATTTGAAACAGAGGAGTATAATAAAAAATGGAACAACTGAAACTTACTCTTCCATCACTTCGTCTTTCATTGTTATTTTTTCTAATTTAAGTATTTAGTTATAAGGAGGAAGTAAAGAATAAAATGACAATTATTTTACTTGTTAATGATTTCATTTAAGATTCATTGAAGAGATATTTGCTTATATTCATTAAAATAAACCAAACAGTTAGAAATCAATAATACTAAGCACATATTTATTAAATTCCTATTTTTTAATATTAATATGCAAATTAGCCTCCCGTTTACACTGTAAACCGCTATTTTGTTGTATATATAAATATAATTGCACGTTGTCAGTATGTAGACATAGTTAACAGTATTAATAATGTAAGACAATTTTATTAATAATTGAGGTTTAGATAAAACTAAAATCATGGAGAATGTGATGTCAATAACTAAGAGAATTGTGACTTGAGTAGGAATATAGTTTCGGTTACAGACAGAAAAACACACAATCTCCATTATAATAAGATATATATATATATATATATACACTTTCACTGTCACCAGCAAAAATAATGAAGAATTTATTTATATTTGGGAAGATATTTAAAAATTAGGATTTGAATTGTAAGAGAAGAGAAAGTCATTGGTTGTGCTCGTAATAAAAATATAAATCAATTATATAAGACAACAACACATAATGGATCTGCGAGACTAACGTTTTATTATCCTCGCTCTACCCAGGCGACGCCGGGTAGCCGCTTCTAGTAACAAGACAAGATGTCAAGACACGATGAAAAGAGGAATTTCTATTCCATTATCAAAATGGACCAATCTGTTTTATTTTCACTTCCTTTAAAAATCGCCGAAATGCATTTTGGGTAAGTTTTGTTTTTGTTCAGTTTAATATGATAATTGGATTGATG
>CM042159.1:90615513-90625513 GCA_023376005.1 Doryteuthis pealeii | reverse complement strand
TTTAATAAATATGTGCTTAGTATTATTGATTTCTAACTGTTTGGTTTTATTTTAATGAATATAAGCAAAAATCTCTTCAATGAATCTTAAATGAAATCCATTAACAAGATAAAATAACTGTCATTTTATTCTTTACTTCCTCTTATAACTAAATAGTTAAATTAGAAAAAATAACAATGAAAGACGAGAGTGATGGAAGAGTAAGTTTCAGTTGTTCCATTTTTTATTATACTTCCTCTGTTTCAAATCTTTTATTATACCCCCTCTGTTTCAAATCTTTTTATCTGTATTCTTATTTAGTTTCATTAGCCTTTCTAATTTAATACAATATTTTATTACATTAAAACTTAAATACTTGCACCTGGAGGGTGCATATATTTGCTAGTAAATATAAAGTAGGAAAAACAAAGTATTTTTCATATATACATACACACACAAATACATAGACACGCAGACATATATATATATATATATATATATATATATATATATATGTTGTGTGTGTGTGTGTGTGTGTGTGTGTGTGTGTGTGTTTGTGTGTGTGTGTGTGTGTGTGTGTGTGTACATACGTAGATAGAAGTTAGTTTCATGTTTTGATATACACACAAGTGGGTGGATGGGTGTGTTAGAGACAGAACAAGAGAAGTAGAAGCAAATGAAAAATCTCGGGGATAAATCTTAAAAGAAATTCATTAAAAAGAAGAAATAACTGTAATTTTTATTCTTTACTTCCTATTTTAACTAAATAGTTAATTTAGGAAAATTCACCAATGAAAGACGGGAGTAAGGGAAAATGATGGAAGAGTTATTTTTCAAAGATGTTCTATTTTTCAATCATACCCCCTCTGTTCCAAATCTTTTTATCTGCATTCTTATTCAGTTTCATTAGCCTTTCTAATTTAATACAATATTTTATTACATTAAAACTTAATGGAGGGTGCATATATTTGCTAGTAAATATAAAGTAGGAAAAACAAAGTATTTTTCATATATACATACACACACAAATACATAGACACGCAGACATATATATATATATATATATATATGTGTGTGTGTGTGTGTGTGTGTGTGTGTGTGTGTGTGTTTGTGTATGTGTGTGTGTGTGTGTGTGTGTGTTGTACATACGATAAAGGCAACAAAGTGTAACTCCAAACTCTCTAGAACAGGAGCCTCAATATCAGTTCAGTGTCATAACTCGGATACCACTTTTTGGAGGCTTAACATCGTAGTAAGCGAGCTCGAACCCAAGTCGTGCTATTATTATTTTTTGTCTTTGTTTTCTGTGATTGGATTTTAAGGCATGTCAACCCTTGGTGTGTTATTTTATGCCGAAGACATCTTGTTTGATTCAATTCTTTTATTCAAATTCATTTTTAACTCATTTTTCTCCATCTAACCCATAGATGGGTCCATAACAAGTACTACCACTCCGGGTCAGTGGACCTAGAAGTAATGGCGATGAAAGAGTACACCACAGATCTCCAGTATTGGAACCTTAGATGCCGTTTAACACCATACACAGGATGCTAAGACAACGCCATCACAGGATCTAAGACCTCAATCATCGCCTTTAACGCCATACACAGGATGCTAAGACCCTCAATCATCGCCATTTAACGCCATACACAGGATGCTAAGACCCTCAATCATCGCCCTTTAACGCCATACACAGGATGCTAAGACCCTCAATCATCGCCCTTTAACGCCATACACAGGATGCTAAGACCCTCAATCATCGCCGTTTAACGCCAGCCATACACAGGATGCTAAGACCCTCAATCATCGCCGCTTAACGCCATACACAGGATGCTAAGACCCTCAATCATCGCCGTTAACGCCATACACAGGATGCTAAGACCCTCAATCATCGCCGTTTAACGCCATACACAGGATGCTAAGACCCTCAATCATCGCGTTTAACGCCATACACAGGATGCTAAGACCCTCAATCATCGCCGTTTAACGCCATACACAGGATGCTAAGACCCTCAATCATCGCCGTTTAACGCCATACACAGGATGCTAAGACCCTCAATCATCGCCGTTTAACGCCATACACAGGATGCTAAGACCCTGCCGTTTAACGCCATACACAGGATGCTAAGACCCTCAATCATCGCCGTTTAACGCCATACACAGGATGCTAAGACCCTCAATCATCGCCGTTAACGCCATACACAGGATGCTAAGACCCTCAATCATCGCCGTTTAACGCCATACACAGGATGCTAAGACCCTCAATCATCGCCGTTTAACGCCATACACAGGATGCTAAGACCCTCAATCATCGCCGTTTAACACCATACACAGGATGCTAAGACCCTCAATCATCGCCGTTTGACGCCATACACAGGATGCTAAGACCCTCAATCATCGCCGTTTAAACACCATACACAGGATGCTAAGACCTCATCATCAACCTAAGACCCTCAATCATCGCCGTTTAACGCCATACACAGGATGCTAAGACCCTCAATCATCGCCGTTTAACGCCATACACAGGATGCTAAGACCCTCAATCATCGCCGTTTAACGCCATACACAGGATGCTAAGACCTCAATCATCGCCGTTTAACGCCATACACAGGATGCTCAGACCCTCAATCATCGCCGTTTAACGCCATACACAGGATGCTAAGACCCTCAATCATCGCCGTTTAACGCCATACACAGGATGCTAAGACCCTCAATCATCGCCGCTTAACGCCATACACAGATGCTAAGACCCTCAATCATCGCCGTTTAACGCCATACACAGGATGCTAAGACCCTCAATCATCGCCGCTTAACGCCATACACAGGATGCTAAGACCTCAATCATCGCCTTCTAACACATTTAGGATAAAAAGTTTTCGGTGTTTACTATAAGGACAATAGGATTGGGAACATCATATAGTTGCTAGGGCTTGACATGACCAGCCAATTGATCGGAAGGAGCCATTACGACCGTTCGTCTAGCCTAAGTAAGGGTCAAAGTGGACTGTTGCATCTCATGAAGCTCTTAGCCACCAGGATTCTGTCTTTAAGCACCATGACCCACTGACAGCGTGATGTTGATTTTCGGACTAATACATTCATTAAAATGAGGATTGAGTTAAAAATGTCAAGCATGAATAGAACAAAACGTCTTCGGCATAAAATAACCCAGCAAGAGTTGACATGCCATAAAATATAACAAGCCAAACGAAACCTTAACTATCTTTGAAACGAGGCTCTTTTCTATCTTTTTCTTTTCTTTTCTTTTCTTTCTTTTTCATTTTTTCTTTTTTTTTTTTACTTTCTTTTCTATTTAAATTTTTAAGTACATCTTATCCTTTTCGGCCAGTTATCCACTTCACTCACTTCATTTCCCGTTCCGTTTTTTTCTTATCTTTATTTTCCTTTTTATTCTATGTCTCCTTCATTGCACTTTTCACATCTTTCCGTCTTAGCTATACGCTTTTCAAAAACTTTTCATCGCCCGTAAATCTTATTTTGTCTTCCCTGCATTTTTTAGCATCTCTCGGCTTCCATAGACCAACCTTTCACCATAATTCCATTTTTCTTTTCTTTTTGCGCTATCTTTGACATCACTCTCTTGATATACATAATTGTCCATCACGGATGTCTTTTTTTTCTCTCTCTCTCTCTCTCCCGGCCACTCTAACCGCCATTTTCTCCGGGGGATCAAAACGACTTTTTCTTTTCTCCATTCACTTACAAATTGCACTCGATTTGTCCTCTCTTCTCGTTGCCATTTCAGCTTCATTACATTTCGATGAATATATAAAGGTCTCGATTGGTTGAAAGTATCAACATATATCTGTTGCTTAAACTCTACTTGTCCATCAATTGGTAAATCGTTTGGGGTGATAAAAGACAACACCATTTATCGATTCAGTTACTTTGATTTCGTCCAAATTTGACGTCTGCCGTAACAGCTGATTTATTCTTTTAAATGGAAACGGTTAGTGTGACGGAGAACTTGGAAAAAAAGCAAGACATTGTCTTGCCTGCCAGAGTCGAACCCGCGCCCTCACGAATGCAAAGAGATGCGATTTAGGCGTTGGATGGATGCAAGGTGCAATTCAGGTGCCCGTATGTTGGGGACCTACACTCGTCCATCCGAATGCACGAGAATTGTGCCTAACACGGGCGCGAGGTTCGACTGATGTGCCCGGATGTTGGGGGACTATGCCCATAAATAACTGAAATGAATGGAGCGTTGAGAAGTGGTAGTTGGCCTACGCGAGACTTCAGTCAGTGAATAAACACTTTGTGGACGACCCTGCATCTGAATTTGTTTTTAATTTAACAAAAAACTCTCTTAAAATGTCCAAATTTCTTTAGCAAGCATCTCCTACACTAGGTTCTGTTTGGTTTACTTTGTTGAATTTACGGCATGTCAACCCTTGTTGGGTTACTTTATGGCGAAGACCCTTTTTTCTGTTCATGCTTAATGGGTTTTCAAATAATAATTCTACCTACACAGGTACGACCAACCCGGCTCAGGTTGGACCAGAAAGTAACGCAAGGGTAGTCGAGCCTCACCACCAAGTTCTAGTTTAGTGTTATACCCAGGACACAACTAAAAGAGTGCATGAAAGATAGGGAAAGAGACAGACAGACAGACAGACAGACAGAGACAGAGAGACTATGCATGTTAGAGGTAGATAGAAACATGAAAGAAATATTTTGTATTATCTGGATTTTTCGAACTGTTGTCCTCATATATATTGTTATATACTCAATGTTTCGGTCGATGTGCTCGCGGACCTTCTTTGGGTATTTCTTGTCCAACACAGGAACCTTCTCAAACTCGACCTTGTATTCGAACTTGCTCGCCTTGTTATTTAATTCTTCAGTCTTCTTATCGTAATCGGGAGCGTTGACGGAACTTTGAACCGAGACTTTTATTCAATAGACTGTTCTCATTCATTAACCAAGACAGTGTACAAGTGTTAAGTTATGTTAAGTATTTTATGTTATTATTGCCCTTGACCAGGATTGAACCAGCAACATAGAGATTACTGTCACTTAGCACTGCATTAACTCAACCCTTATAACCATTGCGCCAAGGGCGCCTCAGGTTGTGTAATGGTTAGCAAGGAAAACTGGCAAACCATGACTAGTGAGTTCGATCCTCACTGGGTGCCCCTTACATTCGGCCTTGTGCCATATCTAAGCGAAGCTTAGTAAATAACTATAACCATTGCGCCAGCTGTCCAGAAAGAGTTTGGATCAAAATGAATGGAACTATTTCTTTTTAAAAGCAGATCGAAGACATAAAATGGAGTTGGTTGGTTGGCTGGTTTGGTTGGTTTTTACGGTATGTCAACCCATAGAGATATTTTATGCCGAAGACGTTTTTGTTTTATTTATTCTTGATGGATACTCAACTTTTTTCAAACTCACGTTTTCTTCTATTTAACCCAAAGTTGGGACCATAAAACGAGGTGATATTTTTTTTTCTTCTTTTAAACTGAGAAAAACAAAAAGAAGAGACGTGGAAAAAAGCCAAAAGACCGAATAGAGAAGAAAAAAAAATCTAAAAAAGAAATGAGTGAACTGTAACTAATTTTGCCAAATAACGTGAAAATTTGACCCTAATGAGAGACGAAGTGGTGGTGTGTGTGTGTGGGGGGGTTAAGTCGAAGAAAAATGTCGGCAGCTCGATCTAAATGAAGAGATGTGAACAAATATCGATTTCATTCAAATCGCAAATGGATGTGTTCACCATTGACACTGATTGGCTGAAATCGATAACACCACAACAAAATGGCGGGAAGAAAATAACAAAACAAAAAAAAATGACTCCATTTACAGCAGGTTGTGTTCTTGTCCGTCGATGTAATGAAGACATTTTTTTTAAATCATCTATGGGCATTGGTTCCCAACCGGGGCCCCAGCTAAGGCTGGGAGTAGAATACGACGACTATATAAAGTAATGAGATGTGGAAAAAAACAAAATTTCAGTCATACGTTATTTCGAGGAAATTAACTAGAATTTGGGATGACGTGTGAAAGGCTGACCTGTTGGCTTCTGAATAGGCGAAGAGGGATATATATATATATATATATATATATATATATATATATATATATAGATTTTTTAGATCATTTTTCAAAAATATATATATATATATATATATATATATATATATATAAAGATTTTTTAGATCATTTTTCAAAAAAAAAAAAATTTCTCATTTACGATTAAAAATTCAACGGATCAACAACACAGTTGAATTTATCAAATATAGATGAAAATTATAAAAAAATCTTTCAATCCTCTGATGATGGGAATTGGCCTGAAAATATTTAGGACTCATAAAAGGAAAAAAAAAAAAAGGAAATAAATATGTTTTTTAAACATAAATGTGCATTATTACGCCTTCAAAAATATATTATATATATATATATATATATATATATATATATATATATATTTATTTAATATTTACAATACATTTAAAAGTCCGTGTTACCAATGGTTTCGGAGCATCACCTTTAGGTAATTGGTCGTCATCGAAAAGTGAAAGGTGATGCTCCGAAACCATTGGTAACACGGACTTTTAAATGTATTGTAAATATTAAATAATATATATATATATATATATATATATATATATATATATATATATATTGTAAATGTTAAATAAATAAATACATCTCTTACAAAGTAATTGAGCACTTTATTATCATTTCTCCAATACTAACAAGGAATTAACTATATATATATATATATATATATATATATATATATATATAAACCCCTCTACACGAGCATGACGCGACACAAATTCAATTTCTTAAGCGGGGTTTAATAGCTTTGAATTCAGAGTTTTCCTTCTCCTAGACTGGTTACCTAGCCAAGGTTAAAGAGCACGTCTGACCTATTATTTATCCATAGCTGGAGGGAAAATAGTTGTATTCATACCTTTCCTAATGGTATTAGCGCGATGTGAAATGTAAACAGCTTCGTCTAGGAATTGAACTCGGGCCGGCGAGTTTATTTTCTTCGACTCAAACCATTACACCATGCACCTGCATGAAGAGGGATATAGGTAGAGTAAAGAGTTTGTTTGGACGCAGGGGTAGAGTCTGGCTGACTCTTAAGGAGACGCATCGCGGTGTATCCATTCGAGGCCTTTTAAGTGGGATAAAATAAATGAGCTCTAAAAAATAGAAGGTCTTGTGGTCGTTATCAAAAACTATCAACAGAGAGAATCTATCACAACAGCATATGTAGAATACCATCAATTCCGTTTCAGAATATCAGATGCCACTGATAATAGAAGGTCTTGTGGTCGTTATCAAAAACTATCAACAGAGAGAATCTATCACAACAGCATATGTAGAATACCATCAATTCCGTTTACAGAATATCAGATGCCACTGATAATAGAAGGTCTTGTGGTCGTTATCAAAAACTATCAACAGAGAGAATCTATCACAACAGCATATGTAGAATACCATCAATTCCGTTTACAGAATATCAGATGCCACTGATAATAGAAGGTCTTGTGGTCGTTATCAAAAACTATCAACAGAGAGAATCTATCACAACAGCATATGTAGAATACCATCAATTCCGTTTACAGAATATCAGATGCCACTGATAATAGAAGGTCTTGTGGTCGTTATCAAAAAACTATCAACAGAGAGAATCTATCACAACAGCATATGTAGAATACCATCAATTCCGTTTACAGAATATCAGATGCCACTGATAATAGAAGGTCTTGTGGTCGTTATCAAAAACTATCAACAGAGAGAATCTATCACAACAGCATATGTAGAATACCATCAATTCCGTTTACAGAATATCAGATGCCACTGATAATAGAAGGTCTTGTGGTCGTTATCAAAAACTATCAACAGAGAGAATCTATCACAACAGCATATGTAGAATACCATCAATTCCGTTTACAGAATATCAGATGCCACTGATAATAGAAGGTCTTGTGGTCGTTATCAAAAACTATCAACAGAGAGAATCTATCACAACAGCATATGTAGAATACCATCAATTCCGTTTACAGAATATCAGATGCCACTGATAATAGAAGGTCTTGTGGTCGTTATCAAAAACTATCAACAGAGAGAATCTATCACAACAGCATATGTAGAATACCATCAATTCCGTTTACAGAATATCAGATGCCACTGATAAGTATAGGAACTAAATATCCTCTCAATTAGACACCACGTCACATATCGAAATTGAATGAAATTTTTACAATCTACAACTCTTTAAATCGACACCGCTACGAAACAATTGTATCACTGCCGAGGGGTAAGATCACACCCTAGGGCCACCTGTTGGGTGTGGGTGTTGACCAATGATGATTAAGGACGGAATCCTGGTGGCTGAAGTAATTCATAACGGCTATACTTGCAAATCGGTCAAAAAATTAGGGTGACCCAGAAAAAACAGAATCCAAATTATTTATCTATTTACCCATTAAACTAACCCTAAACCCCAACCCCAACCCTAAACCCTAACCTAAACCCCAACCCCAACCCTAAACCTAGAATAAGTTAAAATTAACAGTTTTATTACAAAATTTGTGGGTTCTGTTTTTTTTCTGGTTCACCCTAATTTTCCGACCGATTTTCAAGTTTAGCCTCCAAACATCCAACACTGATAGTCTAGTATCTTTTTTATATATCTATATTGGAAATACTTGTTGTTTTGTTGTTGTTTTTTTACTTTTTAAAAAATTTCCAACGACAATAATCGTTACGACAATAACCGTTACTCAATCACGCCTCATTAGTCTAAGAGGATAGATAAATAGGTAGAGATCTTAAATAGGCTGGTTACCTCCTTCAGCGTAGTTTACACCAAGGGCAATCCCTGCTGAGGATTGAGATCCCGTTAATAGAGGTGTTCTGGATAGGACACCAAGCAGCATATGGTGGTAAGGCTCTTGTTCTGGAGCTCCAGGAGAATGTGGGGTAACCCTTCGTTGCCATTACTTCCGGTCAGTGAGAGAGAGAGGCGGGGGGAGAGGGTATCTATCATGAAAACAAAAATCTAATGTCATTGCCCGCTACCTGACAAAAGATGGGTAATTTTCACTTCCGTGTGTTCAAGATAATTTTTAATTTACGACTCTGTCAAATATACATTTTTTTCTTCTACTTTTTTTTTCCATATACCAAGGTAGATAGATAAAGAACAGAATGGTGTTGAAAGAGGAATAGATAGAAACATAGATATACTGATACATGAATATTTATGAAAAGATTGAGCTGGAAAGAAAGTAATAACAAGAAATAACGAACAGGTCGGTCCAATATATATTATATATATATAGAGAGAGAGAGAGAGAGAACAGACAGACAGACAGACAGACAGACATATACAGAGCAAGGTAGATAGATAGATAGATAGATAGATAGATACTGAAGAGAATGATGTAGAAACACGGATAGAAAAATAGACAGAGAGAATATGTTGGAAGGAAGGAAGGAAGGAAGGAAGAGGACAGAAATACAGAAAGATACCTATATATATATATATATATATATATATATATATATATATATATATAGAGAGAGAGAGAGAGAGAGAGAGAGAGAGAGAGAGATAGTGAACAAAATAATGTCAAAATAAATAAATAAAGAGAGAGAGAGAGAGAGAGAGGAGAGAGAGAGAGAGAGAGACAAAATAATGTCGAAATAAATAAAGAGACGGACAGACGGACAGAGAGACAGGGAGACAGAGAGAGAGAGAGACAGAGAGACAGAGAGACACAGAGAGAGAACAAAATAATGTCAACATAAATAAAGAGACGGACAGACGGACAGAGAGACAGGGAGACAGAGAGAGAGACAGACAGACAGACAGACAGACAGAGAGACAGAGAGAGAGAGAGAGAGAGAACAAAATAATGTCAACATAAATAAAGAGACAGACAGACGGACAGAGAGACAGGAGACAGAGAGACAGACAGAGAGAGAGAGAGAACAAAATAATGTCAACATAAATAAAAGACGGACAGACGAC
>CM042159.1:90593013-90613013 GCA_023376005.1 Doryteuthis pealeii | reverse complement strand
GACAGAGACAAAGAGAGGGAGAGAGAGAGAAAGAAAGAAAGAAAGAAAGAAAAGAAAGAAAAAGAGAAAGGAACAAGGGGGAGAGAGACAGAGACAGAGACAGAGACAGAACAGAAACAGAAACAGAGACAGAGACAGAACAGAAGACAGAGAGAAGAAAGAAAGAAAAAAAAAGAGAAAGAACAAGAGAGAGAGACAGACAGAGACAGAGAGAAAGAAAGAAAGAAAGAAAGAAAGAAAGAAAGAAAAAGAGAAAGGAACAAGAGAGAGGTAGAGAGAGAGACAGAGAGACAGAGAGACAGAGAGACAGAGAGAGAAAGAGTGAGAGAGAGGGAGATGATTGACGAAGAGGAACAAGAGAGGAACAAAAGAGAGACAGAGACAGAGACGGTGAGAGATAGGAGAAAGCGAGAAAATGAGTGAGAGGGGGAGGGAAGAATTTCAGCAATATTCAATTAATTAATTTGGGGGGGGGCGGGTGAATGGAAATTAAATTTAGTTACAAGTGCATCAAATTTTTAAAAGAACTTTTAGAAGCGCTGTTCTAGATATCCTACCAATCAAATGTTTGTGATCATAAAAGTAGGACGCACACATTGAGCGTCCGATGATTGCATAGGCTAGAAATTGAGAGTCCCCAAGCGCCGTTGATTTTTTTTTTTTTTTTTTACATTAGCCCAACTTAGATCTATGCCCTATCACTAATATTGACCCCCCCCCCATCTGAAGGGAGAATAGTTGGTAGTATACCTCCTTTAGCTCAGTCGGTAGAGCGTTCGGCTAGAAACCACAAGATTCCTAGTTCGATACCGGCCCTCGCCAACTCAGCGTATGAGATTTTGTATAGTTATAGTTTCGGTTACAGACAGAAAAACATACAATCTCCATTATAATAAGAAGATATTCAATAGTTTTAATTTGATTTCTAATCAAAATATTTTCTAAACTAGATTTTGATTGAAAACCCCAACAAAAATGTTATTTTACTTAGCAAAAATAAATTCAATAATTAAAAAAAAGATAAAAACTGAATAAATAGACGTTATTTGGGAGAGGTAAAATGCCTCATGCCAAAGCTATGTGGTAAAACATACCACTACAGTTCTTCTCGAAGGATGGATCTGGCATAAAATAACCTACAAAGGTTGATACGCGCATTAAAGAAAAAGGAACCAACAAACTCTCGCACTATATAATATAAGGGGCCGGGTGGCTCAGTCGGTAGTGCCTTCGGCTAGAAACCACAAGTTTCCTAGTTCAATACCTGCCCTCGCCAACTCAGCGTTATGAGTAGCAAAGGGGTCTGTGCGGTAAAGTAAGGAGCTAAATGATAGGTGTGGCGCTCCATCTCAGATGCAAAAAAAAATCTCCTTGGTCTAGCGCTAGTGAAAAGGGGATAGACTCCCTCGCTGTCTGGCTGATACCCGACATTAGGCCGCCCCGACGACTTTACTTACTTAGGAGTATGAGTGCTATGTGAAATATAACCAGCCTCGTTCAGGACTTGAACCAGGTCGACGAGTCCATTTCCTCCGGTGATACACGTTGTTGTTTATTATTGTTCTGGGCATGACTGCATCTATTAGTGAAGTTCTAATTTTGCGAGTGTACAGTTCCCCCTTCATCGCTATTACTCCCAGGTCCACTCTGACCCTGATGGTAGTAACTGTTAGGTTCACATCTATGGGCTAAATAGAAAAATGAGTTTTGAAAAATGTGTTTTAAAAATTTGAATACCCATAAAACAGGAATAGAACAAACGTCTTTGGTATAAAATAACCCAAAAAGGATTGACATGCCGTAAAATCCAACTTGCATAGGCAAGAATTAAAAAGTCACAAACGACGTTATTCTATTTCTGCACTATATTTTAATTTTAATTTCTATTTTTTATTTTTACTAGCAAATATATGCACCCTCCGGGTGCAAGTATTAAAGTTTTAATGTAATAAAATATCGTATTCAAATTAGAAAGTCTACTAGAAGGCAGATAAAAAGATTTGAAACAGAGTGGGGGTATAATAGAAAAATAGAATGAAACTTACTCTTCATTCTCCCGTCTTTTATTGCTGAATTTTACTTATTTAACTATTTAGTTAAATTAGGAAATAAGATAAAATGACAGTTATTTTTTTCTTGTTAATGGTTTCATTTAAGATTCTTGAAGAGATTTTTGCTTATATTCATTAAAATAAAACAAACAGTTAGAAATCAATGATTACTAAGCACTATTTAATAAATAAATTTTAATATCAATATGCAAATTAGCCTTCCCGTTCACACTGCAAACCGCTATTTTTTTGTATATATAAATACAATTGCATGTTATCCGTATGTAGATATGGGCAACACTAATAAAAAAGTAGCAATTTTATTAATAATAATTGAGGTTTAAATAATAAAATCATGGAGATGTGTTGTAAATAACTATGTAATTGTGATCGATTAGTAATATAGTTTCGGTTACAGACAGAAAAACACACAATCTCCATATAATAAGATTTCTATTTGTTATTTTTATTTCTATCTTTATTCTATTTTTATTTTATTTATTTTTATTTATTATTATTTCTTGAATAATTAATTTTAATAATGTATATAACAAATGTAATAATTTAATTATTTAATAATTAATTCAGTAATAATCAATAAGTTATTTTTTTTTATTTATTTTTAATTTTTTTATATTTCTACTTTTATTTTTTATTTATTTTCTATTTTTTATTTTTCAAATGTATCTAAAATAATTTAAACATTTTGAATACCCCAAGAGAATGAATCAAACAAAGGTCCTAGGCATAAAAAATTATACAAGTGTCCACATGTCGTAAGATCGCAACCACCCAACCAGTTTATCATGTATAGCATGACCTGTGGATTATACCACAGTAGGATAATTTAATTGTTACAATGTTTGATTTTTTTTTCTATTTTATTATCTTATATATATGGAGATTGTGGGTTTTGTCTGTCTGTAACCGAAACTATATTACTATACAAGTTACAATTCCTTTAGAAAATGAAACTTACTCTTCCATCTCTCCCGTCTTTTCAAATTTACATCATATTCTCCATGATTTTATTTTTATTTAAACCCTCAATTATTAATAAAATTGTTTTACAATCATTAAGACTGTTGACCATATCTACATATTAATAACATGCATTGTATTTATATATACAACAAAATAGAGGTTTACTTATNTGTCCCAGGAAAACATGAAACAGACTCAAAATAAGTGAGAAAATAAGAAAATATCATAGAAATTTAAAACAAAGAGATTGCTTGGAACGTTCCAGAACATGAAAACAGACTCAAAATAAATATGAAAAATAAGAAATACATCTAGAATTTAAACAGATGATATTGGCAAGTTTCCAGACATCGGAAAACAGACTCAAAAAAATGAAAATCTACAGAAATATCTAGAATTTAAAACAAGATGACTGGAACCGTTCAGACATTGAAAACAGAACTCAAAATAAATGAAAATACAGCAATGACTAATCTATCAATTAAACCAATTATGATACGTGTCCAGACGAACAAGATTAAATCATAAACTGAGACTCCACAAGAAAATACATACGAATTAAGCACGCGTGCTGCGGAACGCAAATTAAGAGAGACTAACAAATAACGAAAATATTTCAGAAATATTTTTCATTTTAAACAGAGATGAATGCGAACGTTCCAAGGACATGCAAGAACAGACTCAATTAAAATGAAATATAAGAAAATATAGATATTATAACAACAAGGATGAATGCAGAAGCGTTCCAGAACTAAAACAGACTAATAAAGAAAATGAATACTAAATTAAACAAGATGGGAACTCAACAAAAAGAAATAAATGAAAATAAGAACGATCATCTCAGTCATAGAATTTAAACGACAAGGATGAATGGAACGTTCCAGAACATGAAAACAGGACTCAAAATAAATGAAAATAAGATAGTCTAGGAATTTAATCAACAACACAGCAAGACAATTACCGCTCAAATAAATAATACTAGAATACTAGTTACACAGACCCTGACTGGAACACGTTCCAGACATGAACACTACAGACTCAACATAAATGAAAAATAAGAAATACTCAGAATATTTAAAAACAAGATGACATGTAGAACGTTCCACAGAACATGATGAAACAGACTACAATTCATTCACGAATATGAAACTAAAAATAAGTAATATCTAGAATTAAAACAAGATGATGGAACGTTCAAGACATGAAAACAGACTCAAATAAATGAAAATAAGGAAATATCTAGGAATTTTAAAACAAGATGATGAGAACGTTCCAGACATGAAAACAGTATTCAAAATAATTGAAAATAAGAAATATCTTGAATTTAAAACAAGAGTATGGAACCGTTCCAGACCATGGAAAAACAGACTCAAAATAAATGAAAAAAGAAGAAAATATCTCGAATTTAAAACAAAATGATGGAACGGTTCCAGACATGAAAACAGACTCAAAATATAAATGAAAATAAGAAATATCTAGAATTTTAAAAACAAGATGATGGAACGTTCAGACATGAAAACAGACTCAAAATAAATGTGAAAATAGAAATATCTAGAATTTAAAACAAGATGATGGAACGTTCCAGACTATGAAAACAGACTCAAAATAATATGAAAATGAGGAAATATCTAGAATTTAAAACAAGGATGACGGACGTTCCAGGACATGAAAAACAGACTCAAAATAATGAAAATAAGAAATATCTAGAATTTAAAACAAGATGAATGGAACGTTCCAAGAAACATGAAAACAGACTCAAAATAAATGAAAAATAAGAAATATCTAGAATTTTAAAACAAGATGATGGAACGTTCCAGAAAGAGAAACATGAAAACAGACTCAAAATAAATGAAAATAAGAAATATCTAGAATTTAAACAAGATGATGGAACGTTCTCAGAACATTGAAAACAGACATCAAAATAAATGAAAAAAGAAATATCTAGAATTTAAACAGATGATGGAACGTTCCAGACATGAAAAACGACTCAAAATCAAATGAAAATAAGAAATATCTAGATTTAAAACAGGATGATGCGACGTTCACCAGAAAACATGACACAGATCTCAAAAATAAATATTAAGATAATCTCAGAATTAATACAAAATCGCAATACGATCCAGCACTGCAAAATAAGACCTCGAAATAAAGAAATAGAAGAATATATCTAGATTTAAACAAATGATGGAACGTTCCAGAAACATGAACAACAGACTCAAAATAAATGAAAATAAGAAATATCTAGAATTAAAACAATGATGGATGGAACGTTTCACCAGAAAACATGACACAAAACAGACTCATAAAATAAAGAAAAAATAAGAATTATTAGATGGAACAAGACGAAGAATACCGCACGATGAAAACAGACTCAAAATAAATGAAAATTAGAAAATATCTAGAATTTAAAACAAGATGATGGACGTTCCAGAAAACATGAACAACAGACTCAAATAAATGAAAATAGAAATATCTAGAAATTAAAACAAGATGATGGAACGTTCCAGAAAAATGAAAAACAGACTCAAAATAAATGAAAATAGAAATATCTAGAATTATATAAACAGATGAATGGAACGTTCCAGACATAGAAACAGCACTCAAAAATAAATGAAAATAAGAAATAATCTAGAATATTAAAACAAGATGACGTGGAAACGTTCAACATGGAAACAACAGACTCAAAATAAATGAAAAATAAGAATATCTTAGAATTTAAAAACAAGATCGATGGAACTTCCAGAAAACATGAAAACAGACTCAAAAAATAAGTCATGATAACTTGAAGTACGACATTAAAACAATATTAGCAATTAGAAACGATAGTGAGAGATATATCACAGACATGAAACAGGACTCAAAATAATGAAAATAAGAATATCTAAGAATTAAACAAGATGATGAACGTTCCAGAAAAATGAAAAAACAGACCAAATAATATGAAAATAAAAGAAAATACTCTAGGAATTTAAAAAAGATGCGATGAGAACTTAAACAGACTCTTACCAGTCATAGACCTGAATAAATCACGAAAAAAACACGACTCCAAAGTGAAATACAAATTAAGAAAATAAAGTCTAAAAATTTAAAACAATCGCATCTGGAAGCGTTCCAAAACACCATCCAGACTCAAAATAATGAAATAAGAAAAATATCTAGAATTTAAAACAAGACAATATGGAAGTCCATTTCCAGCTGCGAAAACAGACCAAAATGTCTAATATCAAATGAACAAGTCTAATGACTAACAGAGTATATGATAAGAATCTAAAAAAAACAAGATGATGGAACGTTCCACAAACATGAAAACAGACTCAAAATAAAATGAAAATAGAAATATCTAGAATTTAAACAAGATGATGGAAAGTTCCAAGAGAAAACAGGAAAACAACTCAAAATAAATGAAAATAAGAAATATCATAGAATTAAAACAAGATGATGGAACGTCCAGAAACATGGAAAACAGACTCAAAAATAAATGAAATAAGAAAATATCTTAGAATTTAAAACAAGATGATGGAACGTTCCAGACATGAACAGACTCAAAATAAATGAAAATAAGAAATCTTAGAATTTAAAACAAGATGATGGAACGTTCCAGACATGAAAACAGACTCAAAATAAATGAAAATAAGAAATATCTAGAATTTAAACAAGATGATGGAACGTTCCAAACATGAAAACAGACTCAAATAATGAAAATAGAAATTCTAGAAATTTAACAAGAATGATGGAACGTTCCAGACATGAAAACAGACTCCAAATAAATGAAAAAAGAAATATCTAGGATATTTAAAACGAATGATGGAACGTTCCAGACATGAAAACAGACTCAAAATAAATGAAAATAAGAAAATATCTAGAATTTAAAACAAGATGATGGAACGTTCCAGACATGAAAACATCAAAATAAATGAAATAAGAATATACTAGATTTAAACAAGATGATGGAACGTTCCAGACATGAAAACAGCTCAAAATAAAATGAAAATAAGAAATATCTAGAATTTAAAACAAGATGATGGAACGTTCCAGACATGAAAAACAGACTCAAAATAAATGAAAATAAGAAATATCTTAATTTAAAACAAGATGATGGAACGTTCCAGACATGAAAACAGACTCAAAATAAATGAAAATAAGAATATCTAGAATTTAAAACAAGATGATGGAACGTTCCAGACATGAAAACAGATCAAAATAAATGAAAATAAGAAATATCTAGAAATTAAAACAAGATGAGGAAACGTTCCAGACATGGAAACAAGACTACATAAATGAAAATAAAAAGATGAAATATCTGAATTTAAAAAAGATGATTGGAACGTTCCAGACATTGAAAACAGACTCAAAATAAATGAAAATAAGAAATATCTAGAATTTAAAACAAGATGATGGAACGTTCCAGACATGAAAACAGACTCAAAATAAAATGAAAAAATAAGAAATATCTAGAATTTAAAACAAGATGATGGAACGTTCCAGACATGGAAAACAGACTCAAAATAAATGAAATAATAAGAAATATCTAGAATTTAAAACACGATGATGGAACCAGCTTACGATGAAACACAGACTCAAAATAAATGAAAATAAGAAATATCTAGAATTTAAAACAAGATGATGGAACGTCCAGACATGAAAACAGACTCAAAATAAATTGAAAATAAGAAATATCTAGAATTTAAACAAGATTGATGGAACGTTCCGACATAGAATGAAAACAGACTACAAAATAAATGGAAAATAAGAATATCTAGAATTTAAACAACGAATGATGGAACGTTTCCAGACATGAAAACAGACTCAAAATAAATGAAAATAAGAAATATCTGAATTTAAAACAAGATGATGGAACGTTCCAGAACATGAAAACAGACTCAAATAAATGAAAATAAGAAATATCTAGAATTTAAAACAAGATGATGGAACGTTCCAGAACATGAAAACAGACTCAAAATAAATGAAAATAAGAAATATCTAGAATTTAAAACAAGATGATGGAACGTTCCAGAACATGAAAACAGACTCAAAATAAATGAAAATAAGAAATATCTAGAATTTAAAACAAGATGATGGAACGTTCCAGAAAACATGAAAAAGACTCAAAATAAATGAAAATAAGAATATCTAGAATTTTAAAACAAGATGATGGAACGTTCCAGACATGAAAACAGACTCAAAATAAATGAAAATAAGAAATATCTAGAATTTAAAACAAGATGATGGAACGTTCCAGACATGAAAACAGACTCAAAATAAATGAAAATAAGAAATATCTAGAATTTAAACAACGATGATGGAACGTTCCAGACATGAAAACAGACTCAAATAAAATGAAAATAAGAAATATCTAGAATTTAAAACAAGATGATGGAACGTTCCAGACATGAAAACAGACTCAAATAAATGAAAATAAGAAATATCTAGAATTTAAAACAAGATGATGGAACGTCCAGACATGAAAACAGACTCAAAATTAAATGAAAATAAGAATATCTAGAATTTAAAACAAGATGATGGAACGTTCCAGAAAATGAAAACAGACTCAAAATAAATGAAAATAAGAAATATCTAGAATTTAAAACAAGATGATGGAACGTTCCAGACATGAAAACAGACTCAAAATAAATGAAAATAAGAAATATCTAGAATTTAAAACAAGATGATGAACGTTCCAGACATGAAAACAGACTCAAAATAAATAAAATAAAGAAATATCTAGAATTTAAAACAAGTGATGGAACGTTCCAGACATGAAAACAGACTCAAAATAAATGAAAATAAGAAATATCTAGAATTTAAAACAAGATGATGGAACGTTCCAGACATGAAAACAGACTCAAATAAATAAAATAAGAAATATCTAGAATTTAAAACAAGATGATGGAACGTTCCAGACATGAAAACAGACTCAAAATAAATGAAATAAGAAATATCTAGAATTTAAAACAAGATGATGGAACGTTCCAGAACATGAAAACAGACTCAAAATAAATGAAAATAAGGAAATATCTAGAATTTAAAACAAGATGATGGAACGTTCCAGAAAACATGAAAACAGACTCAAATAAATGAAAATAAGAAATATCTAGAATTAAAACAAGATGATGGAACGTTCCAGAAAACATGAAAACAGACTCAAAATAAATGAAATAAGAAATATCTAGAATTTAAAACAAGATGATGGAACGTTCCAGACATGAAAACAGACTCAAAATAAATGAAAATAAGAAATATCTAGAATTTAAAACAGATGATGGAACGTTCCAAAAACATGAAAACAGACTCAAAATAAATGAAAATAAGAAATATCTAGAATTTAAAACAAGATGATGGAACGTTCCAGAAAAATGAAAACAGACTCAAAATAATGAAAATAAGAAATATCTAGAATTTAAAACAAGATGATGGAACGTTCCAGACATGAAAACAGACTCAAAATAAATGAAAATAAGAAATATCTAGAATTTAAAACAAGAATGTGAACGTTCCAGAACATGAAAACAGACTCAAAATAAATGAAATAAGAAATATCTAGAATTTAAAACAAGATGATGGAACGTTCCAGAAACATGAAAACAGACTCAAATAAATGAAAATAAGAAATATCTAGAATTTAAAACAAGATGATGGAACGTTCCAGACATGAAAACAGACTCAAAATAAATGAAAATAGAATATCTAGAATTTAAAACAAGATGATGGAACGTTCAGACATGAAACAGACTCAAAATAAATGAAAAAGAAATATCTAGAATTTAAAACAAGATGATGGAACGTTCCAGACATGAAAACAGACTCAAAATAAATGAAAATAAGAAATATCTAGAATTTAAAACAAGATGATGGAACGTTCCAGACATGAAAACAGACTCAAAATAAATGAAAATAAGAAATATCTAGAATTTAAAACAAGATGATGGAACGTTCCAGAACATGAAAACAGACTCAAAATAAATGAAAATAAGAAATATCTAGAATTTAAAACAAGATGATGGAACGTTCCAGACATGAAAACAGACTCAAAATAAATGAAAATAAGAAATATCTAGAATTTAAAACAAGATGATGGAACGTTCGAAACATGAAAACAGACTCAAAATAAATGAAAATAAGAAATATCTAGAATTTAAAACAGATGATGGAACGTTCCAGAACATGAAAACAGACTCAAAATAAATGAAATAAGAAATATCTAGAATTTAAAACAAGATGATGGAACGTTCGCAAGACATGAAACAGACTCAAAATAAAATGAAAATAAGAAATATCTAGAATTTAAAACAAGAGATGATGAACGTTCCAGAACATGAAAACAGACTCAAAATAAATGAAAAAAGAAATATCTAGAATTTAAAACAAGATGATGGACGTCCAGACATGAAAACAGACTCAAAATAAATGAAAATAAAAAATATCTAGAATTTAAAACAAGATGAATGGACGTTCCAGACATGAAAACAGACTCAAAATAAATGAAAATAAAAGAATATCTAGATTTTAAAACAAGATGATGGAACGTTCCAGAAACATGAAAACAGACTCAAAATAAATGAAATAAGAAATATCTAGAATTTAAAACAAGATGATGGAACGTTCAGACATGAAAACAGACTCAAAATAAATGAAAATAGAAATATCTAGAATTTAAAACAAGATGATGGAACGTTCCAGAACATGAAACAGACTCAAAATAAATGAAAATAAGAAATATCTAGAATTTAAAACAAGTGATGGAACGTTCCAGACATGAAAACAGACTCAAATAAATGAAAATAAGAAATATCTAGAATTTTAAACAAGATGATGGACGTTCCAGAACATGAAAACAGACTCAAAATAAATGAAAATAAGAAATATCTAGATTTAAAACAAGATGATGGAACGTTCCAGACATGAAAACAGACTCAAAATAAATGAAAATAAGAAATATCTAGAATTTAAAACAAGATGAGGAACGTTCCAGACATGAAAACAGACTCAAAATAAATGAAAATAAGAATATCTAGAATTTAAATAACAAAGATGATGGAACGTTCCAGACAGAAAACAGACTCAAAATAAATGAAAATAAGAAATATCTAGAATTTAAAACAAGATGATGGACAGTTCCAGACATGAAAACAGACTCAAAATAAAATAAATAAAGAAATATCTAGAATTTAAAACAAGATGATGAACGTTCCAGACATGAAACAGACTCAAAATAAATGAAAATAGAAATATTCTAGAATTTAAAACAAGATGATGGAACGTTCCAGACATGAAACAGAATCAAAATAAATGAAAATAAGAAATATCTAGAATTTAAAACAAGATGATGGAACGTTCCAGAAACATGAAAACAGACTCAAATAAATGAAAATAAAAATATCTAGAATTTAAAACAAAGATGATGGAAGTCCAGACATGAAACAGACTCAAAATAAATGAAAATGAGAAATATCCTAGAATTTAAAAACAAGATGAATGGAACGTTCCAGACATGAAAAACAGACTCAAAATAAATGAAAATAAGAAATATCTAGAATTTAAAACAAGATGATGGAACGTTCCAGACATGAAAACAGACTCAAAATAAATGAAAATAGAAATATCTAGAATTTAAAACAAGATGATGGAACGTTCCAGACATGAAAACAGACTCAAAATAAATGAAAATAAGAAATATCTAGAATTTAAAACAAGATGATGGAACGTTCCAGACATGAAAACAGACTCAAAATAAATGAAAATAAGAAATATCTAGAATTTAAAACAAGATGATGGAACGTTCCAGACATGAAAACAGACTCAAAATAAATGAAAATAAGAAATATCTAGAATTTAAAACAAGATGATGGAACGTTCCAGACATGAAAACAGACTCAAAATAAATGAAAATAAGAAATATCTAGAATTTAAAACAAGATGATGGAACGTTCCAGACATGAAAACAGACTCAAAATAAATGAAAATAAGAAATATCTAGAATTTAAAACAAGATGATGGAACGTTCCAGACATGAAAACAGACTCAAAATAAATGAAAATAAGAAATATCTAGAATTTAAAACAAGATGATGGAACGTTCCAGACATGAAAACAGACTCAAAATAAATGAAAATAAGAAATATCTAGAATTTAAAACAAGATGATGGAACGTTCCAGACATGAAAACAGACTCAAAATAAATGAAAATAAGAAATATCTAGAATTTAAAACAAGATGATGGAACGTTCCAGACATGAAAACAGACTCAAAATAAATGAAAATAAGAAAATATCTAGAATTTAAAACAAGATGATGGAACGTTCCAGACATGAAAACAGACTCAAAATAAATGAAAATAAGAAATATCTAGAATTAAAAACAAGATGATGGAACGTTCCAGACATGAAAACAGACTCAAAATAAATGAAAATAAGAAATATCTAGAATTTAAAAACAAGATGATGGAACGTTCCAGACATGAAAACAGACTCAAAATAAATGAAAATAAGAAATATCTAGAATTTAAAACAAGATGATGGAACGTTCCAGACATGAAAACAGACTCAAAATAAATGAAAATAAGAAATATCTAGAATTTAAAACAAGATGATGGAACGTTCCAGACATGAAAACAGACTCAAAATAAATGAAAATAAGAAATATCTAGAATTTAAAAACAAGATGATGGAACGTTCCAGACATGAAAAAGACTCAAAATAATGAAAATAGAAATATCTAGAATTTAAAACAAGATGATGGAACGTTCCAGACATGAAAACAGACTCAAATAAATGAAAATAAGAAATATCTAGAATTTAAAACAAGATGATGGAACGTTCCAGACATGAAAACAGACTCAAAATAAATGAAAATAAGAAATATCTAGAATTTAAAACAAGATGATGGAACGTTCCAGACATGAAAACAGACTCAAAATAAATGAAAATAAGAAATATCTAGAATTTAAAACAAGATGATGGAACGTTCCAGACATGAAAACAGACTCAAAATAAATGAAAATAAGAAATATCTAGAATTTAAAACAAGATGATGGAACGTTCCAGACATGAAAACAGACTCAAAATAAATGAAAATAAGAAATATCTAGAATTTAAAACAAGATGATGGAACGTTCCAGACATGAAAACAGACTCAAAATAAATGAAAATAAGAAATATCTAGAATTTAAAACAAGATGATGGAACGTTCCAGACATGAAAACAGACTCAAAATAAATGAAAATAAGAAATATCTAGAATTTAAAACAAGATGATGGAACGTTCCAGACATGAAAACAGACTCAAAATAAATGAAATAAGAAATATCTAGAATTTAAAACAAGATGATGGAACGTTCCAGACATGAAAACAGACTCAAAATAAATGAAAATAAGAAATATCTAGAATTTAAAACAAGATGATGGAACGTTCCAGACATGAAAACAGACTCAAAATAAATGAAAATAGAAAATATCTAGAATTTAAAACAAGATGATGGAACGTTCCAGACATGAAAACAGACTCAAAATAAATGAAAATAAGAAATATCTAGAATTTAAAACAAGATGATGGAACGTTCCAGACATGAAAACAGACTCAAAATAAATGAAAATAAGAAATATCTAGAATTTAAAACAAGATGATGGAACGTTCCAGACATGAAAACAGACTCAAAATAAATGAAAATAAGAAATATCTAGAATTTAAAACAAGATGATGGAACGTTCCAGACATGAAAACAGACTCAAAATAAATGAAAATAAGAAATATCTAGAATTTAAACAAGATGATGGAACGTTCCAGACATGAAAACAGACTCAAAATAAATGAAAATAAGAAATATCTAGAATTTAAAACAAGATGATGGAACGTTCCAGACATGAAAACAGACTCAAAATAAATGAAAATAAGAAATATCTAGAATTTAAAACAAGATGATGGAACGTTCCAGACATGAAAACAGACTCAAATAAATGAAAATAAGAAATATCTAGAATTTAAAACAAGATGATGGAACGTTCCAGACATGAAAACAGACTCAAAATAAATGAAAATAAGAAATATCTAGAATTTAAAACAAGATGATGGAACGTTCCAGACATGAAAACAGACTCAAAATAAATGAAAATAAGAAATATCTAGAATTTAAAACAAGATGATGGAACGTTCCAGACATGAAAACAGACTCAAAATAAATGAAAATAAGAAATATCTAGAATTTAAAACAAGATGATGGAACGTTCCAGACATGAAAACAGACTCAAAATAAATGAAAATAAGAAATATCTAGAATTTAAAACAAGATGATGGAACGTTCCAGACATGAAAACAGACTCAAATAAAATGAAAATAAGAAATATCTAGAATTTAAAACAAGATGATGGAACGTTCCAGACATGAAAACAGACTCAAAATAAATGAAAATAAGAAATATCTAGAATTTAAAACAAGATGATGGAACGTTCCAGACATGAAAACAGACTCAAAATAAATGAAAATAAGAAATATCTAGAATTTAAAACAAGATGATGGAACGTTCCAGACATGAAAACAGACTCAAAATAAATGAAAATAAGAAATATCTAGAATTTAAAAACAAGATGATGGAACGTTCCAGACATGAAAACAGACTCAAAATAAATGAAAATAAGAAATATCTAGAATTTAAAACAAGATGATGGAACGTTCCAGACATGAAAACAGACTCAAAATAAATGAAAATAAGAAATATCTAGAATTTAAAACAAGATGATGGAACGTTCCAGACATGAAAACAGACTCAAAATAAATGAAAATAAGAAATATCTAGAATTTAAAACAAGATGATGGAACGTTCCAGACATGAAAACAGACTCAAAATAAATGAAAATAAGAATATCTAGAATTTAAAACAAGATGATGGAACGTTCCAGACATGAAAACAGACTCAAAATAAATGAAAATAAGAAATATCTAGAATTTAAGACAAGATGATGGAACGTTCCAGACATGAAAACAGACTCAAATAAATGAAAATAAGAAATATCTAGAATTTAAAACAAAATCTAGAATATCTAGAATTAAAAAACAAAAACAAAAAAATGAATAGCAGGCATAAGCCCCTCTCTCTGTCATAATGCTGTTATGAGTCCCTACCATAAAACTAGTTTCATAGCCACTTTTTTTTAAGCTTTAATTTTTACATAGAGAATATTTGATCAAGATTCAACTTAAATGTATGAATTTGAAAAAAAAAATCAATTGCTAATATTTTATATTAAAGCTTAACTAAAAACATTCAATGCTTTCTTTCAAAAATCAATACTTCAGTCAGTACAACATAGGTACCACCAATTTTCCCTGTGAAATTTACCCCCCCTATATTTAACACAATTAAATTTGCATAAAGGTTAATATTATCTTGAAACTTTTTTGTCCATTCGAAAGAAGAAACATTAAACAAACTCCTGATGATCTAAAAAAAAATTTCAGCTTACAGAAATAATGAAAATTATGATTGAAAAACAATGTTTTCATTTTTGCACCGTTAAATCAACTGAAATTTAACGTAGCCAAAAACAAGTTACGGCAAGAGGATTTTTAAAAAATTCTATGAAAAATCAATTAATGGTCCGATTTTCACGAAAATTCCCAGAATTGCTTTTCTTTTGATGAAAATATGTCTGAAATAGTTTTTTTTACTAAAATATATCAGGGGAAATATTTTTTACGAGGTCTACTTCCCCTATTTTATTTTATGAGATATGAAAAAAATGAACCGGAAAAAAACGATTTTTACTTTTTTCTATAAATATATATTTTTAAAAATAGTTTCCTTTTTTGAAGTCATAATCACCTTAAATATTTTTTCTAGATTAATGAAAATAATTAAACATTTTTAACAAAAATCACTGCTAAAATGACACAAATCTTCATTGGGTTGGTGGATGCTTGGATGGTTAGGTTTTACGGCATGTCAACTGATTGGGTCATTTTATGCCAAATATGTTTTTGTTTTATTCATTCTTTTTTAAACTCATTTTTTCTATTTAACCCATAGATGGGACCCTAAAAAATACTACCAATCTGAGTTAGAGTATACCAGGGAGTAATGGGAATGAAGGGGTACACCACATCCCCCAGAGCCCTAGAACTGGAACTTCACCATCGGATGGAGTTTAACGCCACACTCAGCACATTAAGACCCTCGGCCACAGCCTTTTAGCACATATAAGATAAAAAGGGTTGGGGCTTGCCATAAGGGCGATAGGGTTGGGACAATCATATAGGTACTAGGGCTTGACGTAGTAGGGCTTGATCAGAGGGGGTTTTCCGGCCCCCCCTCTAGCCTAAGTAATAGTCTAAGTGGAGTGCTGTATATCACTATATATATATTTACCAACTCCTCCGCACGAGCAGGATACGACACAAGGTCAATTTCTTAAGCGGAGTTTAACAGGTTTGAATTCAGAGTTTTCCTTCTCCTAGACTGGTTGCCTAACCAAGGTTAAAGAGCCCAGTCTGCCCTACTATTTACCCATAGCTGGAGGGAGAGTATGATTCATACCTTTCCCAAGGGTATTAGTATTGTATATCACTATATATGGTGTGTCAGGATATTTAAGGGTGGAGGCATCCAAGTAAATTCACCCAAAGTTGCAACAAATGAATTCTGTTCATTCTCAACAGAAAATGGAGAAGAAAACGCATTCGTTTATATTTGCATTGATGTGTATCCATCTGTCTACGAAAGACGATAGCGTAGTGTCCAATTTTTATCTTTTAACTACATGGCCTGAGCGGTTTCATATGGAAGATGAGCTGTTATCCAAGCAGCAAATCCTCCCTCTCCACACTGCTGATGTAATCCAAAGGAAAGGAAGGGAACCAATGCAGTTTTGCAGCGGTAGTGTCGCAGGAGTTGCTGGGTAGCAACTATCCTATTTTATCCATTCAACATTTTCTATCTTTTAATTTTCATTTTAACACACACACACACACACACACACACACACATATATATATATATATATATATATATATATATATATGTGTGTGTGTGTGTGTGTGTGTGTGTGTGTGTGTGTGTGTGTGTGTAAAAATGGAAAAGGAAATGAATCCGACAATATGAGGAAAAATGAGTAAAGATAAGAAATGTAAATGGATAAAATGAATTTAATCGATATCACATTAATCGATATCACTTACACATGTGTTTCGGTCAGTTTATGTGTGTGAAAATATTTCGCACACATACAAGAATCGACCTTCATCATAAAAATAAATGTTTCAGTCTGAGGAAGGTCGATTCTTGTATGTGTGCGAAATATTTTCACACACATAAACTGACCGAAACACATGTGTAAGTGATATCGATTAATGTGATATCGATTAAATTCATTTTATCCATTTACATTTCTTTTCTTTACTCATTTTTCCTCATATATATATATATATATATATATATATATATATATATATATGTAGAATTAAACAAAAGACACATCTGTTTAACAATTTTATTAACGATCTTTTCGAGCTTTCTGGCCAACTTTTAATGTTTGGGTGGAATTCGTGGATAAGTCCACCAAGGTTCAGGTCCCCAGTACTTTCGGCACTTCGAAGTGCCATCATCAGGGGTGATGTGTTCAAGTTTTTTAAAAATTGAATTAATGTGGAGGCTGGAAGGAGAAGAATTAATGAGAAAGGTGTTATAGGCATTTTAAAATGTGTGTACTGCATTAGAAATTAATTTTGTTTAAGGATGGTTTGTATTATTTTATGTATAGAGCTTCTAGTATTTGGAGTTTTTGTTTATTTTTTTCTTTGTACAGAATGTGTGTATTTTCCGTTAAGATATTTCGGTAATTAGAATGGGGGCATTAATGTAATTTTAGGTGTTGTTAAACAGGAGATGTGTATTTTGTTTAATTCTACATGTATAAATGAAAGAATGCTGCCCAAATACACACACACACACACACACACACACACACACACACATATATTATATATATATATATATATATATATAATATTTGATTATTAATAATACTATTGGTATAAATGTATTTTTTAAATTTGTTTTGAAAGAAAGAATATATTTTATCTTCTACGTCTTTCATTTGTTATTTTCATTCTTTATTTTCAGTTTAAAATGAAGAAGAAAATCAGAACAAGAATGTTTTTCATTCCTTCCTCATCTCTCCTTCATTTCTTCCTCATCACCATTCTATATTTCACGCATGCGCAGAAAGAGAGCTCAATTCCAAAGGTCATTTGCAATGAGTGAAGAACTGGTTAAGACACTTGTTGAGTTGTTTAAAGACACACATTTAAAATGTCATTGGATATTAAAGACGGTTCACAAAACTGGGGGTCAAAATTATTTCTCACTAATCTATATATTAACACTCGTGTTCCTTAATCTTCCGACCGTTATCATCTTGTAACACCCTCTGGTTAAAAATGAGACCGTCCAAGAAGAATTGCCAAAATGATTATCAGCTGTTGCTTATCCACCGAATTCTTATTTCTTATGAGCGTCGTTATCTCAGCTAAGTAATCGACCATTCTGTTTTTGAAAGGTAAGAAAAAGGACATACTACACAGAAAGATTTAGAAAGAAAGAAAGAAAGAAAGAAAGAAAAAAAAGAAAGAAAGAAAGCTATATGTTAATACTCGTGTTCCTCAATTTTACAATCGTTATCATCTTGCAACATCCTCTGTTTAAAAAATGTAAATCCTGTGAACCAGGTGTTGCTTATCCGCCGAATTCTTATTTCTTATGAGTGCTGTCACCTCAGTTAATTAATGAACTATTCAGTTTTTATTATAAAGAAACAAAAGGAAGAAAAAGGACATGCTACTGAAAAGATATAAGAAAGAAGGAAAAGAGAGAGGGAGAGTAGGAAGAAGATAGAGAGAAGAGGTGAGCGCGTAGAAGCGATAACGCTAATCTGTTTCAATCGAACATAATTAAAAGATGAAAAGAAGGAAAGAAAGAAAGAAAAGAGTGAGAGAATATAAAATCAAGATTAATACATATTTTACATATTGAACTATTTCGCAATAGCTCTTAAGTAAACATATCAAACGTTGTAATAATTGAATTATCATACTGTTGTATATCCACAGGCCCTGCTACGGGAGTCATCGCCATGATCATAGAGAGAGAGAGACAGACAGACAGAGAGAGACAGAGACAGAGACAGAGACAGAGAGAGAGAGTTCTATTCTAAAGGGCGAGACACTTGTTGAGTTGTTGAAAGACAGATTTAAAATGTCATTGGATATTAATGCTGGTTCATGAAACTGGGGGTCAAAATTTTTTTCACTAATCTATATATTAATACTCGTGTTCCTTAATCTTCTGACCGTTATCATCTTGCAACGCTCTCAGGTTAAAAATGAGTCCAAATTATCCAAATTGTCCAAGATGAAATGCAAAAATATAAATCCTGATTCATGTCGTGTTGTTTTTCTGCCAAATTCTTATTTCTTATGGCTAAATAATGGACCATTCCGTCTTTATTATAAAGAAAGAAAGGGAAGATAAAGACCAGATACACAAAAATAATAATAAGAAGAAGAAAGAATGAAAGAAAAAAGAAAGAAAGAAAGAAAAAGAGTCCGGGAAGATAGAGAGGAGATGAGCTCGCGGAAGTAATAACGCTAATTTGTTTAAATCAAACATTATAAAAAGATGAAAAGAAGGAAAGAGATCAGGAAAGTGAAAGAGTTAAATCAAGATTATTATACGTTTTACGCCTGGAACTATTTAGCAATAGCTCTTAAGTGAACATATCAAACGTTGTAATAATTAAATTATCATACTGTTGTATATCCACAGGTCCTGCAAGTCAAGATTATTATACTTTTTTACATATTGAACTATTTAGCTATAGCTCTTAAGTAAACATATCAAACGTTGTAATAATTAAATTATCATACTGTTGTATATCCACAGGTCCTGTTATAGGTCTCATCATCGTGCTATATTTCGAGTATGT
>CM042159.1:90583013-90588013 GCA_023376005.1 Doryteuthis pealeii | reverse complement strand
AATTTAATTAAAACAGTTACGGCTAATTTGAAACCAACCCCATGGCCGCACACCGGGGATTGCCTTCTAAGTGTGGCCTTGAGCTTCGGATAGTCACGCTACGTAGAGCTCATAAAACGGTAAACTCAAAAACACTCGAATATTTATATATATATATATATATATATATCTTATTATAATGGAGATTGTGTGTTTTTCTGTCTGTAACCGAAACTATATTACTACTCAAGTCACAACTCCCTTAATTATTTACGTCAAATTCTCCATGATTTCATTCTTTTAAACCTTCAGTTATTAATAAAAATTGTTTTACATTATTAAACTGTTGATCATATCTACGTACTAATAATATGCAATTGTATTTATATATACAACAAAATAGCGGTTTACAGTTTGAACGAGAACGCTAATTTGCATATTGATATTTAAAATTTTATTTTAATAAATACGTGCTTGGTATTATTGATTTCTAATTGTTTGGTTTTATCTTAAGAAATATAAACAAAAATCTTGTGGATAAATCTTAAAAGAAATGTATTTACAAGAAGAAATAACTGTAATATTATCCTTTACTTCCTATTTTAACTAAATAGTTAAATTAGGAAAATTTACCAATGAAGCAGGGGAGTAATGGAAAATGATGGAATAGTTAGTTTCAAAGTTGTTCTATTTTTCGATTATACCCCCTCTGTTGCAGATCTTTTTATCTGCATTCTTAGTCAGTTTCATTAGCCTTTCTAATTTAATATGATATTTTATTATATCAAAACTTAAATACTTGTACCCGGAGGGTGCATATATTTGCTAGTATATATAATTTCTCATTTAACGAATGGATGTGCTCAGTTACTGACTATTTTTTGTGGCTTCTTTCGAGGAATATCATTTTTTACAAAAATCTGTTTCTAAAAACTTATTTAAAAGACCTTCAAAAAGTCTTTTAAAAAACAAGCAACTCCCCCATAAGAGCAGGATGTGACACAAGGCCAATATTCAAGCAGAATTTCATCAGTGTCATCTTCAGGTCGTCCTAGAAGCATGGATATCAACGACTCTCTCTCTCTCTCTCTCTCTCTCTCTCTCTCTCTCTCTCTCTCTCTCTCTCTCAATCGTCTCTATGGGTCATCGCCCCGGGATGAAATTTGGTTGGCAAAAAAAACCTCTAAAAATCATCTGTTAACAAACAACCGGGTGTTGACAGTGTAAATGAAAAAATGTACTTATGAATCAGCAAAGCAAAAGGGGTGCCTAAAGGTCATATGGTCCAAAAGAATAATAGTGAGATTTTATTTAATTTCTTCTGTTCTGTAGTTTTTGTATCATCAGTTAGAAATTTTTTGATTTTTGATTTTTCTCAATAATTTAAAAAATTGCTTTTATTTCACACAAGGTAAACATTATCTTTTTTTTTTTTAAATAAAAATCTTCCTTGTTTATATTATTTGGATTTTTCAGACTATTGTCCTCATCTTTACTGTGGTTATTTCCTATAATTCCTACATAAAAAAGGGGGACAACTCTGATTGACTGATAAGTTATTTATTTATTGATCTACTAGGAAAAAGTATTAAGGGTTAGTTTAATGGGAAAATAAATAAATAATTTATCAGTCAATCAGAGTGGTTCCCCTTTTTATGTTGGAGTTATAGGAAATAACCTTTATTGTTAAATACTCAACGTTTCAGCCAATATGCCTGTTAGAAGGAGTTAGTATACTGTTGATTTGAACAACACCTAAGCACAACTGAACTGGTGCCCAAAGCAGCTGGTATTTATGGCACTCAGCAACCAATCTAGAAAAAGAAAACACTGAATTCAAATCAGTTAAACTAAGCTTAAGCAATTAACAATGCATCATATTGCACTCGTACGAAGGAATTGGTTTGTTTTGTTTTGTTTTGTTTTACGGCGTATCAACCGCGGTGGATCATTTAATGCCGACAAAGTTTTGAAATAAATTAACTCTTTATGGATACCCAATATTCTTATAAATAAATGTTACTATTTAACCCATAGATGGGACCCTAACAGGTACTACCACTCCGGGTCAGAGTGAACCAGGGAACACTGGTGATGAAGAGGTGCTCCACATTCCCCAGACCTCACCATCATATAGAATTTAACATTATTCCCAGGATATAAAGATCCTCTGCCTTCTAGCACCCATATGATAAAAACGGTTGGGGCTTGCCAATAGGGTTGGGTCAATCATATACGTGCTAGGGCTTGACATGACTAGCCGATTGATCCGAGGGGGCATCTCCGACCGTCCGTCTAGCCTAAGTAAGGGTCTAAGTGGAGTATTGCATGTCATAGACTGCTAATCCACCAGGATTCCGTCCTTAAGCATCACATGTCACCACCCACGACCAACAGCTGGCCCCATTGGGGGGTTCTTACTCCTCTGTAGGGTGTTGTATACTGGCATCAACTTCTATATATGTTGCGTACTGGTATCAGTTTCCATTATGTTATATAGCGGCTTCTTCAAATTCACGCTGCTAAATCGGCGTACGTATCGTAGCGGGTATATTGCGGGTATCGTCGCTAACCCTAGACGATGTGTGTAGTTGTCGTTTAATGAAATCTACAACACATGGGTATAGTAGGAGTTGACTTTATTTCTCTCATCGGCTGGTGGGTGGCGAGCGTGACAATAGAAATGCCCCAGGGTTGACAATGACTACTACTGCTGCTGGGATGACTAGCGTTGGTGTGACCGTGAGTGCGGTCACTCACTTGTTCTCCGTCCGCTGTCTCCTGTCTGACACTCGATGGTCTGCCTCTGGCTGACTTCCTTTTATATATCTCAAACTCCTACGCGTTTTCTTTGTTACACTTATCAGCGGACAAATCTATTTCCGAACTTATTGTTACCCATCCTTCTTTGTTCGCTTTACCCGGAACAAGTCCTTTGTTACTCTTTTCGTCTTCTCCCTGCCTTGATCCAACCGGAAGACCCTATTTCCGTTTTCACCTTCTTTTAAATATCTTCAATATACAACATAGAGGTGGAGTCGGTGTATTCCAAAGCCGACAGGGCTACGGAGGAGTTTGTAATGTCTGTACTGTTATAACCTAATGAAACGCTTGGAGAAAAAGCAACGCGGGAACTACACAAGAACGGCTCCTCCTGTTTTGAACAAATACCAGGAAATGGACTCGTTGACCAAAGTTCAATTCCTGGACGAGGCTGTTTACATTTCACATAACACTAATACCCTTATAAAAGGTATGAATCCTATTTTTTTCCCTCCAGCTATGAGTAAATAAGAGGTCAGACTGGGCACTTGCTTAGGTAACCAGT
This sequence comes from Doryteuthis pealeii, assembly GCA_023376005.1. NCBI lineage: Eukaryota > Metazoa > Mollusca > Cephalopoda > Myopsida > Loliginidae > Doryteuthis > Doryteuthis pealeii. The sequence goes on along the minus strand of CM042159.1, from coordinate 90,584,706 downwards.
CTAGGAGAAGGAAAACTCTGAATTCAAACTGTGCCAGATGTCTGCTTCTACTTATAGACTCGCCGATAACCATGTGACCAACCTATTGACCAACCACTGGCAGTATTCTGCTGCTGATATTATTATTTATACTGGCTGTTCTGGTCATACCTACTCATAACTACTTGAACCTTCGTGGACGACGGAACATAGGATTATATCACTGGACCTTTTAACACTACGTAGGATTCCAAAACTTAGGACTTATTCACTTACCAAAGTATTCTATAACTCAGGACTTATTCACTTACCAAAGGATTCCATAACTCAGGACTTATTCACTTACCAACGGATTCTATAACTCAGGACTTATTCACTTCCCAAAGGATTCTATATCACAAGACTTATTCACTTCCCAAAGGATTCTATAACTCAGGACTTATTCACTTACCAAAGGATTCCATAACTCAGGACTTATTCACTTACCAAAGGATTCTATATCACAGGACTTATTCACTTACCAAAGGATTCTATATCACAGACTTATTCACTTACCAAAGGATTCTATAACTCAGACTTACTTACTTATTTACTTTGAGTTCTTTACAACTGGCCAAGGATGGCGGCCAGATACTTAACACAAACCTGTTAAACTCCTCTTAAGAAATTAAACCATGTGTCACATCCCACTTGTGCGGAGGGTAGGCTGATTGGTCAAGTTTTACAGCATGTCAAACCTTGTTGGGTTATTTCTTGCTAAAGACGTTTTGATTTATTCTTTCTTGGTGAGCTTTCAATAAGAATTTTAAACACATTATTTTCTTTTATTTAACCCATAGTTTGGACCCTAACAGGTACTACCACTCCGGGTCAGAGTGGACCTGGGAGAAATGGCGATGAAGTGGTACTCCACACTCTCCAAATGTTCCAGAATTGGAACCCCAACAATAGAGGCAGTTTAAAGTCATACCCATCTATGAGTTAAATAGAAAAGATGATTTTGAAAAAAAACATATTTAAAAAATGAGACTTAACACATTTTGAATACCCATCAATAGAACAAAACATATTTGGCATAAGATAACCCAACAAGGGTTGACATGCCATAAACTCGAACCAACCTACGAACCAACCAACTATATATAGAAGACAAATAAAAAAACAAACTTTACCGTTTGATACAGATACGTGAGCATTTACAGTCTTTCTGTATGTATATATGAATTCTAAATTCAAACATGCTAAACACCGCTTAAGGAATTGACCATGTGTCACATCCTGCTCGTGCGAAAGTGTTGGTAAGTATATATAGAGAACAGATAAAAAAACACAGTATACAACCTTTGATATATATATATGTATATATGTGTGAATAAAAGGCCTTAAATACCATGGGTATGGACCATTTCCACTCACGAGTGGAAATGGTTCATAACCACGATACTCATGGTATTTAAGGCCTTTTATTCACAAATAACTTTGCTCTGTTTACAATAATTAAACATTGAGCCCTCATACGGAACTTGAACGCTACAACAAACTACTAGTAGAGAATTAGGACCAGCCTAGAATCACCTTGGTACCGCACAAAAAAAGTATATATATATATATATATATATATATATATATATATGTGTGTGTGTGTGTGTGTGTGTGTGTGTGTTGTCTTTCTATATGAATTTGGAATTCAAACCTGTTAAACTCCGCTTAAGGA
>CM042159.1:90575513-90578013 GCA_023376005.1 Doryteuthis pealeii | reverse complement strand
TATATATATCAGCTTTGTGCGGATTCTGGATGCTGCACAGTGGACGTCCCGGGAGTGATGACCGATAGGGATGATTGTCGAGAGATTGTCATGGAAATCCATGCAACCGGTACAACATGATGATGACGAATAACAAATGGTATGATTATTTATTATCTAGTTTTTTTTGTTTTTGTTTTTGTTTTTGTTTTTTCCTATAGATTTAATAAATTGTTTTCAGATTTATATAATTTCAATTTGTTTGAATAAACTAGCAAGAATATGTGTAAGTATTTAAGTTTTAATGTAATGCAATATATCAAATTAGAAAGACTAACGAAAATAAATAAGAACGCATATAAAAAGATTACACTGATTTTGAGTATATCTTAATTGGTATCTATATAAAATCATTCGTAGGATAGTAATCTAATTATTACAACATTTGGTATGTTTACTTAAGAGCTATTACAATTGGTCAATATGTAAAAGGTATAATGATATTGATTTAACTCTCTTTTTTCCCTTCTTTTCATCTTGTCATTATGTTCTATAAAAACCGATTCGCGTTATCGCTCCCGCGCGCTCACAGCTTCTTTCTATCTTTACTCATCTCTCTTTATTTTTGTTTTCTTTCTTATTATATTTTTCTGTGTAGCATGTCCTTTTTCTTCCCTTTATTTCTTTATAATAAAAAGAAATGGCCCGTTATTAAGTTGATGGGACGACACCTATAAGAAATAAGAATTCGTCGGATAAGCAAAACCAGATAATCAGGATTGACATTTTTGGATTTCATTTCGGACGGTTTGGACTGTCTCAGTTTTAACCAAAGGGTGTTGCCAGGTGATAATGTTCGTATAATTTAAGAACAAGAGTATTAATATATAGATTCCCTTTTTGTCGAGGCGCGGGGGGGGATTACGTCAGTAGGGAGCTGCAACAATGTAATACTGTTGCGTTTTCGGGTCTCTTTGTTTTTTTGTGATTTGAAATATTACACAAACTAGTACAAAATAAAAAAACACCCTCCGGGCGATGTAAAAATAAATTTTTGAAAGATATTGCTTGAGGAGGTGGAAGCTAAAAATTAAATGTCGGAGAGTTTGAACCATAAATCATGAAATCATCAAATCTATTAAAGGAGTAAAAAAAAAATAAAACAATTTGAAATCGAAACTAAGTTCTATTAACTTTGAATATCTATTAAAATAAAACAAACTATATATAAATATATTATACCTTCCTCATTGTTTTAAAAAACAATGAGGACTGTCTAATGATGCATGCTCAAATTTTGAGTGTATTTATTCTGTTATGACGATTTCGGGTATAGTGACGTAAGCAGTGACGTAGTTTTTGTTACAGACAAAAACCGGAAGTGAATCTCCAGTATAAATAGATTAAATTGATATTTAAGTTAATTTGATTATTATTAGAAATGTTGTTTTTTTTACTTTAAGGGGCTCTCTTCTCGTTAGTTAAACTACTTAGAGAGCTCCACCTAACAAATGTAATATACTAATTTTCATGAATGTAATTACACTACCTTTTCGTGAATGTAATATACAAATTTTTCATGAATGTAATACTAATTCTTATGGATGTAATATATTAATATTCATGAAGTTTGGTGTAATTCTATCTATATGTAAATAAATATTTCTATTTCGAATAATGTAACCAATAACACTGGTTTACAAAGAAATTGAGGCAAGCACAAAAATAGCTGTTTTAACCTAATTTGGGGTTGCAGCTGAATTCAGATTTTAAATTCGTTTTTACTCATCACCTCTAGTTTTTAGATATGCATACTGTACATTTTGTACACATACTGTACATAAAGGCGTATATGCATTCAGGGTTAATTTCTTATATTGTGTGACTTATGTCTTCTTTTTTAGTTATTATGCAATAAATGTAAGTGATAGCATTACATTATATATATATATATATATATATATATATATATATATATATATATATATGCTATAGATGGATTTTGACAGTTAAGTGTAGCCAACACGTCTCAATCAACAGCCAGTAGTGCAATGGCAGTCAGCGCAAGAGGCTGTCGTCCCTCGCTGCGCAGGAGGCTGTCGTCCCTCGCTGCGCAGGAGGAAGGTGTCCCTCGACAATTATGTTACACGATCTTTTGGGTATATATTTGTATTACAATTTCCAACGACGCACATTTTATTACCTTACATATGATTTAATTCTACTTTGTTGGATGCTCTTGCGTGACATCCCGGAGGCAAAATACAGCAGATCATCTAAGAAAACCCACTTCTAACTGTCTGTGGTACTATGAATTGTGTACATTGTGTCATCCAAGTATATTTATTCCGTCAATGTTCTTTATCTATCCAGTTTTATCTGTAATAAGCTGCTGCAACTGTTGAAATAAGCACGTATATCCTCTGTATATACTAAAATGAGACTATCTAAAAGACAGAAAACTAGAGGTGATAGATCAAAAATTAGTTTATAAATTTGAATTCAGCACACCCAAATTAGT
>CM042159.1:90558013-90570513 GCA_023376005.1 Doryteuthis pealeii | reverse complement strand
TCCCTACGCTACTCATACGCTCAGTTAGCGAGGGCCTATATCGAACTAGAAACCTTGTGGTTTCTAGTCGAACGCTCTACCGACTGAAAGTACCTCTTATTACCATTACTCCCAGGTCCACTTTGATCCGGAGTGATAGTACCGCTTAGGATCTCATGTATGGGTTAAATAGATTTTTAAAAATGAGTTTTAAAATGTCTTTCAAATGTTGAGTTTGAAGAAAAAATTTAATTACACAACAAGAGTGAATAAAACAAAACGTCTTCGGCACAAAATAACCCAACAAGGATTGACACGCCATAAAATCATGACTGCATACAAACAGGGACGCTGGCTGGGTCTGCTGTTTTCGCTCCTTCATTCTGGCTCTTTTTGCTGTGGAGTCTGCTTTTCTCTTTGGTCTAGCGCTTGGGAAAAGGGGATAGACTCCCTCGCTGTACCACTGATACCGACAATAAGCCACCCTGCTGATTTATTTTAAATTCAACACATAAATATACAAATACACATGATGTCTTTTAGATAGATCTAGAGCAGTGGTTCCCAACCATTTTAGTACATGGACCCCTTTTTTTTTTATCATACATTTCTTCATGTTCTCCACCCGTTAATTGTTTAGTATTATATAACAATATCAGTTTTGAAGAAGTATAAACTAAAAAATGTATCTTTCAAATAAAACTAAAGGGTTTAACTTCAAATTTAATCAAATAAAATCCATTTTATGTGTATAATTGTGGGGGAGGGCAACAGATAAAGAACTGCAAAGTTAAACAAGTCAGATTCCACGCATATAGCTGGTACCAGATGCACGATAACATTAGTGGGTGAACACTTGACTAGATTGCACAAGCTGTTGTGCTCAGTTAGGTTGTAATTACAATTTTACCCTATAAATTTATAATTTTTACCCATATAGGGTAAAATAAAAAATGTTGATATCACTATATTTTTCATATTGCACCCCCCCCCCAGTGGGGCGTAGGGCCCACGTTGGGAATCACTGATATAGTGAGATGAGGACTGCGATTAAGTTTACTGGATTCATTCTCACTGTGATTGCCTTAAATTAATTTTTTCTGGATAAATTATGGCTTCCAGTCGACCATCTTTGGCAATGAGAAGGTAACGATGAGGCGGGTTGAATAGGTCGAGTGTCAAAGTGAGAGGAAGGGACTCGGATGATGAGGGGCGTATAGAAGAGCGATTGATGTGTGGGGAAGTGTTTTTACGAATTTTATGTAAGTTTATGGTAAAAAAAAGGCCAAAAGGGAATTTGGATAATAAAATAAGAGAGGCGTTTAATTAATAGTCATAAAAGATTTGAGGCTGAACATCTTTTGATGTGAGGGACAAGAAAGAAAGAAAGAAAAAAAGAAGGAAGGAAGGAAGGAAGGAAGGAAGGAAATCTAAAAGAAAGAAAGAAATCAGGGAATCTAAAATAAATAAATAAATAATGAAAGAAAGAAAGAAAGAAAGAAGACAGAAAATCTAAAAGAAAGAAAGAAAAAAAGAAAGAAAGAAAGCTGAAAATCTAAAAGAAATAAAGAAAAATAAGAAAGAAAGCTGAAAATCTAAAAGAAAAAAGAAAGAAAGAAAGCTGAAAATCTAAAAGAAAGAAAGAAAAAAAAAAGAAAGAAAGAAAGCTGAAAATCTAAAAAAGAAAGAAGAAAAGAAAGAAAGAAAAACTGAAAATCTAAAAGAAAGAAAGAAAGAAAGAAAGAAAGAAAGAAAGAAAGAAAACTGAAAATCTAAAAGAAAGAAGAAAAAAAGAAAGAAAGCTGAAAAATCTAAAAGAAAGAAAGAAAGAAAGAAAGCTGAAAAATCTAAAAGAAAAAGAAAAAAAAAAAGAAAGAAAGAAAGCTGAAATCTAAAAGAAAGAAAGAAAGAAGAAAGAAAGAAAGAAAGAAAGAAAGAAAGCTGAAAAAAAATCTAAAAGAAAGAAAGAAAAAAAGAAAGAATGAAAGCTGAAAATCTAAAAGAAAGAAAGAAAAAAAAAAGAAAGAAAGAAAAGCTGAAAATCTAAAAAGAAGAAAGAAAGAAAGAAAGAAAGAAAGAAAGCTGAAAATCTAAAAGAAAGAAAGAAAAGAAAGAATGAAAGCTGAAAATCTAAAGAAAGAAACAAAAAAAGAAAGAAAGAAAGCTGAAAATCTAAAAGAAAGAAAAGAAAAAAAGAAAAATGAAAGCTGAAAATCTAAAAGAAGAAAGAAAAAAAGAAAGAATGAAAGCTGAAAATCTAAAAGAAAGAAAGAAAAAAGAAGAAAGAAAGCTGAAAATCTAAGAAAGAAAGAAAAAAAGAAAGAATGAAAGCTGAAATCTAAAAGAAAGAAAGAAAAAATGAAAGAATGAAAGCTGAAAAATCTAAAAGAAAGAAAGAAAAAAGAAAGAATGAAAGCTGAAAAATCTAAAAGAAAAAAAAGAAAAAAAAGAAGAATGAAAGCTGAAAATCTAAAGAAAAAGAAAAAAAAGAAGGAATGAAGCTGAAATCTAAAAGAAAAAAAGAAAAAAGAAAGATGAAAGCTGAAAATCTAAAAGAAGAAAGAAAGAAAGCTGAAAATCTAAAAGAAAGAAAGAAAGAAAAAAAGAAAAGAAAGAAAAGCTGAAAATCTAAAGAAAGAAAGAAAGAAAGAAAGAATGAAGAGCTGAAAATTCTAAAAGAAAAAAAAAAAAAAAGAAAGAATGAAAGCTGAAATCTAAAAGAAAGAAAGAAAGAAAGAAAGAAAGAAAGAAAGAAAGAAAGCTGAAATCTAAAGAAAAAAGAAAAAAAGAAAGAATGAAAGCTAAAAATCTAAAAGAAAAAAGAAAAGATTAACGCTGAAAAATCTAAAAGAAAGAAAGAAAAAAGAAAGAAAGAAAGCTGAAATCTAAAAGAAAGAAAGAAAAGAAAGAAAGAAAGAAAGAAGAAAGAAAGAAAGCAGAAAAATCTAAAAGAAAGAAAGAAAGAAGCTGAAAATCTAAAAGAAAAGAAAGAAAAAAAGAAAGAAAGAAAGCCTGAGAAAGCTGAATCTAAAAGAAGAAAGAGGGCTGAAAATCTAAAAAAGAAAAAAAAGAAAGAAAGATCTAAAAGAAAAAAAGAAGAAAGAAAGCAAAGAAAGAAAGAAAAAAAAAGAAAGAAGAAGCTGAAAATCTAAAAAAAGAAAGAAAAAAAAGAAAAAGAAAAGCTGAAAATCTAAGAAAGAAGAAAAAAAAGAAAGAAAGAAAGCTGAAAATCTAAAAGAAAGAAAGCTGAGAATTAAAAAAGGAAATATTAATATGAAAGAAAAACAAGACAAAAAAGTAAGGGAGTTAATAAAGATAGTGAAAGAAAGAAAGAAAGAAAGAAAGAAAGAAAAGAAAAGAATATGAATGAATGAATGAAAAGGAAATATAGGTAGCAAATGAAATGACCCAGAATGGAATAAATAAATAACGAACGAACGAACGAACGAACGACGAAGAAAGAAAGAAGAAAGAATCAACGTAAAGAAAGAAGAAAGAAAGAAATAATCAACGTAAAGAAAGAAGAAAGAAAGAAAGAGAGAAAGAGCGAAATAGGAAATGATAAAGAAAGAGAGAGAAAAGAGAAAGTGATCTTATAAAGAAAGAAAAAAAAACAATGAATTAGAAATTGAAATTTGAAAATTCTTCGAAAATCTTTTAAAACTGGTTCAAACCTACAATCATTAAAATATTCAGTATAGAATAAGAATCACAATTGATATTTCCTTTGTTAAATCATTCCTCCCCCCCACACACACACTTTTTTCAATCGTTTTCCTGGTTTTCTACGGTCGAATAAAAGCCGCTTAGTGGCTGTTAAATTTCTTGTTGGTTCCTTGTCTTTCTTTGTCGTCATCTTTATAATGAATCTTATTCACCAACTCGTGAAAGGATATCCGATCTTCGAGACACAAACAAAATTTAAGGCTTTACTTACAGAGAGAATTGAAATTTCAGTCTAATTCTATCCCTACATATCTTATTATTATGGAGATTCGGTGTCTGTTCGTCTGGAACCGAAATTACATAAGTTTATCAATTTATAATCAAAATCATTAATACATAGAATAAATATTATCTATGTCACAATGCAAAACACAATTAGATTTGCCTCAAAACAGCCCATGTTATTAATGCGGTTTGAAATCCTGCAATGTGTCTTATATCACTAAGAAATAAAGGTTTACATTATTTGTCGAATTTTGTTTGGGTATCCGACGAAATTTAAGTTTACACTTATCTATAGCAGTACCTGTAGTATACAGTACACTTGTAGAACGCCTTAAAACCTTGAAATTAACGTTCTAACTGATGTTTCTAGCAAGACTCCATGGTCTTACACCAAACTTGATAGTTGGTACGATCGAAACTTTTGGGAAATTTTTTGAAATCACACTTTGAAAGTTTTATTTACATGCAAGCGCGCTAATGAAATGAAATAAAATAAAACAAAAATAAATACCTGTGTAGCAATATAATTAATTTGGTAAAAATCTGTTTATACCTGCAAAATGACCGATATTCAAGCCCTTTTGTTTAACAAATATATATATAAATATATATATATATATATATGTGTGTGTGTGTGTGGTGTGTGTGTTTTGTGTGTGTGTGTGTGTGTGTTTGTTGGTGTGTTTGTGTGTGTGTGTGTGTGTGTTGTGTGTGTGTGTAAAAGGAAAATGGAAGTGAATCCGATGGTAATGTTGGAGAAGAGAAATAAAGGAAAGAAAGTATAGAATGGATAAAATAGGATATTTTAATCAATTTTACTTACACGTGTTTCGGTCAGGAGTTTATCCATGTGTACATTATTCAAACTATTATTATTTTTTAAAAACCAAATGAAATGAAATGATAATAATAGAAAACATTAATAATAGAAGTTGCGCAACATTTCTACATATTTTTCTATTATATATATATATATATATATATATATATATATAATACATCTATATATATATAATATATATTATATATATATTTATTATATATATATATATATACTATATATATAATATATAATACTATTATATCTATATATATGTGGAGTAGACAAACACGAATGTTGTGGAAACTTGATGTTTATTGTCGACGGTGCAACGTTTCGGTCTCTTATTAGACCATCTTCAGGACTGAATATAGTTCTTACTCCAATGATGGAAATTCTCAAAATGCTGAAAACGGAAGGTCGTCAGTAGGGGGAAGTGTAGTTGGGCCTACTGACGACCTTCCGTTTTCAGCATTTTGAGATTTCCATCATTGGAGTAAGAACTATATTCAAGTCCTGAAGATGGTCTAATAAGAGACCGAAACGTTGCACCGTCGACAATAAACATCAAGTTTCCACAACATTCTCGTGTTTGTCTACTTTTCTCCACATACTCGGGTCGGATTAACCTCCTCACATTTCTACCAATACTATATATATTATATATATATAACATATATATATTATATATAGCTATATAATATATATATATATACATACTATATTATATACTATATATATATATTAATATAATACATACTATTCCATACTATTATATATACTATTATATATTATATACTATATATATATATATATATATATATATACTATATATATATATATATACTAATATATATATATATATATATACTTATATATATATATATATATACTATATTATATATATATTATAGTACTTTGTTTATATATATATATACTATATATATAATATACTATAGTATTATATTAATACTATACTATATATATATACTATCCGGGTATTGACAGTATTGGTATAATTGTATGCGTACTTGAGTATATAAGTAAGCATACTAGTATACATTAGAAATGACTATGTATGTCAACGGTATCACGTCAGGCTTGATATGATACTAAGACGACTATAAGTAATATTATATATGGTAGCCTCAAGTATGGAGTTAAGTAGGTCATTAGATTTATCTATATTTATGCTCATATGATTGACGGAGGTAAATCATTGATTAGCTATGTGATATATCTAATGCTATATGATATATATGTAGTAAGTTGATCATATTAATTATCATTCGCTATAATGATATATGCATTTAGTCTATAATTAATGATTACTGTCCTAATGAATATAATACTAGTATACTAGTCTAATACGTGATTGAGTACGGTTATATACTATGTATAACCTGATATAAGCTATTATAATAACTTATCGGATTATATCATATTAATCACTTCTATTTTAATATAATATAGTTTATGAGTTCATACTAAGGTTGGCCACAATCATCAACATGGTGCTCGATTACAGTCCAGCGCTGTGGCAATGTGAGAGAAGGAGGCCAAGAGGTGTGAGGGGGTTCAACACACCGAATAATGTCGGAACAAAATCGAACCAGGGGCAGAATACAAAGCTGGATGTATGAAGACTGTTTTTTTTGTTTTTTTTCTTCTTTTTTGTTTTGTTCACCGTTCTTTGTTCAATTTCAATCATTCCAAAAACTACTGCTTTCTATTATAATTTTTTATAATTTATAATCTTATAATAGAATTATCTGGACGGCTTGCCAGAGAACTGGTATATGGATATGAGTCAAAGTGTCATTGGTAGATGTGCCTTGGGACGGTGCACCGGTTGGAAGGTTTGGGATGTTTGGGGAATCAGAGGAAGGATCTGAAACCATCGCAGAACACAGTGCACTGCTTGCAATCTGCCAGAATACCAGAAGAGGTCGCCTGGAGACCTGAGGAGACTTGCTGTCAACTCAGACTCCAGTTGAAGACCATCAGTGCTAACACTGATGTGAAAACTCAAAAGGAATAAATAATAATAATAAATGATAATAATAATAATAATAATGATAATTTCTTTCTGTGGTGTGTGCGTGCTTTTTCCTACATACAAGTGGTTGGGCGAGAGAAAGATCTTTTGTTTTTTTCCTTCTTTTCTTCGGCAGGTTTTACGGCAAATCACTGACATTCACCGTGTGCTGGTGAATTTCTTTCTTACTTGAGGGATTTGATTAGGATATTCCTCGGAGTAAAAGTGCAACGTGTTTAAGGGTGACATCAATCGAGAAGAAAAAAAACCCGAAACAAACAAAACGCTCCGAAAGAACTAAGTAAGAACAAAAGAAGAAAGAGAAAAATGAAGATCCGAACTAATAAAAGAGATTAAGGAGACCTGACGAGCCGAAAACAAAAACCTTTTCTACTCGAAGAAGTGGCGACTGGCGGCGGCGGGTGAGGAGGAGGGGGGGAGGAGGAAGGAGGAGGAGGAGAATGTCGATATTTTTCAAGAATAGGGTTTATTAATAGAGAGACGTAAAATGGCTCATGGCCTTTAAGTGCAGATAAACTTTGAGATTTAAAAACGGGGAGAGAGAGAGAGAGAGGAGAGAGAGAGAGGAGAGAGAGAGAGAGGGGGGGAGGAGAGACAGACAGACAGAGAATGGTAATGTGTGTGTGAGAGAGTGTGAAATGGTGGTAAAGAGAGAGACGAGAAGGGGGGGTGAATTAGAGAGTGAAATGATGGTAACAGAGAGAGCGAGAGAGAGAGAATTGGTAGCTAGGAGAGAGAGAGAGAGAGTGAGCGAGAGGGGGTGAATTAGAAGAGTGAAAAATGAATGGTAACAGAGAGAGAGAGAAGAGAGAGAGAGAGAATTGGTAGTAGGAGAGAGAGAGAGAGAGGAAGTGAATAGAGAGAGAGAGTGAGAGAGAGGGGGTGAATTAGAGAAGTGAAATGATGGGTAACAGAGAGAGAGAGAGAGGAGAGAATTGGTAGTAGCAGAGAGAGTAGAGAGAGAGAGGAGAGAAGTGAAATAGAGAGAGATGAGAGAGAGGGGGTGAAATTAGAGAAGGGTGAAATGATGGCTAACAGAGGAGAGAGAGAGAGAGAGAGAGAGAATTAGTAGTGGAGAGAGAGAGAGAGAAGAGAGAGTGAAATAGGAGAGAGAGTGAGGAGAGGGGGTGAAATTAGAGAGTGAAATGATGGTAAAAGAGAGAGAGAAAAGAGAGAGAGAGAGAAATTGGTAGATAAGGAGAGAGAGAGAGAAGATGAGAGTGGAAATAGAGAGAAGAGAGTGAGAGAGAGGGGGTGATATTAGAAGAGTGAAATGATGGTGAACAGAGAGAGAGGAGAGAGAGAATGGTAAGTAGGAGAAGAGAGAGAGAGAGAGAAGAGTGGTAGCTAGATGTGTGTGGAAAGAGAGAGAAAAGGAGATTGGGGGAGTGAATGGGAGAGTAAATGAGAGAGAAGTGGTAGAAAATGTCTGTCAAAGAGAGGGAGTAGGAGAGAGAGAAAGAGGGGTAGAGAGAGGGGGTTTTGAATGAGAGAGGAAATAATGGTGACAGAGAGAATTGCGAGTAGGAGGGGGAGAAGTGGGGCCGATCCGTATTTTAAACCATTCGATTTCAATTGTCTATTTAGCTCTTTATATTGAGCACTTTTTTGGGCACGTCAAGCAAGCTAGATTCGCAGACCATTGTTAATGAGTTCGATTCTCACTGGGCGTGCCATATTTCTGGCTTTGAGACACATCTAAGCTAAGCATAGTAAATAACTATATTGAGCACTTTTAATCGATTTTAGTGTGGGAAAAATCGCGAAATAAATAAGATTTTATACTTACTAGCAAATTATGCACCCTCCGGGTGCAAGTAATTTTAAGTTTTAATAGTAATAGAATATTATATTAAATTAGAAAGGCTAATGAAAACTAAATAGAATGCAGTTAAAAAAGAATTTGAAACAGAAGGGGGGTAATAATTGAATAATTAGAAACAACTGAAACTTACTCTTCCATCACTCTTCGTCTTTCAATTGTTTTTTCTTAATTTAAGTAAAGTTAGGTTAAAGAGGAAGTAGAGGAAGTAAATAATAAAATGACAGTTATCTTTTCTTGTTGAATGGATTTTCATTTAAGATTCATTGAAGAGAATTTTTGCTTATATTCATTAAAATAAAACCAAACAGTTAAGAAATAATATACATAGTACAATATTTATTAAAATCACATTTTAATATCAATATGCAAATTAGCATTCCCGTCCCACATCTGTAGAACCGCTAATTTTTTGTATTGTATATATAAATAATAATTACATCGTTATTAGTACGTAGATTAGGTTAACAGTATCATAATGTAAACAATTTTATTAATATTGAGGATTTAAATAAAAAATACAATCATGGAAATGTGATGTCAATTAACTTAAGGGAAGTTTATTACCTGTAAGTAGTGATATAGTTTCGGTTTACAGAGTCAGAAACAGCGACAATCGTCATTAGTAATGAAGATTTATTGGTGGTGGTCCAGGAAGAGTAGAGTCCTTCTAAAATTTCTGCCGTGCTGGGTGTGTCCGGTTCGAGTCTCTGTCGGAGGGTGATCTTAGGTAAACACTGCTTGTATGAGATCTAAATACAGGTTGAAACAGCTGAGGAGCAAGCAAAAAAAGGAAAAAAAAAAAAACAGTGTCTCAATATCCACAGTTTTTTTTCTTTTTTTTAATTTATAGGTCCTGTGAATATGAATTCAAAACGCACATCGAGGTTTTCCGTTTTGAATTCATTATCACAGGAACTATAAAATAAGAATTATTTGTTTTTTTAGGAAAGGAGAGACCGAATGCCTTTAAAGTAATAAAAAAATTCATCATTAAGCATCTGCTTGAGTCGGGAGAGTTAGACTACTTTGTCTAAAGCTCCCTGAAATAGACTATAAGCTAAAGTCTCGTAAGTCTTTTGTTACTTGTTCTTGTACTTATACACAACCACACGACCACACACACACACATATATTATATATATATATATAGTAATATATATCTTATTATAATGGAGATTGTGTGGTTTCGTCTGTAACCGAACTAAATTCGACTAATTCAAGGGTCACGATTCCCTTAGTTATTGACGTACATTTACCAATGAATTCAATTTTTTATTTAAAGCCTCAGTAATTATTGATAAAATTGTTATAATACCTTATTAACTACTGTTACCTATCTACCTACTAATAGCATGTATTGTATCTATATACAAACAACAAAATAGCGGTTCTACAGTGTGAACGTGAGCTATTTGCAATATTGAATATTTAAAATTTGATTTTAATAAATATATGCTTGTATTATTGATTCAATTGTTTGGTTTTCTCTTAACGAATCTGGCAAAGATCTCGGGATACATCTTAAAAGAAAATCCATAAACAAGACAAAAGAACTGTAATTTTATTAGATACTCATAGATTCTAACCTAAATAGATAAATTAGGAAAGGAAGACGGGAGTGAAAGAAATGATGGAAGAGTTAAAATCTAAGCCTGTTCTGTTTTTTTCGATTATACCCTCCTCAGTTTATCATTTTCTATAAATAAGTTTTATAATTTTGTACAATATTTTTATTTACATCACACTAAATACTTGCANTCGATCAGAAGACTGCTTATTTTCGCTTGTTTTTTGTTAAAACCATTCGATTTTCAAATTGTATACTCTACATTTAGACCTCTCTTTATATTTGAGCACTTTTTTGCCATCAGAACGTCGTGAACCACATTCAGATAAGTAATTGGGTTGGCCAACGTCTAAAGCAGGCAATGGCTCCCCTCCTAGGAAAGTAGAGATTCGCAGGGACCTTAGTAAGTGAGTTCTGACGATTCTCACTGGCGTGCCCATATTTCTGGCTTTGTGAGACACATCTAAGCTAAGCATAGTAAATAACTATATTGAGCACTTTTAATCGATTTAGTGGGAAAAAAATCGCGAAATAAATAAGATTTTATACTTACTAGCAAATATATGCACCCTCCGGTGCAATGCATTTAGTATTTAGTTTAATGTAAAAGAATATTATTAAAATTAGAAAGCTAATGAAACTAAATAAGAATGCAGTTAAAAAGATTTGAAAACAGAAGGGGGTATAATTGAATAATTAGAACAACTGAAACTTACTCTTCCATCACTCTCGTCTTTCATTGTATTTTTTCTAATTTAAGTATTTAGTTAAAAGAGGAAGTAAGAGAAGTAATAATAATAATGACAGTTATCTTTTCTTGTTAATGGATTTCATTTAAGATTCATTGAAGAGATTTTTGCTTATATTCATTAAAATAAAACCACACAGTTAGAAAATCAATAATACTAAGTACATATTTATTAAAATCACATTTTAATATCAATATGCAAATTAGCATTCCCGTCCACACTGTAAACCGCTATTTTGTTGTATATATAAATATAATTACATGTTATTAGTACGTAGATATGGTTAACAGTATTAATGAGTGTAAGACAATTTTATTAATAATTGAGGATTGAATGAAAATGAAATCATGAGGAATGTGATGTCAATAACTAAGGAATTATTACTTAAGTAGTGATATAGTTTCGGTTACAGACAGAAAAAACACACAATCTCCATTATAATAAGATTTATGTGGTGGTCCAGGGGTAGAGTCTCTAATTCTTGTGCTCGTGCTGGGTTCTCCGTTCGATCTCTGTCGGAGGGTGATCTTAGGTAACACTGCTGATGAGACCTAATAAGGTTGAAACAGCTAGAAAAGTGAGCAAAACAAAAAAAAACAAAAAAAACGATGTCTCAATATCCAACAGTTTTTTTTTTTTTAATTTTATAGTCCTGTGATATGAATTCAAAACGACATCGAGGTTTTCGTTTTGAATTCATATCACAGGACTATGAAATAAGATAATTTTTTTATTTTAAAAATCTGGTTTCAAATGCCTTAAAGTAAAAAAAATTCATCATTTGGCATCTGCTGAGTCGGGAGAGTTAGACACTTTGCTAAGCTCCCTGAAATAGACTATAATGCTAAATCTCTAAAGTCTTTGTTATTCTTTACTTATACACACACACACACACACATATATATATAAATATATAAATATATATATATAATATATATCTATTATAATGGAGATTGTGTGTTTGTCTGTAACCGAAACTAAATCACTATTCAAGTCACGATTCCCTTAGTTATTGACGTCACATTTACCATGAATTCATTTTTATTTAAACCTCAATTATTGATAAAATTGTTATACCTTATTAATACTGTTGACCATATCTACCTACTAATAGCATGTAATTGTATCTATATACACAACAAAATAGCGGTTTACAGTGTGAACGGAGAAGGCTAATTTGCATATTGATATTAAAATTTGATTTTAATAAATATATGCTTAGTATTATTATTTCTAATTGTTTGGTTTTCTCTTAACGAATCTGAGCAAAGATCTCGGGGATACATCTTTAAAGAAATCTATAAACAAGACGAAAGAACTGTAATTTTATTAAAATACTTCATAATCTAACTAAATAGATAAATTAGGAAAAATGGAAAGACGGGAGTGAAAGAAAATGATGGAAGAGTTAAATCTAAAGCTGGTCTGTTTTTCGATTATACCCCCTCAGTTTATCATTTTCTAAATAGTTTATAATTTGATACAATAATTTATTACATCAAAACCTAAATACTTTGCACCCTACGGAGGGTGCATATATTTGCTAGTAT
>CM042159.1:90543013-90553013 GCA_023376005.1 Doryteuthis pealeii | reverse complement strand
CACACACACATACACACACACATACACACACACACACACACACACACATATATATATATATATATATATATATATATAATATATATTGACAATATAGTTTGGTATATCTATGAATGAAATGTTAAACATCAGTGATAGAGCAGACAAGAACAGACTGAATATACACACACACACACATATATATATATATATATATATATATATATATATATATAGATAGATAGATAGATATCCTATTCATTTCTGTATTTGTTAGTTGGTGAAAAACAAACGTCATTTAATTTTCTATTCTTTTTAAGTCAACCCCTTTTCATTAATATTTTCATCTTGTCCAGATGAGACAGGTCTCTCCCCAGCTTCACTCCATCACACATTTCACCTTCCCCGTTTCAATCCTCGACGCGACATCATATCAGAATCGATTTAAATATCAGTTGATATCTTATTATAATGGAGATTGTGTGTTTTTCTGTCTGTAACCGAAACTATATTCCTACTCAAGTCACAATTCTCTTAGTTATTTACGTCACATTCTACAGGATTTTATTTTTATCTAAACCTCAATTATTAATAAAATTGTCTTACATTATTAATACTGTTAACTATGTCTACATACTAACAACATGCAATTATATTTATATATACAAGAAAATAGCGGTTTACAGTGGGAACGGGAAGGCTAATTTGCATATTAATATTAAAAAATCGAATTTAATAAATATGTGCTTAGTATTATTGATTTCTAACTGTTTGGTTTTATTTTAATGAATATAAGCAAAAATCTCTATAATGAATCTTAAATGAAATCCATTAACAAGAAAAGATAACTGTCATTTTATTCTTTACTTCCTATTTTAACTAAATACTTAAATTAGAAAAAATAACAATGAAAGACGAGAGTGATGGAAGAGTAAGTTTCAGTTGTTCCATTTTTTATTATACTCCCTCTGTTTCAAATCTTTTATTATACTCCCTCTGTTTCAAATCTTTTTATCTGTATTCTTATTTAGTTTCATTAGCCTTTCTAATTTAATACAATATTTTATTACATTAAAACTTGAATACTTGCCTAGTTTACATAACGTCGCTTAGATTTCTTCCCTTCTTTCTTCCTTTCTTTTTCACTTTCTTTGTTTGTTTTTTTTTTTGGGGTGGGGAGGGTGCCTTAGCTTCCTTTTTTTTATTTTTCGCCTTCTTTCTTTCTCGTTTCTTTTCTTTTTTTTATTTCCTTCTTTCTGATTGTCTTTCTTTTTTTGTTCTTTCTTTCTCCTTTTCTCGCTTTTTTCTTTCCCACTTTCTTTTTTTTCTTTTTTCTTTCTTTCTTGCTTTATTTGTTTCTTTCTTTTTTCTTCATTTTCTTTCTCACTTTATTTCTTCTTTCTTTCTTTCTCAATTTCTTTCTTATGTTTTTTGTTTTCTCTCTTTCTCAATTTCTTCTCTCTTTATTCCATATTCACTCTCACTTTCTTTCTTTCTTTCTTTCGTTCTTTAATATTCCACCCTTCTTACCTTCCTTTACATGGCGGTATAATATATATATAATATATATATATAATATATTATATATATATATATATATATATATATATATAGTGAGAAATTTGAAAAATCACAGGTTTAAAAAATGAATGGTAAGTTTATTAGCCGACACTGCAGTATTTATAAACTTACGACTCATTTTATTTAAACCTGTGGTTTTTCAAATGTCTCACTATACTACATACCGTCGGATTCACTTTCATTTCTCTTCATATATATATATATATATATATATATATATATATATAATACAAACAGGAAAGCCAAACTGTTGTAAAGGTTAATTTATTCATTGACTAATTTCCTCCTCAAGTTCTCTCCTGACTTTCTTAATAATGGTTATAGGTTTATGGATTAAGCATTATATCTTAACTGGTTAAATTAACTTATTATATTAACTGGGTTAATTGATAAGTAATTAACCTTTTTAAACTGCTTTAATAGAGAGGGAGTTATGTTTCATTTCAAACAATGAATGCACTTTAGTTGCGAAAAAATTTTTCTATTCAAGAATTTACAGAACTGAGTAATTACTATTATTATTATTATTACTAGCAAATATATGCACCCTCCGGGTGCAAGTATTTAAGTTTTAATGTAATGAAATATCGTATTAAATTAGAAAGTCTAATAAGAATGCAAATAAAAAGATTTGAAACAGAGTGGGGGTATAATAGAAAAATAGAAATGAAACTTACTCTTCCATCACTGCCGTCTTTCATTGCTGAATTTTACTTATTTAACTATTTAGTTAAATTAGGAAATAAAGAATAAAATTACACTTATTTTTTCTTGTTAATGGATTTCATTTAAGATTCATTGGAGAGATTTTTGCTTATATTCATTAAAATAAAACCAAACAGTTAGAAATCAATAATACTAAGCACATATTTAATAAAATCACATTTTTGATATCAATATGCAAATTAGCCTTCCCGTTCACACTGCAAACCGCTATTTTTGTATATATAAATACAATTGCATGTTATTAGTATGTAGATATTGACAACACTAATAAAAAGGTGAAGCAATTTTATTAATAATTGAGGTTTAAATATAAATAAAATCATGAAGAATGTGATGAAAATAACTATGTTAATTGTGACTCGATTAGCAATATAGTTTCGGTTACAGACAGAAAGACACACAATCTCCATTATAATAAGATTATTGTGTTTTTCACACTTGCCGTATACTGTGGTTTACTGGAGTCTGAGTGACAGAAAGTCTTCTCAGGTCTCCAGTACTCTGCTGAGTATTCTAGCCGATATCTCTAGTGCTGTAGTTTGGATGGTCTCGATTTTTACTCTGATTTCCCAAATTCTGTTTCAGAGCTTTAGAATTGGTACGACCTTCACCTTCATGTTCCACAGTTCCCTCAGTTCTCTGGCAAGGTCTAATTATTATTATTATTATTATTATTATTATTATTATTATTATTATTATAGTTTTCACACACGTCTTAGGTGGTGGTTCACAAGAGGCTGAATAACAGCAAGTCTTCTCAGGTCTCCAGGACCCTTCTAAGTATTCTAGCCGATTTTAACAATGCTGTTGTTTGAATGGTTTCCATTCTTCCTCTAATTTCCAAATCATCCAGACTCTTTTCCAAACGTTTGGGGACTATTCCCAGGGCACCAATTACAAACACGCCATTTTTCACTTTGTTTTGACGCATGTAAAAAACAACAACTTTAAAACGCCTGTAGAACACCTTAAAACTATGAAATCAACATTCCAACTGTTGTTTCTAGTTAGGGGCCGTGCCCGTACACCTTAGTTGGTACGTTGGAAAAGTTTGGGGAAATTTTCCAAATCGGGGTTTGAAGGGATTTATTTACTTCCAAACACGCTATTAAAAAAAAAAAAAAACCCTGTGTAGCACTATTGAAAATTAATAAAATAACATTGAATTTGGTATTTTTAGCAAGCCCCTAACAGGTCTAAACATGCCTGATAGTTTGCAACTTTGAAAATTTTGGTCAACTTTAATAATTTTGCTTAAATTCATATACTCAAAATAAAGGCTTGAAAATTACGGTACGGAATATATGGGTCTCATTCGCTAGGACAGATTCCGGTTTATGCACATTCCATTTAGTAGCATGGTGAACATTCAATTTTTGCACAATTCTCTGTGGATCAGCTTTCCTAACAAGTCGTGCTTATTCTTGTACTCTCTTTATGCTAATTTTCTGCATTCGCTTATTATATGATTAATTGTCCCGTCTTTGTCTCAACACATTCTGCACTTACTATTCTGTTGCGTCTTATCTATTTTTGATTTGATATATTTTGTTCTTATGGAATTGTCTTGTGCTGCAATTATGAGAGATACATGTTTTCTTTTACGTTTTCCCCTTCTTGGCCATTTCTGTGTCTACTGATGTGCCATCTCCCCAGTTTACTAAAGAAGAAGAAGAAGAATGGGGAGGAGAAGGAGGAGGATAGTGAAGAAGAGAGAGAGAAAGAGAGATGGAGAGAAAGGGAGAAGGAGGGTGGAAAAATGGGAGGAAGAAAGGATAGGATCATGGAAAAAGAATGAAAAGATACATGAAGATAAGAAAGTAAAATGAATAGAAGAAGAAGAAGAAGAAGAAGAAGAAGAAGAAGAAGAAGAAGAAGAAGAAGAAGAAGAAGAAGAAGAAGAAGAAAGAGGAGGTGGTGGAGGAAAATAATCGTCCAATCTTCAAGCCAAAAAAAACCCAAAAAATTAAGAAGAAAAAAAAGAAACACAGAAAAATACAAATTTAATTGAATATATTTAATGCCAATCATTATTCAGTCTCCTCTAAAAATTGGACAAAAGATTTTCTTAATACTTAGAAAAAATAGTTAGAAAAAAAAAATAAAACAAATAAAAAAAAATGAAATAAACGACTCTCTCTAAAATATTTTAGAGTTTGACATCTATTTCTGTTTTGGCCATGTTGCCATTGTATGCTAAAACAAAGATGCCGGAAGGCGTTTTAAAATATTTCAGATTGAAATGAAGATTAAACGTCAAAAAAGAAAAAGCGCGGGAGAATTTTGTTGTTTTGCATTTTTATATGGAGAATTTTTTTTTTTTTACTATTATTTTCCTTCGCTTTTTTCTTTATTCTTATTTTTATTGTTTTGAAACGGTGTTCAATAAACTGTTATACCTAAGAAAAAAGTATCCTCGTATGACTTTAAACTGAATGAATTGGTGAAGTTCCAATTTGGAGCTTTGTGCATTCTGGAGTACCTCTTCATTGCCATTACTGCCAGGTCCACCCTGGCCTGGACTGATAGTACTTGTAAGGGTCCCATCTATGTGTTAAATAGATTCACAAATGGGTTTAATAAAATGAGTTTAAAAAAACTGAGTTTGAAAAAAATTGAATACCCAACAAGAATGATTAGGACAAAACGCCTTCGGTATAAAATAACCCAACAGGGGTTGACATGCTGTAAAACCCCAACCAACCAACCACCAATTGTATTCGATAGGACCATGTGCAAAAAGGACTCCTAAGAAAAAGCTACTTGAAAAATATAACTATGAACCTACAATGGACACGATTCTTGGTATGAAATAACCCTAGACGGTTTGACAGGCAAATAGAATTAATCATTCAAAAAATCAATTATCTGAAATTCATGAAAATCAAAATAAATAATTTGAATATGAAAATCAACAATCAAATAATAGGACCATTAAGCGATAGATGGGTTTTAAAATACTTTTTCAGTTCTCTGGCAAGGTCCAGGTATTTGTCCATCTTTTCGTTTTCCTTCATCTTCATCCTGTGGTCTGCTGGAACTGCAAAATCCACCAGTTGACAAGTTCTTTCTTTTTTGTTAATCAATCCTAGGTCTGGTCTCCTTGCTGGAATAAGGTGATCAGTTATTATTATTATTATTATTATTATTATTATTATTATTATTGAAGTCAACTATATCTTTACGGATTAAATTGAAAGTTGTTCTCTTGTTTTGCTTGTTTTGTTTTGTTTTGTTTTACGGTGTAAGATGTAAAGTTCTTATGATAAGATGGAAGGCTTAAAGTAACCTTCCAACGTGGGTACATGTGTACATAAATTACTCCGACAAAGAAATTATATATATAACAAACATAGACTTTAATTCGTGAGCACGTAGAGAAATATATACAAGACCGGAATACATATACTCATTACACGGTACAAGATAGATATACAGAACAGATACATAAACACATTATAAAGGAAGTAGGACTAAGTCCTAACGAAGTGATACAGAGTTTCTGCAAGAATGTCACTTAGTGATAGCTGGTCGGGGGCAAAAAAAAACACTTAAGGATAAGAGTTACAAGCGCCTAAACCATGTGACGTGGTTGCCGGTCCCAGAGGAAGATAATTAGAAGTTCCCGGGCTACTCTTAGCCCTCTACTGGCGAAACCTTGCATCAATGGAAGATAACTCTTCTGGGTCCCACATCGATCCAAACAGGGGCAAACAATCGTTGAAATGGCATATCAACCACGGTGGGTCATTTAATGCCGGAAAAATTTTGAAAGATTCTTAGCGATAGTTTGGAACTATTTATTTAGTAAACAAAATTTCTATTTAACCCATACATGGAACACTAACAGGTACTACCACTGCGGGTCAGAGTGAGCAATAGTGATTAAGGGGTGCTCTACATTCCTCAGATCTCTAGAACTAGAATCTCACCAATAGTTAGAGTTTAGAGTAATACCCAGTAATACGTTGAAATGGCATATCAACCACGGTGGGTCATTTAATGCCGGAAAAATTTTGAAAGATTCTTAGCGATAGTTTGGATCTATTTATTTAGTAAACAAAATTTCTATTTAACCCATACATGGAACACTAACAGGTACTCCACTGCGGGTCAGAGTGAGCAATAGTGATTAAGGGGTGCTCTACATTCCTCAGATCTCTAGAACTGGAATCTCACCAATAGTTAGAGTTTAGAGTAATATCCAGTACATGAAGTCCCTCAGCCACCACCTTCTTGCACCCATATGATAAAAAGGGTTGGAGCTTGCCATAAGGACAATAGGGTCGGGTGGTAGGGCTTGACATGACCAGCTGATTGATCGGAGCGGGGGGGGGGCTATTTGAGCACGGTTGGTCTCTCGTCACAAGAATTCACAAAGATCTGAATCTAGCTTTTTATTTTGTCTTGTCTCACAGCATAACCCTTCGAAAATCATTTGTCAATCTATGTTGTGGACTAGCCTAGTGTATCTTGTTGAGAATTTTCTAGATATTAGGTGTGTGCTAGATACCTGCTCTTACTTATAGACTAGGCCGGAATTATGTGATCTAACTCTTGGCCAATCACTGGCAGTACTCTGAGGTTGATACAATACTTAAACCGACCCTACTGGTCATAATTACATTGGCATTCTTTGACGACGGACATAGGATTAAATCACTGGACCTTTACCAATACGTAGGATAGGACTTATACGCTTACCAAAGGATTCTATAACACAGGACTTTCTTTAAGCCCTTTTCAACTGGCCAAGGATGGCATTTAACAACTTTACATAATTTACAAACTTACATGCGTAGAGAGTGAATTCTCTGGTCTAGGTCTATTTATACAAGGCTGTCTTAGAACATCGGGGTGATTACTGAGCCGTCAAAGATATTTCAAGGCCTGCTCCAGAGCGCTTCGGCCTCTGGAGTGGCTAGCTAGGTAATAAACTTAACAGCGTCGACCCCAGGGGGCTATCCCCACCCCCAGGCAATACCTGCACCATTGATTTAAAGGGACAGGGCTGGGTTTATTGCCCAGCGCCTGAGGCGCCCCCCTCGAGGGGGAATACCGACGGGATCGACGCATTTTTGTGCCTTCCACCCATCAGCTTCGGCTTGTGTCACGCCATCATAAGTGCGATGAGAGGCAAATACCTGAGACTATAAAGGTTACGCGAACCGTTTACCTCGAGGTTTTAGCACTCTGTTGCAAGTTACTATATGTCTGGCGCACATGTAGTTTGAATGTACTAGTAGATTGAATACTGTAGGATCCATTATACGACAATCTACCCCTATTATACTTTTACAATCACAAAAAATATTTCATCAATTTTTTGTAAAAATCATTTCCAATGCATTTATATATTAAATATCATTGTCCAATGTATTTATATAGTAAAAATCATCGTCCAATGCATTTTATAATAAAACTCATTGGCTAATGTATTTTTATTGTAAAAATCATTTCCAATGCATTTTTATAGTAAAAATCATTTCCAATGCATTTTTATAGTAACAATCATTGTCCAATAAATTTTTATAGTAAAAATCATTTCCAACGCATTTTTATAGTAAAAATCATATGCAATGCATTTTTATAGTAAAAATCATTTTCAATGCATTTTTATAGTAAAAATCATTTGCAATGCATTTTTATAGTAAAAATCATTTCCAATGCATTTTAATAGTAAAAATCATTTCCAAGGCATTTTTATAGTAAAAATCATATGCAATGCATTTTTATGTTAAAAACCATATGCAATGCATTTTTATAGTAAAAATCATATGCAATGCATTTTTATAGTAAAAATCATTTCCAATGCATTTTCATAGTAAAAGTCATTGTCCAATGCATTTTTATAGTAAAAATCATATGCAATGCATTTTTATAGTAAAATCATATGCAATGCAATTTTTATAGTAAAAATCATTTCCAATGCATTTTTAAAAGTAAAAATCATCTCCAATGCATTTTATAGTAAAAGTCATTGTCCAATGCATTTTTATGGTAAAAATCATTTCCAATGCATTTTCATAGTAAAAATCATTTCCAATGCATTTTTATGGTAAAAATCATATGCAATGCATTTTTATAGTAAAAGTCATTTCCAATGCATTTTTATAGTATAAGTCATTGTCCAATGCATTTTTATTGTAAAAATCTTTTCCAATGCATCTTAATAGTAAAAATCATTTCCAATGCATTTTTATGGTAAAAATCATAGGAAATGCATTTTATAGTAAAAATCATTTTCAATGCATTTTTATAGTAAAAATCATTTCCAATGCATTTTTATAGTAAAAGTCATTGTCCAATGCATTTTTATTGTAAAAATCATTTCCAATGCATTTTTATAGTAAAAATCATTCTCCAATGCATTTTTATAATAAAAATCATTTCCAATGCATCGTTATAGTAAAAATCATTTTCAATGCATTTTTATAATAAAAATTATTTCCAATGCATCTTTATAGTAAAAATCATTGTCCAATACATTTACAGTTATACCAGGTACACCAATCACTACTTATTGTCCATCGTATCCGATGATGAGATTTTTCACCAATTTATTCGATCTCTGGTTGCGTCTTGCCAATTGCCTATGGGGTTGTTAAAGTCCTTCGGGTTTCTCTTGTTGTTGTCTTTGTACCTGAGCTTTGATCTACCGATTCTACGTGCCCCTCTCTTAGTTGAGAGTACAGAATCTGCTTTGGTAGTCTGTCATTCCCAAGTCAGTTGAAGTGACCAGCCTATCTCAATTTGTATTGGACAAGTATTGTCGTGCATGCCAAGGAGTCCAGTTCTTTTCAGGATGATCCTGTTTGAAACATGTTGCCAATACTTGACATTTAATATACTGCGCAAGTGACGAATGTAGTAGACACGTAATTTATGGGCATCGCTTTGTATATCGTCTAGGCTTCCATACCGTACAGGAGGGTTGAGAAAACTATGGCACGGTATACTGTACAATTAGTTCTCAAGGAGATGTCTCTGTTGAACGAATCATAATGTTCTTTAAAGTTCTACCACTGTTTTTAGCTCTCTGGCAAGGTCCTAGTATTTGTTATTCCTTTATTTTCCCTCTGTGGTCTGCTGGAATCTTATTTATTTACAGGTGCTAGATTCTTTTATTAAATTAGCGAATTAATAATCTTCAATCCAGGCTTTAACTAAAGATTGAACCCTAACCTGATCCACAAAGCTTTTTCTTGTGAACACAATACAATGCTCAGGAGAGATTACAATACAGAATACACAATCAGATAAACATTTGAGAATTTACTAACAAACAAAACCATGACACCAGGTGTTCTTTTTTCGATTTATTTATTTATAAAAATATCCGTTTTGTAAATGATACTTAATTTTTAGAATCCGATAAAAATTCATTGCCAACTTATTTTCCCACGAGGCTGATAAAAAGATCATTTAGATAAGACGTTCGATGTGGCTTAAAATATAGAAACATACACAGGCGGGGCACACACATGCACACACGCACACACAGAAAATCATGCAGACATACACACAGACATGCATACACACATGCACAGGGAGGCACACAAGCACACACACCACACACACACACGAACACACATACGCACAAACACACATACACTCACAAAAACATACACTTACGTATGCATACGCAAACACGCATACAAAAACACACGCATGCAAAGACACACACTCAAATACAAACAGACTCAGACACCGG
>CM042159.1:90508013-90540513 GCA_023376005.1 Doryteuthis pealeii | reverse complement strand
AAAATGTTGATCACAGTATTGGTAAACTTTCCTGTTTTTCGGTATTTCTTTTTATATTTTTATTTTTCAAAACTTTTGATGGATACATATTTCTATTATTGAACCTGACACCCCAACGTCTCCTACAGCAGAGAAAAGTCCGACTGGGAAAAAAAAAAAAAACTCTTTTTTATCGAATTTTCCACAGGCAAAAGTTTCACTATTGTCTCAACGACTAATTTATTCATGAACCTTAAACCTTTGTTTTGTTTCCGCTTTACATTCTTCGTTTACACAAGAGCCTTATTGAGTAACCACCTGGGAGAGCATCAAAACGAGCAACGATCGAACAAAAAGAAAAACACAACAGAAAATTCAACCCGTTTAAGTTTAGATTTATTCATTTATTTAATTGCCCTTATCTTGATTGTTTTATTATTTTGTGTTGCTGAGTGTTTTGTGTTAAGAACGTGATTTTCTATTCACTTGTGATTTTTGTTGTTGTTTTTGCGATTTTACAAGCCTTTAAACATATTCATATTTAATAAAAGCCGGCAAAAGAGAAGGGATTTAGTTCTCGGTTGAAGAAAAAAGTTTAATATTTTAAAAATCTTTGTTTAAAAAGTAAACTTTAAGAATGTGATTGGCAAGTTCGAGCAAAGCAGCGGGTGTGGTTATTCTACTTGTGTGTGGCATAGTAGATAGATAGATAGATAGATAGATATGAAATGAAATGAAATGACTGAGATAGATAGATAGATAGATAGATAGACATGAACATACTTAGATAGATAATAGATAGATAGATAGATAGATAGATGGATAAGTAGATAGATAGATATGAACATAGATAGATAGATAGATAGATAGATAGATAGATAGATAGATGAACATAGATAGATAGATAGATAGATAGATATGAACATACTTAGATAGATAGACAGACAGATAGATAGATAGATATGAGCCTACTAAGATAGATAAATAAATAATTAAATTTATAAATAGATAGATAGACATGAACATACATAGATAGATAGATAGATAGATAGATGTGGGCCAGATGTCCGCTTCTACTTATAGACTCGCCGACAACCATGTGACCATATTCTTGTCCAATCACTGACAGTGCTCAAAAATATGTTCCGTCTGTTGGTACGTATAGATGAACGTAAGATTATATCGACAAAACAGTAAAATATTATTAAAAACGAACTATTGAGCTGACGATAGGTGTGGTGCTACAACCACCCTAGTCTAGCGCTAGCGAAAAGGGAATAGAAGCAGTCGCTGACCGAATGATACTGATAATAGTCCATTCCACTTACAATTCGAATAATATATATATATATATATATTATATATATATTATATATATATATATATATATATATATATTCTTATATCGGATCTTAGCCCTGAAGAGCACTAAGCGAAATTTATAGTAGGTTTATCTGACTCATTAGGTTTATCTTCATATATATATATATATATATATATGTAAGAAAGTTTTATAGAAAAACAACAAGATGTTAAACATTTTAGCTGACAGATATCTGTTTCGACATTATGAATATGTCTTTTTCAAAGCAACATTGTAAGCGGAAAAAAAAACGAAATGAATATACTAGTAATTACAAGGCAACGAACGCTCTCGATCAGTACCGGAAAATTTTTTAAAATTTTTTTAAAAATACGTATTTGTTGTTAAAAATAAAATAAATTTTATTTTTAAAATATTTAAGCATTTTTATCATAAAAACTCAAAAGAGTTTGTAGTAAAAATGTAAATGAATCGGTACTGATCGAGAGCGTTCGTTGCCTTGTAATTACTAATGTATTCATTTCGTTTTTTTTTCCGCTTACAATGTTGCT
Source organism: Doryteuthis pealeii (assembly GCA_023376005.1). NCBI lineage: Eukaryota > Metazoa > Mollusca > Cephalopoda > Myopsida > Loliginidae > Doryteuthis > Doryteuthis pealeii. Next base: position 90,538,659 of record CM042159.1, on the reverse strand, counting down.
TTGAAAAAGACATATTCATAATGTCGAAACAGATATCTGTCAGCTAAAATGTTTAACATCTTGTTTTTCTATAAAACTTTCTTACATATTGTCGGATTCAATATCCATTTTTTACCTTCATATATATATATATATTCTTATATCAGATCTTAGCCCTGAAGAGCACTAAGCGAAACCTATAGTAGGTTTATCTGACTCATTAGGTTTATCTTCATATATATATATATATATATATATATATATATATATATATATTGTGGGATTGGCACTGTTTCAGCTTTTACTGGAACGGTGTGCCAAAGTGCAGTATTATTGGGAGAGTGCTCAATATAAAAAAAATAGAGCTATTAGATAATGAACCAACGTCACCTGGTGAATGTTTGCGGTTATGCATGCATGAAACCAAATGATCGTGACTGTTCCTTTGTCATCAAATAAATAAATATATAAAACCTTTATATATTTATTTTATCATATATATATATATATATATATATATATATATATATATATATAATTAATGTTGATATTATGATTTCACACTCATAACTTAAAGTTTCTTGGTAGTCCAATCATCAGATGAGAAGTGGTTGAGATGTCAAAAACCAGTCGTGAAATGGTAAAAATCAAATTGTTTAGCGTTTATATGCAGCGTTTTTCACGCGATGGGAAATGTAAGGCTAAAAATTGTTTTTTTTAAACTGTGGCATTATATTATATATATAATATTATATATTATATATATATCAAGTTCGGTTAACGCCACAGATAATTCAAGTCTGAGGAGTTTTTCATGGTCCTTTCTATTTTTCTTGCGATCTTTTTTGTGTTTGGGTGGAGAAGTTGTAATAGTCCACCAAATCCTTTTATTCGAGCGCTTTCGGCTGGTTTATCAGCCATCATCAGGTGGGGAAACGAATAAAAGGATTTGGTGGACTATTACAACTTCTCCACCCAAAACAAAAAAGATCGCAAGAAAAATAGAAAGGACCATGAAAAACTCCTCAGACTTGAATTGTCTGTGGCGTTTAACCGAACTTGTATAAAAGAAAAAATGCTGCCGAAGTATACATATATATAATATATATATATATATATATATATATATATATAAACTGTGGCATATATATATATATATATATATATTATAATATAATATATATATATATAGGGGTGACTTAGATTATCTTTCACTGGAAGCATAAAGCAATGATCGCCTGTTTACAGAAATGGATCTCTCTGGTGATCGTAAAATATATAAACAAATGTGTGTATTTAATAGGTTAAACACCAACCCTTTTTAATTCAGCTGTCAAATGGCCGATTGATTAACGAATCATGTGGACGAAAAATCAGTCGGGTTTCGCTCCTGGTTAGAGGTAGTTGTTGTGTCTAGATGGTTTGATAAACCGTTAAAATCAATCAACTAAACAAATCTTTTTTTTTTTTTTTTTTTTTGCTATAGAAGGAAAATACCTTTTTATTTCAGTTTTTTTTAGAATGCACATATTTATGGATGATACTGGCTGCTATGTTTCGCAAATACATACCGGCTGTTGAACCTCGTGTTTTGCGAGCTAATAAATCTCTTTACGCAACTATCCTTTTCAAGACTATATAGTTTTATCTTCATGGAATTACCCGTTGTCTACCCACACGCCTATAAATTTGAAATTATTTAGGCACAGACTGAACCTATCAGATTACGCATCGGGCTAAGTTTAACTAAAAACGATCTAATCGTGACCATGTAAGTTGTCGCGAGTCAATCTTTTTACTCCTTAAAAACTTGTTTGAAAATTTCTTTTGACGTCAATGTCACTATATTATTTTATCTATTGTGAAATGACGAGACGTTAGATTATTGGTTTGCGCATGCGCAGCGGCCATTTTTTTTTGTATTGTTGTATTGGAAATTATGGCATTTAGAAATGTTTTAAAAGTATAAATGCTCCCCGGAAATTGCAAAAGAGATTAAAATCGTGGTTTAACCGAATAAGTAACTTCTCGATGAAGGTGAAAAACATTAGGGAAAAATTAAAGGAGATCATAAAAATGTTTGTTAAAAAAAAGATTATTTAAAATCGATTATAAAAACTAGTGCAAAATAAAAAATAACACACTCCGGGCGATGTAAAAATAGATTTTTGAAACATATTGCCTGAGGGGTGGGAGTAAAAAATTCAATGTCAGCGAGTTTGTACCCTAAGTAAATAAAATCATCAAATTCATTAAAGGATTAAAAAATAAAACAATTTGAAATGTAAACTTTAAATATGTATTAAAATAAAACAAACTATTTATAGATATATAATACCAGTCATTTATTTATTAAAACTTGTTTAAAAAAACAATGAGGACTGTCTAATGTTGCATGTTCAAATTTTGAGTGTATTTATTCTATGTTATGACGATTTTGGGTAATGTGACGTAAGTAGTGACGTAATTTTTGTTACAGACAAAGACCGGAAGCAAATCTCCATTATTAATACTAGCAAAATAAAAAAAAAAACGCCCTCCGGGCAACGTAAAATAAATATTGCCTGGGAGGATGGGAGTTTTAAAGTTAATATCAGATATTTTTGTATCATAAGTAAAGTAAAATCATCAAATTATTAAAGGAGTAAAAAAAAATGAAAATTTAATTAAAGGAGTAAAAAATAAATAAAATTATTAAAGGAGTAAAAAGAGTAAAAAATAGGAGTAAAAAATAAAATAATTTATTAAAGGAGTAAAAAAAAAATAAATTTATTAAAGGAGTAAAAAATAAAATAAATTTTTATTAAAGGAGTAAAAATAAAATAAATTTATTAAAAAATAAAATAAATTTATTAAAGGAGTAAAAATTAAAATAAAGGAGTAAAAAAAAAAATAAATTATTAAAGGAGTAAAAAATAAAATAAATTTATTAAAGGAGTAAAAAATAAAATAAATTTATTAAAAAGGAGTAAATAAATTTATTAAAAAAAAATAAATTTATTAAAGGAGTAAAAAATAAAATAAATTTATTAAAGGAGTAAAAAATAAAATAAATTTATTAAAGGAGTAAAAAATAAAATAAATTTATTAAAGGAGTAAAAAAAAAAATAAATTTATTAAAGGAGTAAAAAAAAAAAATTATTAAAGGAGTAAAAATAAAATAAATTTATTAAAGGAGTAAAAAATAAAAATAATTATTAAAGGAGTAAAAAAAAAATAAATTTATTAAAGGAGTAAAAAATAAAATAAATTTATTAAAGGAGTAAAAAATAAAATAAATTTATTAAAGGAGTAAAAACAAAAATAAATTTATTAAAGGAGTAAAAAATAAAATAAATTTAAAGGAGTAAAAAAAATGAAATTATTAAAGGAGTAAAAAATAAAATAAATTTAAAAGGAGTAAAAATAAAATAAATAAGGAGTAAAAAATAAAGGAGTAAAAAATAAAATAAACTTATTAAAGGAGTAAAAATAAAATAAATTTATTAAAGGAGTAAAGGAGTAAAAAATAAATAAATTATTAAAGGAGTAAAAATAAAATAAACTTATTAAAGGAGAAAAAATAAAAATAAATTATTAAAGGAGTAAAAAATAAATAAATTTATTAAAGGAGTAAAAAATAAAATAAACTTAAAAGGAGTAAAAAATAAAATAAATTTAAAGGAGTAAAAAAAAAATAAATTTATTAAAGGAGTAAAAAATAAATAAATTTATTAAAGGAGTAAAAAATAAAATAAATTATCAAAGGAGTAAAAAATAAAATAAACTTATTAAAGGAGTAAAAAATAAAATAAATTTATTAAAGGAGTAAAAATAAAATAATTTATTAAAGGAGAGTAAAAATAAAAATAATTTATTAAAGGAGTAAAAATAAAATAAATTTATTAAAGGAGTAAAAAAATAAAATAAATTATCAAAGGAGTAAAAAATAAATAATTTATTAAAGGAGTAAAAATAAAATAAATTTATTAAAGGAGTAAAAAATAAAATAAATTTATTAAAGGAGTAAAAAATAAAATAAATTATTAAAGGAGTAAAAAATAAAATTAAATTTATCAAAGGAGTAAAAAATAAAATAAACTTATTAAAGGAGTAAAAAATAAAATAAATTATAAAAGGAGTAAAAAATAAAATAAATTTATTAAAGGAGTAAAAAAATAAAAAAATTTATTAAAGGAGTAAAAATAAAATAAACTTATCAAAGGAGTAAAAAATAAAATAAATTTATCAAAGGAGTAAAAAAATAAAATAAATTATTAAAGGGTAAAAAATAAAATAAATTTATTAAAGGAGTAAAAAATAAAATAAATTATTAAAGGAAAAAATAAAATTAAATATTAAAGGAGTAAAAAATAAAATAAATTTATAAAGGAGTAAAAAAAATAAATATTAAAAGAGTAAAAATAAAATAAATTTATTAAAGGAGTAAAAATAAATAAATTTATTAAAGGAGTAATAAAAATAAATTTATTAAAGGAGTAAAAAAAAAAATAATTTATTAAAGGAGTAAAAAATAAAATAAACTTATTAAAGGAGTAAAAAATAAAATAAACTTATTAAAGGAGTAAAAAATAAAATAAATTATTAAAGGAGTAAAAAATAATAAATTTATTAAAGGAGTAAAAAATAAAATAAACTTTATCAAAGGAGTAAAAAATAAAATAAATTTATTAAAGGAGTAAAAAATAAAATAAATTATATTAAAATAAATTTATTAAAGGAGTAAAAAATAAAATAAATTTATTAAAGGAGTAAAAAATAAAATAAATTATTAAAGGAGTAAAAAAATAAAAAAATTATTAAAGGAGTAAAAAAATAAAATTAAATTTATTAAAGGAGTAAAAATAAAATAAATTTATTAAAGGAGTAAAAAATAAAATAAATTATTAAAGGAGTAAAAAATAAATAAATTTATTAAAGGAGTAAAAAATAAATAAATTTATTAAAGGAGTAAAAAATAAAATAAATTTATTAAAGGAGTAAAAATAAAAAATTTATTAAGGAGTAAAAAATAAAATAAATTTAATTAAAGGAGTAAAAAATAAAATAAATTATTAAAGGAGTTAAAAAAATAAAATAAATTATTAAAGGAGTAAAAAATAAAAATAAATTTATTAAAGAGTAAAAAAAAAAATGGAGTAAAAAATAAAATAAATTATTAAAGGAGTAAAAAAATAAATAAATTTATTAAAGGAGTAAAAAATAAAATAAATTTATCAAAGGAGTAAAAAATAAAATAAATTTATTAAATGAGTAAAAAAAAAAATAAACTTATCAAAGGAGTAAAAAATAAAATAAAATCAAAGGAGTAAAAAACAAAATAAATTTATTAAAGAGTAAAAAATAAAATAAATTCATCAAAGGAGTAAAAAAATAAAATAAATTTATTAAAGGAGTAAAAAATAAAATAAATTTATTAAAGGAGAAAAAAAATAAATAAAATTTAAAAGGAGTAAAAAAATTTAAAAAAGTTCAAATGGAAACTAGATAATACCAGTCATGTATTTATTAAAACTTGTTTTTAAAAAAAACAACGAGGACTGTCTAACATTGCATGCTCAAATTTTTAGTGTATTTATTCTATGTTAGGACGATTTTAGGTAGTGTGACCTAAGCAGTGACGTAGTTTTTGTAACAGACAAAAACCGGAAGCGAATCTCCATTATTAATAGATATTTGTAGCGTAAAGGGGCCGGGTTAGCTCAGTCGGTAGAGCGTTCGGCTAGAAACCACAAGGTTCCTAGTTCGATACCGGTCCTCGCCAACTCAGCGTATGAGTAGCACAGGGATCTGTGCGGTAATGGTAGGGGTGGCGCTCCACCTCAGACGCCAAAAGAATCTCCTTGGTCTAGCGCTATTGAAAAGGGGATCGACTCCCTCGCTGACTAAAAAAAACAAACTTTTGGGTCATTTTATTTTTTTGTCTTTACCTTTCCTCATTTTAAGAAGTCCATTTTTTGTTCTTTCATTATCGTAAAATACTTGCAACTAAGGTAAAGTCGTCGGGGCGGCCTAAAGTCGGTATCAGCTATGCAGCGAGGGAGTCTACCTCCTTTTCAATAGCGCTAGACCAAAGAGATTGTTTTTGCGTCTGAGGTGGAGCGCCATACCTACCATCAGCTCCTTACTTTACCGCACAGATCCCTGGCTACTCATACGCTGTTGGCGAGGGCCGGTATCGAACTAGGAACCTTGTGGTTTCTAGCCAAACGCTCTACCGACTGAGCTAAACACGCAGATAATTCAAATAATTACTTCAGAATTTCCATTCATATATGAATAATTAATTAGACTAGAAAGAATATGCGCCCCCTGGACGTAAGTATTCAAGTTTTAATGTAATGGAATATATTAATATATTAGTATTATCTGCGTTATTCGGACTATTGTCCTCATCTTTATTGTTATTTGTACGTTTCTGCCGATATACCCTCCGGCCTTCTTCAGGTATTTCAGGCTAATTGGACACATGGCCTAGTGGATAAGGTAGTTAGGTTAAGACAGTTCTAAGTGACAGTTATCTCTGGATTTTGGTTTCAATCCTGAGTAGCGGCAGTGACATAGAAAAATAATTAACACAACTCCTACCCCAGCTATGGTTAGCGGAATGAGAACAGGATACCCCCGTGGACTGAGTAAAGGGTTAGGTTCAAAGTTCCGTGATGGCTCCTGATTACAACAAGAAAGTTCTCGAGTTCGAAAAGAAGGTTCCCGAGTCCGAGAAGGTTCCCGAGTCCGACAAGAAATACCGAAGAAGGCCGGAGGGCATATCGGCCGAAACATTGTACAGATAACTATGAAGATGAGGAAAATTATCCAAATAACGTAGATAATACTAATCATCAAGCCTCATCTCAAACATTCAGAGAAATAATATTAATGTATATTATTAGAAAGACCATTCAATTGATTGATTCTAACATATTGGATAATAAGACAATAATATCATAGATCAATAACACCAAGTAATTACTTATTAAACCCGATTTTGTTAAAACCACTATGCAAATTAACCACACCATATTATTAAATAAATCTTTATTTCTTAGTGATATATAAGACTCGTTTCAGGATTTTAAATGCACTAATAACACCGGCACTTCGGGGCCTGTGGGTCCGGTGGCTTCGTCTACTGGACCAGTGTTAAATTAACGGCGTGGTCTTAGGAGGTCATCCCACAGGCAACACCTTCCCCCTTGATTTAAAGGCCCAGGCCTGTTTTATTGCTCAGTGACTTAGGCGCCTCCTTCAGGGGGAATGCCGACGTGACCCTCGCAATTTTTGCATCTGCCATCCCATGAACTTCGGCTCGTTCGTGGTCCCACATTAAACGACCTTGTGTCATACCTGCATGGGTGGGGTACGAGGTAAATACTCTAATAACATGGGCCGTTTTAAGACAAATCTCACTCATATTTTCACCGACATCGTTAATAATTAAGATTTGCTTTATGTATAAAAGTTTTTGACTACAAATGAGATTCTCCTAGATAAACTTACGCAATTTCTGAGGGTATTACAACGTAGTTGGCTGGTTGATTGAATGTTATGGCATCTCAACTCTTGTTGGGTTATTTTATGCCGAAGGTGTTTTTTATTTATTCTTGATGGGTAATCGTTTTTTTAGGCTCAATTTTTTTTTAATTTCTTTGAATACATTTTGTTTTGTTTAACCCATAGATGGGACCCTAAAATGTAGTGTCACTCCGAGTCAGAGTAGACCTGGGAGCAATAAAGTTGAATGGGACACCACATTCCCCATAGCTCCAGAATTGGAATTTCAGAATTAGATGCAGTTTCACGTCATACAGAGGACAATAAGACCTTCAGCTATAGCCTTCTAGCACATATATGATAAAAAATGATTGGGCAATCCTATTGGTGCTAGGGCTTGACGTGACCAGCTGATTGTTCGGAGGAGTCTCTCCGACTGCCCATCTAGCTTAAGTAAGGGCCAAAATGAAGTGTTGCATGTCATGGACACCAAGATTCCATCCTTAAGCATCACGAGTCGCCACCTATGGCCAACAGGTGGCGCCATTTGATACGGGAATGATCAAACACAAGGTCCCAAGTATGGAGTATCCGGCTAGGATCGAACTCCTTATTCAGAAGTGATTGATCTGCGAGACTATCTTGCTAACCATTGTACCACGATGGGACACCCAGGTATTTACCCAACCCGTTCAAACAGTAGGATCAAACACAAGGATCACAAGTATGGGGCATCCAGTTAGGTTTTAACTCATCATTCAGTAGTTAAGGGTGGGTTTAGCTCAGTCGGTAGAGCGTCCAACTAGTGAAGCAAAAGGTTCTGGGTTCGATACCGGCCCTCGCCAACTCAGCGTATGTGTAGCACAGGGATCGGTGCGGTAAAGTGAGGAGCTTCAGATGCCAAAAACAATCTCGTTTGTTTAGAGCTAGTGAAAATGGGAGAGACTTCCTCGCTGTTTGGCTGATACCGAAATTAGGCCACCATGACGGTTTTACTTACTTACATATGTATGAAAAAAAATGAGTTTAAAACATGGTTACCATCAAGAATGAATAAAACAAAATATCTTTGGCATAAAATAACCCAACAAGAGTTGACATGCCGTAAAATCCAACCACCCAACCAACCAACGATAGGACACCCAACACCAAATGTTAGTACATTAATGTACTTTTAAAATCTGTTCAACCGTATCTCATATGTATGTCATATCTTTTCGATACGCTCGAATACACACGTCATTTAATGAATTCTAATAAAAAAAAGAGGATACGTATTAATGTCTTGTGAGATATGAACTTCACCTTTTTATTTATTGATAGTTTCTGTAATTTTGTATCTTTTTTTTTTTTTTCTAAACGGGGGAATATTTTTGAAGATTGGAGAAAAACCGGTTTCGTTTCGGCTACGACATAAGAAATTTTTACCGAATAACATTCCTAATTTTTAATTTACAGGACTTTTCTTTCGTCACACTTGTATAACCTGCTTAGTCAGCAGTAAAAAAAAAAAAAAAAAAAAAAAAAAAAAAAAAAGGGGTGTCCTTTTTTTTTATTTCATTTCTATCAAAGTCAAAACATTATTTAATTAATTTGATTATTCGATTTCGCTGACAAAAAAAAGATAAAATTTATTTTTTATTTTTTTTATTTTTTTTTTTTTTTATTCATAGTCAACAGATGTTTTGAACGTACATTTACTTCTCACATAAAACAGCTCGGATTCTGACCACAAAACCTGGAATGTTTATTATCATATAAAGAGACAAGCCGAAAAGAAATTAATCTCGATGTTTCACGTCATAATCAAACTAGATGAAATACCCATCTCCGTCGGGTAAGAAGTAGGTATATACAAAATTTCGCCACGAAAACACCTCCCCTTTCTTTAAACTTTTATTTAAAAAATTAAAATTAAAGAAATGACTTCATATTTAACAATACTAGCAAATATATGCACCCTCCGGGTGCAAGTATTTAATGTAATAAAATATATTAAATTAGAAAGGCAAATGAAACTAAAAAAGAATGCAGATAAAAAGATTTCGAACAGAGGGGGAGTAATCGAAAAATAGAACAACTTTGAAACCAGCTCTTCCATCATTTTCCATTGCTCCCGTCTTTCATTGGTAAATTTTCCTAATTTAACTCTTTAGTTAAAATAGGAGGTAAAGAATAAATTTACAGTTATTTTTTCTTGTTAATGGATTTCTTTTAAGATTTATCCCTGAGATTTTTGCTCATATTCAATACGATAAAACCAAAAAATTAGAAATCAATAATACTAAGCACATATTTATTAAAATCAAATTTTTAAGATCAATATGTAAATTAGCCTTCCCGTTCACACTGTAAACCGCTATTTTGTTGTATATATAAATACAATTGCATGTTATTAGTATGTAAATATGGTAAACAGTTTTAATGATGTAAAACAATTTTATTAATAATTGAGGTTAAAATAAGGATAAATTCATGGTGAATGTGACGTCAATAACTAAGGTAATTGTGACTTGAGTAGTGATTTAGTTTCGGTTACAGACAGAAAAACACACAATCTCCATTATAATAAGATACTGGTGATAATTCATTTCTTCTTTACTCTTTTTGGTTCTTTCCTTTTAATCTTATTTCATTCATTTTTTTTTTGTAAACATTTTTAGAAGAGTATTTAAAGATCCAGTTTGAAAGAGTTAAAGGCTTTTACGGACAAAACAATCGAGAATTATTTTTGTGGCTTAATGTTTTATAGTGCTTTAACAATAATTTTTCTTAAGATAAAATTGAAAGTCAATTTAGACTTTCTCAAATTTCTGTGGGTTTGTCCTGGTTTGTTTCAGTCAAAGAATTTTTGGCTTGTGTTTAATTTTTTAGGGACTTATAAAAAACCTTCATTTATTTATTTTACAATCAACTATTATTGCTGATTTCTCTAACCTAATTTTATAATCCAATAATCCACTGACATATAAAGATATCTATTTGCATTTCACGTAGCGCCAATACTCTTGGGAAAGGTATGAATCCAACTACTCTACTTCCAGCTATTTTTAAATAGTAGGGCAGACTGGGCTCTTTAACCTTGGCTAAGTAACCAGTCTAGGAGAAGGAAAACTGAATTCAAACCTGTTACACTCCTGCTTCTATTTTGGAACGAAGTCTTGTCCGGTACAATTTTACAATTTCAACATTTATTTACTTTTTTCTACATGTCTTTTTTTGGTTAAATTAATTTTTGTATCGGACAAGACTTTCGCTCCAATCACACACACACACACACACACACACACACACAACACATAACGATTTGTGTATATAGTTTTACATATACGGAGTATTATAAATAAATAAATAAAAGGGTATTAGAATATAAATCAAATTTCGAAACTAAGACGTCACTGCCTAATCAACACACGCAGACCATGAAGTTTATAGAAATCGCGAGTGTGCGCGTGCCCATGAACTGGCGTATCTAACAAAGAGCGGAATTTTTGGAAAAAAAATATAGTGAAAAAAAAAAGAAAGAAAGAAACGGGAAAAGTCAAACTAGTAAGACAGACAAATAATATTTGTATGTTGATGTTCTCATATCTCATAATCTTTATAGAAAATTACTCCCTCCCCCCCGTATATATACTCAACATGTTAAGGGGTATATAACAATAAGATATGAAATCTCTTAGTGGTCTACATTTTGCCGACTATCAAACTTATCAAAAGATATAAGAAGAAATCTAGGTGCGTGATGATTTCCGATTATGACAAGAAGGTTCCCGAGTTCGGGATATCTCCCGAGACCAACAAGAAATACCTGAAGAAGGCCGGAAGGTACAACCGCCAAAAAATTGTCTCAGGGTGAACTGATAGCAACCTTGGCGAACCAGAATCCTGAAGCCAAAGTCACAGATCAGACCTGCTATCTATCTATCTATCTATCTATCTATCTATCAGAGTATGTTATAATCTATCCATCTATCTATCTATCTATCACAGTATGTTATTATATACTAGCAAATATATGCACCCTCCGGGTGCAAGTATTTAAGTTTTAATGTAATAAAATATTATATTAAATTAGAAAGGCTAATGAAACAGAATAAGAATGCAGATAAAAAGATTTGAAACAGAGGGGGTATAATCGAAAAATAGAACAACTAAAACTTACTCTTCCATCACTCTTGCCTTTCGTTGCTATTTTTTCTAATTTAAGTATTTAGTTAAAAGAGGAAGTAAAGAATAAAATGACAGTTATTCTTTCTTGTTAATGGATTTCATTTAAGATTCATTGAAGAGAGTTTTGCTTATATTCATTAAAATAAAACCAAACAGTTAGAAATCAATAATACTAAGCACATATTTATTAAAATCACATTTTTAATATCAATATGCAAATTAGCCTTCCCATTCACACTGTAAACCGCCATTTTGTTGTATATATAAATATAATTGCATGTTGTTAGTATGTAAATATGTTTAACAGTATTAATAAAGTAAAACCATTTTATTAATAATTGAGGTTTAAATAAAAATAAAATCATTGAGAATGTGATATAAATAACTAAGGGAATTGTAACTTGAGTAGGAATATAGTTTCGGTTACAGACAGAAAAACACACAATCTCCATTATAATAAGATCTATCAATCTATCTATCTATCCATCAATTTATCTATCTCAGTCTGTTCCTCAGATCAGACCCACCAACCAATAATAAGAAATAAAGATAGCGACAGATAATAGATTACAGAACACAAGAGAGGGAAGATAAAAGTCCAGCCATGAAGCCAGCTACTCAAGTAAGTAATAAAAAATTACTCCCTCCCTCGTATGTATACTCAACAAGGTAAGGGGTATATGACAATAGAATATGGAATCTCTAAGTGTTCTACATTTCCCGACTATCAAACTTATTAAAAGATATAACAGGAAAGCTAATTGCATGAAGTCTCCCGATTATGATAAGAAAGGTTCCCCATTTCGAGAAGTCTCCAGAGTCTGACAAGAAATACCTGAAGAATGCCGGAGGGCACATCAGCCGGAACGTTGTACAGATAACAATAAAGATGAGGACAATAGTCCGAATAATACAAATAATACAAATTATCAAGCCTCATCTCAAAAATTCAGAGAAATGGTGTAGATAGCAATAAAGATGAGGACAATAGTCCGAATGATACAAATAATACAAATTATCAAGTCTCATCTCAAAAATTCAGAGAAATAGTGTGGATAACAATAAAGATGAGGACAATAGTACGAATAATACAAATAATACAAATTATCAAGCCTCATCTCAAAAATTCAGAGAAATGGTGTAGATAACAATAAAGATGAGGACAATAGTCCGAATAATACAAATAATTCAAATTATCAAGCCTCATCACAAAAATTCAGATAAAGTGTGGATAACAATAAAGATGAGGACAATAGTCCGAATAATACAAATAATACTAATTATCAGCCTCATCTCAAAATTCAGAGATATAGTGGGATAACAATAAAGATGAGGACAATAGTACGAATAATCCAAATACTACTAATATCAAGCCTCATCTCAAAAATTCAGAGAAATGGTGTAGATAACAATAAAGATGAGGACAATAGTCCGAATAATACAAATAATACAAATTATCAAGTCTCATCTCAAAAATTCAGAGAAATAGTGTAGATAACAATAAAGATGAGGACAATAGTCCGAATAATCCAAATAATACAAATTATCAAGCCACATCTCAAAAATTCAGAGATATAGTGTGGATAACAATAAAGATGAGGACAATAGTCCGAATAATACAAATAATACAAATTATCAAGCCTCATCACAAAAATTCAGAGAAATAGTGTAGATAACAATAAAGATGAGGACATAGTCCGAATAATACAAATAATTCAAATTATCAAGCCTCATCACAAAAATTCTGAGAAATGGTGTAGATAACAATAAAGATGAGGACAATAGTCCGAATAATACAAATAATTCAAATTATCAAGCCTCATCACAAAAATTCAGAGAAATAGTGTAGATAAAATAAAGATGAGGACAATAGTACGAATCCAAATACTACTAATTAGAAATGGTGTAGATAACAATAAAGATGAGGACAATAGTCCGAATAATACAAAATAATACTAATTATCAAGCCTCATCTCAAAAATTCAGAGAAATAGTGTAGATAACAATAAGATGAGGACAATAGTCCGAATAATACAAATATTCAAATTATCAAGCCTCATCTCAAAAATTCAGAGAAATAGTGTAGATAACAATAAAGATGAGGAAAATAGTACGAATAATCCAAATACTACTAATTATCAAGCCTCATCTCAAAAATTCAGAGAAATGGTGTAGATAACAATAAAGATGAGGACAATAGTCCGAATAATACAAATAATACAAATTATCAAGTCTCATCTCAAAAATTCAGAGAAATAGTGTAGATAACAATAAAGATGAGGACAATAGTCCGAATAATCCAAATACTACTAATTATCAAGCCTCATCTCAAAAATTCAGAGAAATGGTGTAGATAACAATAAAGATGAGGACAATAGTACGAATAATACAAATAATTCAAATTATCAAGCCTCATCACAAAAATTCTGAGAAATTGTTCTACATTTCCCGACTATCAAATTTATTAAAAGATACAACGAGAAATCTAAGTTAGATGACTCAGTTGAGATCTTTTGTCGGAGTTGGTATGAAATATTTGAAAAAGCTTTCTGCTTGACGGTGTAGAACATTCACATGTCGTGAAATTGCAAAATGGACTTTAAGAAAGATTAAATTAGTCACGTTCTTTTAAAAAAAAAAAAACTCAATTTTAAAGCTGAGAAAAAAAACCCTTTTTTGAACATTTTGAAGCGTGTTAAATCATTTTTATTATTATAAATGCAGTTGATGACATTTTTATTTGTTGGCTGTTAAAGATATGTTCCGTATGTTCCGCTTGGTATATATGTACGTAATATTATATCTACAAAATGTACAAGAATATTAATATATGTAACATAGCCCAACCCCACCACATATATAAAGTAAAAAAAGTAAAGTCGTCGGGGAGGCCTAAAGTCGATATCAACCAATCAGCGAGGGAGTCTATCCCCTTTTCACAAGGGCTAGACCAAGGAGATTATTTTAGCATCTGAGGTGGAGCGCCACACATACCAGCTCCTTACTTTACCGCACAGATCCCTGTGCTACTCATACGCTGAGTTGGCGATGGCCGGTATCGCACTAGGAACCTGGTGGTTTCTAGCCGAACGATCTACCGACTGAGCTAACCCGACCACATATATATATATATATATATATATATATATATTGTGTGTGTGTGTGTGTGTGTGTATGTGTGTGTGTGTGTGTGTGTGTGTGTGTGGAAAAGGGGGTTGGAATGAATCCGACAGAATGAGGTAAAATATGAGGAACGAAATAACAAAACTCAGACAAAAATGTGTAGTATATTTCGCTGAAGTTTGAACTCGGCTTCTTCAGCTTTTATTGAATTATTCAGATCATACAAGTGTTTTATAGAAGAGGGAAGTAGGTAGGTGGGTGTGCTTTGTGGTGAGGGGAAGATTTGATTGGTTATAGGGGAAATGTTTGGGTAAGATGAGAATGAAATCAGATGGGGAGAGAGTTGAGGGAGGTAGATAGAAAAAAGGAATGGTGAGAAATACCTGATAGGGTAGGGGAGTAGCCTTTCTTGGAGACAGATTTGAGTAGAGGAAGTAGCAAATGGGAGTAATATGTGTGTGTGTGTATTCGGGCAGCATTCTTTCATTTATACATGTCGAATTAAACAAAAGGCACATCCCTGTTTAACAATTTTATTATCGATCTTTTCAAGCTTTCTGGCCAACTATTTTACATTTGGATGGAATCCGTACATTAGTCCACCAAAGTTCATATCCCAAGTAATTTCGGCACTTCGAAGTGCCATCATCAGGGGTGATGTGTTTATGTTCCTGTTTTTTCAAGTTAGTGGTAGTGAGAGTAATATATATTTTTTTTGGAGGATATGTGCTTAATTGAAGTCATACCTAATTTTTGAAAATTAATTAGTTGATTATTAATTAATTTAGGCGGGCATATATGTTCAAATGTATAGGTACATTTCGACCTATTAGGCCTCATCACATAATAGGTCGAAATGTACATTCAGGGATTGACATTTTCTCGATTTGTTTAGCCTTACATTTGAACATATATGCCCGACTAAACTCATTAATTATTAACTAATTAATTTTCAAAAATTAGGTATGACTTCAATTAAGCACATATCCTCCGAAAATTGTCGGCTAAAAGCCATATCAAATAAACACAGTGTTTATTTACGTACTCTCATATATATATATATATATATATATATATATATATATATATATATTATATATATTTATATTTGTATATGTATAAGTATTAATTTACCGGTGGGTATAAGAACGATCGTTGGAAGCGCACAATATACAGAGGTTAAGGTTGAGAAAAAACAAATACAAAGTGCTCAATACAATATAGAGCATAAATTTATTTTAAGAATGGAAAGGAGTAACCTACTCGAGTTTCATCGATTGATTCTTCAGGGTTACTTTAAATTAATCGAGTTTACGATTAATCTTAGGTGTTATAAACATGCCCGTTGGAATGGGACTTAAATTTAGTAGAGGAACGATATATATATATATATATATATATATATATATATATATATATATATATATACTTTCATTAAGAAAGAAAAACTTAACAAACTATCATTTGGCTATTATAAATTTATTTCGACCAGAACTCAATAAATGAGCTTAGTCTCATCCGATAGCCAACACCATAATGACTAATTGTTTTCTTGGTTATTATGGTGTTGGCTGTCTGATGAGACGAAACTCATTTATTGAGTTCTGGTTGAAATAGATTTATAATAGTCAAATTACGGTTCGTTAAGTTTTTCAATCTTATTGAAAGAGTATCAATTGCTCTGTATATAACAAATTTATTATGTTTTTTAATATTTTTTAAATATATTATTAATTGTCATACATTGATCTTTAAAAAAAGAAACGTTCTATCAATCTGTATCTGGGCATCAAGATAAGTATGCATTGTGGATGTACAGGCGATATTGATGATCCCAAATAGAATTGTGCCCAACATACCGGTCAATTGGATATTGTTACCTTTATATGTATACTAGCAGCGGCTACCCGGCATTGCCTGGGTAGAGGTGGATTTTTTAAAGATAGTCCCGCAGATCCATTATTACTGAATCGTGAGTAGTATCCTCGTGGGATGCCCCATTTAAATCCCTATGTAAAAAAATAGACCTTGCATTGATCCAGTTACTCTGAAAAGAAATGTTAATGTCTACTATCTAAAATATTAAATAAAAAAAATCCATGCTGTTATCATTTAGATTTTATTTTCTAATTATCTTCATGAATATGAATCAAATCTCCATTATTTTTGCTCAAAAACCAAGCTCTTGTGATATTTAATGTGTATATATATCTATTTTGCCGTTAGTTGTTTTATTTTCGAAGTTTCTCCGGATATACACATACACACGACTGCCCTTTATAT
This sequence comes from Doryteuthis pealeii, assembly GCA_023376005.1. Taxonomy (NCBI): domain Eukaryota; kingdom Metazoa; phylum Mollusca; class Cephalopoda; order Myopsida; family Loliginidae; genus Doryteuthis; species Doryteuthis pealeii. The sequence goes on along the minus strand of CM042159.1, from coordinate 90,521,607 downwards.
ATGTACTAGAAGTGCCTACCCGGCATCACCTGGGGAGGGGGTAGCAAAAATCTAGTCTCGCAGATCAGTTATTATTGAATCCCAAATTAGATCCTCGCTGTATGCTCCATTAAAATCCTTATGTAAAAAGAAGACCTTGCGTTGATCCAGCAACTCTGAAGAGAAAAATTAATGTCTACTATTTAGAATATTAAATGAAAAAGAATTTCTATGCTGTTATCATTTAAATTTTATTTTCTATTTATATTAACAAATATAAATCAAACCTTTATTATTTTTGCTCAAAAACCAAACCCTGGTGATATTTAATGAGTAAATATATTTACTTTGCCGTTAATTGTTTTATTTTCAAAGTTTTCTCCGGACATACAGATACACACAACTGCCCTATATATATATATATATATATATATATATTATATATATATATATATATATATATATATATGAAAAATAGATGGAAATTAATCCGACAGTATGAAATTTAACATTATGAAAAAACATATGATGTTTTTTATGTAATTGCTGACAGTACTGTTTCGACCAAATCGATAAGTTGGTCTTCATCAAAGAGCGACATAGATGGGATATCTTCTCTTCCCATCTATGTCGCTCTTTGATGAAGACCAACTTATCGATTTGGTCGAAACAGGCCTGTCAGCAATTACATAACAAACATCATATGTTTTTTCATAATGTTAAATTTCATACTGTCGGATTAATTTCCATCTATTTTTCATATTTGTCAAATGAAAAAACATTATATCTGGGACTTTTACACCTTGAAGACTTTCATCTATAACTACGGACTTATCAACGCCACAAGTAAACTTTGGAACTCTAACATCTTTTTTCAAATTACCATGTGGACTTGTATATTTTTTAACAGCTGAAAAATATATACTATACTATTTTGATACCCACTTTACATTTTTATATAAACTTTTACAACAAACTCTTTTGAGTTTTTCTATACACTATAATGCTTCTGATTTTTTTAAAAATTAAAATAAAATTTATTTTATTTTTAAAACAGAATATGCATTTTTCAAAAATTCCAGCGTTTGAACTCAGCGTTCGTTTCTGTAAACAGTCTTTTTTAACGGATATCTTCTCTTCCCATCTATGTCACTCTTTGATGAAGACCAACTTATCGATTTGGTCGAAACAGTACTGTCAGCAATTACATAACAAACATCATATGTTTTTTCATAATGTTAAATTTCATATATATATATATATATATATATATATATATATATATACAAGCATATATAAAAAGGTAGCGTCTTAACCTATTTAGTTCTCTTCAAGAAGGTGTACATAGATCATCGAAACCGTGGTAGAAAGAGACACTTTTTTCTACAACTCTCTCTCTCTCTCTCTCTCTCTCTCTCTCTCTCTCTCTCTCTCTCTCTCTCTCTCTCACACACACACACACACACACATATATAAATATGTGGAGAGAGAGAGAGAGAGAAGAGAGAGAGAGAGAGAGAGAAAGAGAGAGAGAGAGAGAGTGAGATTATGAGTGTACAGACAGACGGACAGACGGATAGAGATAAACATGGGTTATATTTAAAGAATACGTTTTTCTATAATACAAAAGCTGTTTCGCTTCGCCAATTCACATTTAGCCGCCATCTTTTCTACCAAGGGTCCAATTCAAAAGCCACAAAGAGAATCTTGTGTTATTTGTAACACAATATTTGATCTTGAAAATGATTCGACAGACAAATGCAACCGGGGATCTTTTGACCATATAAGCACAACCGAAACATACGAGAATCGAACGAAAAAATGGCATTTGAATGCGAATTTTGCAGAATAAGAACAAGCGATTATTTCCCCTGAAACTATTAAGAGACTGACCAACGAGAAACTGTGAGCCATAACCCAACAATGGCTGACATCATTATATCATATTTTACAACTATTGGCTCTATTGTAGCCGTATCCGTGACTTGATCGCATACAACACGTCTATAATGTCATCCAATACGATCGAGTCATATCCTATGATAGACACAACATTTCTCTAAACGTTTAACTTCTTCATTTCTTGATAATGGACAAGAAAACAATATTTATTCTGAATTCGATCATTATGGCTTCTGATTTGCGTAATACTCTCGTTTATATTAACGGAGAAAACGTTAGCTCATAGGCAATTTTTTCGGTGAATATAAAAGAGTATAGAAGCGCGCGGTTATAGTCGTAGGAAATGAACTCGTCGACTCGAGTTCAAATCCTGGACGAAGCTGTTTACATATCACATAGTGATACCTTCGGAAACGTATGGATTCAAATACTCTCCTTCCAGATATGGGTAAGTAGTGGGCCAGTTTGGGCTCTTTAACCTTGGCGAGGTAATCAGTCTAGGAGAAGGAAAACTCTGAATTCAAACCTTTTAAACTCTGCTTTAGAGATTGTCCTTGTGCCACATCCTGCTCGTATGGATGGGTTAGTAGATATGTATATATAAAACAGTATGTTTGACTGTCCATAATTTGGACCCTATTGCCCTTATGGCAAGCCCCAGCCCCTTTTTATCATATGGGTGCTAGAAGGCGGTGACTGAGGGTCTATATGTCCTGGGAATGACGTTAAACTCTATCTGATGGTGAGGTTCCAGTTTTGGAGGTTTGGAGAATGTAGAGCACCCCTTCATCACCATTGCTCCCTGGTCCACTCTAACCCGGAGTGGTAGTATCTGTTAGGGTCCCATATATTGTATTATCCATTAAGAATTGATTTATTTCAAAACTTTATCGGTATTAATAACCCACTGAGGTTGATATGCCGTAAAACAAAACAAAACAAAAAAAAAACAAAACCATAATTTGGGATCGCCCAGCTTGCACTTTGATGAATAAGAAAATCTAAGTTATTGTTCATTATTTTTGGAAATGGTTGTATAATTATTTTTTATTTTTCATTGGAGGAGACTGTTGTACCACTTTTCTTTTTTCATTTATTTTCTTTGTGGGTAAATGAAATTTTCAGTAATTCGAACATTACAAAAGACAATAGTTTAATCTAAAAAAAGAAAAACATTATCTACCAAGATAGATTGATAAAAAGATACATACATACATACATACATACATACATAAGAATAGATTAAATGATGAATGGATAGATAGATAGATAGATAGATAGATAGATAGACAGACTGATATATATATATATATATATATATATATATATATATATATATATATATATATATATATATATATATATATAATCCAAAAGTCCAGAGAAGAAATCTCCCTTACGGCACAAGAGTTTTATTTTTAAAAAACTGTCGCAGTTTGAGAGCTCAATGTGTGCTCTTAATGTTAGAGTAACAGAGCAAATATATAAGTAAAGAAATAACAAAAGATTTAGAGATTTAGCATAATAGTCTATTTCAGGGACCTTAGACAAATTCGGGAGAGTTAGACAATTTGTCTAAGCTCCCTGAAATAGATTATAAAACTAAATCTCTAAGTCTTTTGTTATTTCTTTACTTATACTAGCAAATATATGCACCCTCTGGGTGCAAGTATTTAAGTTTTAATGTAATAAAATATTGTATTAAATTAGAAAGGCTAATGAAACTAAATAAGAATACAGATAAAAATATTTGAAACAGAGGGAGTATAATAAAAAGATTTGAAACAGAGGGAGTATGATAAAAAATGGAACAACTGAAACTTACTCCTTCCATCACTCTCGTCTTTTCATTGTTATTTTTTCTAATTTAAGTATTTAGTTATAAGAGGAAGTAAAGAATAAAATGACAGTTATTTTATCTTGTTAATGGATTTCATTTAAGATTCATTGAAGAGATTTTTGCTTATATTCATTAAAATAAAACCAAACAGTTAGAAATCAATAATACTAAGCACATATTTATTAAATTCGATTTTTTAATATTAATATGCAAATTAGCCTTCCCGTTCACACTGTAAACCGCTATTTTGTTGTATATATAAATATAATTGCATGTTATCAGTACGTAGACATAGTTAACAGTATTAATAATGTAAGACAATTTTATTAATAATTGAGGTTTAGATAAAATAAAATCATGGAGAATGTGATGTAAATAACTAAGGGAATTGTGACTTGAGTAGGAATATAGTTTCGGTTACAGACAGAAAAACACACAATCTCCATTATAATAAGATATATACATACATATATATATATATATATATATTGATAGATAAAATCAGACTGAGAGACATATATAGATAAAATAACATATAGATATAAACAGACTGAAATAGATAGATAGATAGATAAATAGATAGATAGAATGTGATAGTATTGTGATAAGTCCCGATTATTTCATTGACCAACTTAGGAGAAAGAAAGAGTGGAAACCGGATAATAATTTATATTAACTTATCAGTCGTCTCCCCGCCCCCCCCCCCCGACCGTGTTTGGGGTCTGCTGTTATAAGAGCCACTTAATCTAGGTTGATGAATATGTCGGTGAGCTGTGGGTGATCGACGTCTACATTAGCCCCAACAGTTATGTAAAGAATTTTATTATTAGCTTTTATGAGATTGCTGTACATATATTTACCAACCCCTCCGCACCAGCAGGATGTGACACAAGGTCAATTTCTTAAGCGGAGTTCAACAGGTTTGAATTCAGAGTTTTCCTTCTCTTAGACTGGTTACCTAACCAAGGTTAAAGAGCCTAGTCTGTCCTACTATTTACCCATAGCTGGAGGGAGAGTAGAATTCATAACTTTCCCAAGGGTATTATCGCTAAGTGAAATGCAATTACGACGTCCAGAATTTGAACTCGGGCCGACGAGTCCATTTCCCATGACTTTAACCATTACACCACGAGATTGCCGTATGGACTCCTGTAAAAGTCGATTTTTGTATAGGTACACACTTGTCATGAAATCATTAAATGTATTGAATTAATTTTTAACCGATGTTATGTTGATATTATTTGTCTGATTTTTTTAAAGGCTTGATAATTTCTATAGTCTAGATTTTTAGGACTGTTGTCCTCATCTTTATTGTTATATACACATTTTGGCCAATGTGCCCTCCGGCCTTCCTCGGGTGTTTCTTTTTAACTTTTTTAGATGAAGCTTGATAATTTGTATTATATTGATTTTTAGGACTGTTGTCCTCATCTTTATTGTTACTAGCAAATATATGCACCCTCCGGGTGCAAGTATTTAAGTTTTAATGTAATAAAATATTGTATTAAATTAGAAAGGCCAATGAAACTAAATAAGAATACAGATAAAAAGATTTGAAACAGAGGGAGTATAATAAAAGATTTGAAACAGAGGGAGTATAATAAAAAATGGAACAACTGAAACTTACTCTTCCATCACTCTCGTCTTTCATTGTTATTTTTTCTAATTTAAGTATTTAGTTAAAAGAGGAAGTAAAGAATAAAATGACAGTTATTTTATCTTGTTAATGGATTTCATTTAAGATTCATTGAAGAGATTTTTGCTTATATTCATTAAAATAAAACCAAACAGTTAGAAATCAATAATACCAAGCACATATTTATTAAATTCGATTTTTTAATATTAATATGCAAATTAGCCTTCCCGTTCACACTGTAAATCGCTATTTTGTTGTATATATAAATATAATTGCATGTAGTCAGTATGTAGACATAGTTAACAGTATTAATAATGTAAGACAATTTTATTAATAATTGAGGTTTAGATAAAAATAAAATCATGGAGAATGTGATGTCAATAACTAAGAGAATTGTGACTTGAGTAGGAATATAGTTTCGGTTACAGACAGAAAAACACACAATCTCGATTATAATAAGATATACACATTTCGACCTTCTTCAGGTGTTTCTTGTAATTTTTCTTAGATGAGGCTTGATGATTTGTATTATTTATAATTTTAGGACTGTTTTCTTCATTTTTGGAGTTATATTCACAACGTTTCGACCGATGTACTCTCCGGCCTTCAGGTGTTTTATGTCAAACTAAAATATAAAAAATAAAGTCGTCGGGTTAACCTAAAGTCGGTATCAGCTAAATAGTGAGGAAGTCTATCCTCTTTTCACTAACTCTAGACCAAGGAGATTGTTTTGGCGTCTGAAGCGAAGCGTCACACCTACTATCAGCTCATCACTTTATCGCACATGTACTACTCAAACCTTGAGTTGGCGAGGGCCGGTATCGAAACAGGAACCTTGTGGTTTCTAGTTGGACGAACCTAATATAAGATTTGAGTTAATACAGTTCTAAGTGACAATCATCTGTAGGTTGCTGGTTCAATCCCGAACACGGGCAATAATAACATAGAATAGCTTAACACTTATACCGGTTTCTATTTATGGAGGGGCGTAGTCTAATGGTTAGAGTCATAGGAAGTGGACTCGTCAATCCGAGTTCAATTCCTGGACGAAGCTGTTTGAATTTCACTTTGCGATAATACCCTTGGGAAATGTATGAATCCAATTCTCCCTCCAGCTATGGGTAAATAGCAGAGCAGACTGGGCTCTTTAAGTCTTGGATAGGTAACCAGTCTAGGAGAAGGAAAACTCTGAATTCAAACCTGTTAAACTCCGCTTAAGAAATTGACCTTGTGTCACATCCTGCTGGTGCGGAGGGGTTGGTAAATATATATACCGGTTTCTATTCTATCTCTTCCTTTTTTTCATCTCTTTTTGCTTTTCTCTATATTTTATTCTTCCTTCATTTTTTTCTTTCCATCTTCGTTTTATTCCTTTCTTCTTCCTTCTCTTCCTTCTTTTCTTTCTATTCCACCCTCTTCTTCTATCTTCATTCTCTACTCGACTTCTTAGTTTATCTTTCCTTCAATTTTTTTCTATCTACCTTCTCTCCTTTCATTCCACCTTCTTTCTTTCTTTTCTTCTTTCTTTCTATGCCACCCTCTATTCCTCTCCCCCTCTTCTTCTCTACTTTCCTTCTCCATATTTCATTCTTCCTTCATTTTTTCTTTCTATCTCCCTTTTATCCCTTCCTTCCTCCCTCTCTTCTTCTCTCCTTCTTTTCTTTCTATTCCATCCTCTGTTCATTCATAGTTTCATTCCCTTTTTACGTTCTCCTTATTTTATTCTTCTTTCATTGTTTGTCTTTCTATCTACATTATATACCTTTCTTCCTCCTTGTTTCTTCTTTTGTTCTTTCATTTCTATTCCATCCATTTTCTCCTTCTTTTCTTTCCTTCTTATTTTATCTTTCATTCATTTTTTTCTTTCTATGTCCTTTTTTATTCCTTCCCCGCTTCTTTCTTTTCTTTCCTTCTCTCGATTTATTCTTCCTTCATTTTTTCTTTCTATCTCGCTTTTATCCCTTCCTTCCTTCCTCCCTCTCTTCTTCTTCTCCCCTTCTTTTTTTTTTACTATTCCACAATCTATTCATTCCTCGTTCCATTCCCTTTTTTCCTTCTCTCTATTTTTCTTCCTTCATTTTTTTCTTCTATCTCGCTTTATCCCTTCTTTCTTTATTCTTTCGCGTTTTTTTCTTCTTTCTTTTCTTTCATTCCACACTCTATCTATTCCTTCTCCCTTCTTTTCCTCTCTCTTCTTTTTTTTTCATTCCCCCTCCTTCCTTCCTCCTTTCTTTTTTTCTTTCTTTCTCTCTATTTTATTCTTCCTTCATTTTTTCTTTCTATCTCGCTTTTATCCCTTCTTTCTTTATTCTTTCGTGTTTTTCTTCTTTTCTTTTCTTTCCATTCCACACTCTATCTATTCCTTCTCCCTTCTTTTCCTCTCTCTTTCTTTCCTTTTCATTCCACCCTCCCTTCCTTCCTCGCTTCTTTCTTTTCTTTCCTTCTCTCTATTTTATTCTTCCTTCATTTTTTTCTATCTCGCTTTTATCCCTTCTTTCTTTATTCTTTCGTGTTTTTCTTCTTTTCTTTTCTTTCCATTCCACACTCTATCTATTCCTTCTCCCTTCTTTTCCTCTCTCTTTCTTTTCTTTTCATTCCACCTCCTTCCTTCCTCCTTTCTTTTTTCTTTCTTTCTCTCTATTTTATTCTTCCTTCATTTTTTTTTCTATCTCGTTTTTATCCTTCTTTCTTTATTCTTTCGTGTTTTTCTTCTTTTCTTTTCTTTCCATTCCACACTCTATCTATTCCTTCTCCCTTCTTTTCCTCTCTCTTTCTTTTCTTTTCATTCCACCCTCCCTTCCTTCCTCCCTTCTTCTTTTCTTTCCCTCTCTCTATTTTATTCTTCCTTCATTTTTCTTTCTATCTCGCTTTTATCCCTTCTTTCTTTATTTTTCGTGTTTTTCTTCTTTCTTTCTTTTCCATTCCACACTCTATCTATTCCTTCTCCCTTCTTTCCTCTCTCTTTCTTTTCTTTTCATTCCACCCTCCTTCCTTCCTCCTTTCTTTTTTTTTCTTTCTTTCTCTCTATTTTTATTCTTCCTTCATTTTCTTTCTATCTCGCTTTTATCCCTTCTTTCTTTTTATTCTTTCGTGTTTTTCTTCTTTTCTTTTCTTTCCATTCCACACTCTATCTATTCCTTCTCCCTTCTTTTCCTCTCTCTTTCTTTTCTTTTCATTCCACCCTCCCTTCCTTCCTCCTTCTTTTTTCTTTCTTTCTCTCTATTTTATTCTTCCTTCATTTTTTCTTTCTATCTCGCTTTTATCCCTTCTTCTTTTTATTCTTTCGTGTTTTTTTCTTCTTTTCTTTCTTTTCCACACTCTATCTATTCCTTCTCCCTTCTTTTCCTCTCTCTTCTTTTCTTTTCATTCCACCCTCCCTTCCTTCCTCCTTTCTTTTTTTCTTTCTTTCTCTCTATTTTATTCTTCCTTCATTTTTCTTCTCTATCTCGCTTTTATCCCTTCTTCTTTTATTCTTTCGTGTTTTTCTTCTTTTTTTTTCTTCCATTCCACACTCTATCTATTCTTCTCCTTCTTTTCCTCTCTCTTTCTTTTCTTTCATTCCACCCTCCCTTCCTTCCTCGCTTCTTTCTTTTCTTTCCTTCTCTCTATTTTATTCTTCCTTCATTTTTCTCTTTCTATTCGCGATCAAAAAACAAAAAATCATTGTTTTCTAAAAACGGATCATTTTCTTCCTTCTTCCTGACTAATTGTTCGTTTCCTAAAATAACGCCAGTTTTGTCCAAACTGTAAGATTCCAGTCTTTGTGGAATCGTCTTTTGGGACTTGAACAGGATTAAACCGCCATTCCTAGTCTGCCTTGTCGAAGAATTTCAAGACTTTTTCCGAATCTATTGAAATTTGATGGTGGAACAAAATTTTCATGGGTTTATTTTGTTTTGTTTTTATGAGAAATTGAAAAGAACAAGAGAAAAAAGAAGGAATCAGGGATCGGCTATATGTGTGAAGAGTGAAGGTGGAGGCTGAAGGGAAGAAGAAGAAGAAGAAGAAGAAGAAGAAGAAGAAGAAGAAGGAAGAGGAGAAGAGGAAGGGGTTGATGTGAGGAAAGAAAAAAGAAAGAACGGATCAGAGATAAGCGATATATGTTAAGGATGAAGTAAGATGATGAAAGGGAAGTTGAGGATGAGAAGAAGAAGAAGAGAAGAAGAAGAAGAAGAAGAAGAAGAAGAAGAAGAAGAAGAAGAAGAAGAAGAAGAAGAAGAAGGGAGGAAAGAAGAAGAAGAAGAAGAAGAGGAAGAAGAAGAAGAAGAAGAAGAACGAAGAGAGAAAGAGAAGAAGAAAGAGGAAGGAAAGAAGAAGAAGAAGAAGAAGAGGAGAAGAAGAAGAAGAAGAAGAAAAGAAGAGAACGAGAGGAGAAGAGAAGAAGAAGAAAGGGAAGAAAGAAGAAGAAGAAGAAGAAGAAGAAGAAGAAGACGAGGAGGAGAAAGAGAAGAAGAAGAAAGAAGGAAGAAGAGAAGGAAGAAGAAGAAGAAGAAGAAAGAAGATGAAGAGAACGAGGAGAAGAAGAAAGAAGAAGAAGAAGAAGAAGAAGAAGAAGAAGAAGAAGAATTATGATGATCATAATGCTGAGGATGATGATGATGATGATGATGATGATAAAGAAAGAAGGAGAAAAAGACGGAGGTGGAGAAGAGAAAAAAGAACAGGTCAGGTATCAACTATGTGTGTGAGGTACGAAGGAAGATGAAGCAGAGGAGGAGGAGAAGGAGAAGGAGAAAGAGGGAAGGAGTAGCAGAGGGGGAGGGAAAAGAATAATGATGATGATGATAAAAAGAAGGTGGAGGAGGAGGAGTTGGAGTTGGAAAAGAAGAAGCTGGAGAAGAGACGACTGGTAATTTTGAAATGCTACATGGGATAAGCAATGTGTGTGGGTATGATGATGATGATGACGATGATGATGATGATGATAAGGATGAGGAAGATGATGTTGATGATGATGATAAAGAGGAGGAGGAGAGCAGCAGGTGGGGTTGGAGAAGAGACGATTGGTAATTTTGAAATGCTAAATGGGATAAGCAATGTGTGTGGGGTATGATGATGATGATGACGATGATGATGATGATGATGAGGAGGAGGAGGAAGATGATGTTGATGATGATGATAAAGAGGAGGAGGAGAGCAGCAGGTGGGGTTGGAGAAGAGACGATTGGTAATTTTGAAATGCTAAATGGGATAAGCAATGTGTGGGGTATGATGATGATGATGACGATGATGATGATGATGATGAGGATGAGGAAGATGATGTTGATGATGATGATAAAGAGGAGGAGGAGCAGCAGGTGGGGTTGGAGAAGAGACGATTGGTAATTTTGAAATGCTAAATGGGATAAGCAATGTGTGTGGGGTATGATGATGATGATGACGATGATGATGATGATGAGGAGGAGGAAGATATGTTGATGATGATGATAAAGAGGAGGAGGAGAGCAGCAGGTGGGGTTGGAGAAGAGACGATTGGTAATTTTGAAATGCTAAATGGGATAAGCAATGTGTGTGGGGTATGATGATGATGATGACGATGATGATGATGATGATGATAGGAGGAGGAAGATGATGTTGATGATGATGATAAAGAGGAGGAGGAGAGCAGCAGGTGGGGTTGGAGAAGAGACGATTGTAATTTTGAAATGCTAAATGGGATAAGCAATGTGTGTGGGGTATGATGATGATGATGACGATGATGATGATGATGAGAAGGAGGAGGAAGATGATGTTGATGATGATGATAAAGAGGAGGAGGAGAGCAGCAGGTGGGTTGGAGAAGAGACGATTGGTAATTTTGAAATGCTAAATTGGATAAGCAATGTGTGTGGGGTATGATGATGATGATGACGATGATGATGATGATGATGAGGATGAGGAAGATGATGTTGATGATGATGATAAAGAGAGGAGGAGAGCAGCAGGTGGGGTTGGAGAAGAGACGATTGGTATTTTGAAATGCTAAATGGATAAGCAATGTGTGTGGGTATGATGATGATGATGACGATGATGATGATGATGATGATGAGGATGAGGAAGATGATGTTGATGATGATGATAAAGAGGAGGAGGAGAGCAGCAGGTGGGGTTGGAGAAGAGACGATTGGTTAATTTTGAAATGCTAAATTGGATAAGCAATGTGTGTGGGGTATGATGATGATGATGACGATGATGATGATGATGATGAGAAGGAGGAGGAAGATGATGTTGATGATGATGATAAAGAGGAGGAGGAGAGCAGCAGGTGGGGTTGGAGAAGAGACGATTGGTAATTTTTGAAATGCTAAATTGGATAAGCAATGTGTGTGGGGTATGATGATGATGATGACGATGATGATGATGATGATGAGGATGAGGAAGATGATGTTGATGATGATGATAAAGAGGAGAGGAGAGCAGCAGTGGGGTTGGAGAAGAGACGATTGGTAATTTTGAAATGCTAAATTGGATAAGCAATGTGTGTGGGTATGATGATGATGATGATGACGATGATGATGATGAGGAGGAGGAGGAGGAGGAGATGATGTTGATGATGATGAATAAGAGGAGGAGGAGAGCAGCAGGTGGGGTTGGAGAAGAGGACGATTGGTAATTTTGAAAATGCTAAATGGATAAGCAATGTGTGTGGGGTATGATGATGATGATGACGATGATGATGATGATGATGAGGATGAGGAAGATGATGTTGATGATGATGATAAAGAGGAGGAGGAGAGCAGCAGGTGGGTTGGAGAAGAGACGATGGTAATTTTGAAATGCTAAATGGGATAAGCAATGTGTGTGGGGTTATGATGATGATGATGACGATGATGATGATGAGGAGGAGGAGGAGGAGGAAGATGATGTTGATGATGATGATAAAGAGGAGGAGGAGAGCAGCAGGTGGGGTTGGAGAAGAAGAGACGATTGGTAATTTTGAAATGCTAAATTGGATAAGCATGTGTGTGGGTATTGATGATGATTGATGATGATGAGGAGGAGGAGGAGGAGGAGGAGGAAGATGATGTTGATGATGATGATAAGAGGAGGAGGAGAGCAGCAGGTGGGGTTGGAGAAGAGACGATTGGTAATTTTGAAATGCTAAATGGGATAAGCAATGTGTGTGGGGTATGATATGATGATGACGATGATGATGTGATGATGAGGGATGAGGAAGATGATGTTGATGATGATGATAAAGAGGAGGAGGAGAGCAGCAGGTGGGGTTGGAGAAGAGACGATTGGTAATTTTGAAATGCTAAATGGAATAAGCAATGTGTGTGGGGTATTGATGATGATGATGACGATGATGATGATGATGATGAGAGGAGGAGGAAGATGATGTTTGATGATGATGATAAAGAGGAGAGGAGGAGCAGCAGGTGGGGTTGGAGAAGAGACGATTGGTAATTTGAAATGCTAAATGGGATAAGCAATGTGTGTGGGTATGATGATGATGATGACGATGATGATGATGATGAGGAGGAGGAGGAAGATGATGTTGATGATGATGATAAAGAGGAGGAGCGAGAGCAGCAGGTGGGGTTGGAGAAGAGACGATTGGTAATTTTGAAATGCTAATGGGATAAGCAATGTGTGTGGGTATGATGATGATGATGACGATGATGATGATGATGATGAGGATGAGGAGATGATGTGATGATGATGATAAAGAGGAGGAGAGCAGCAGGTGGGTTTGGAGAAGAGACGATTGGTAATTTTGAAATGCTAAATGGGATAAGCAATGTGTGTGGGGTATGATGATGATGATGACGATGATGATGATGATGATGAGGAGGAGGAGGGAAGATGATGTTGATGATGATGATAAAGAGGAGGAGGAGAGCAGCAGGTGGGGTTGGAGAAAGAGACGATGGTAATTTTGAAATGCTAAATGGGATAAGCAATGTGTGTGGGGTATGATGATGATGATGACGATGATGATGATGATGATGAGGATGAGGAAGATGATGTTGATTGATGATGATAAAGAGGAGGAGGAGAGCAGCAGGTGGTTGGAGAAGAGACGATTGGTAATTTGAAATGCTAAATGGCGATAAGCATGTGTGTGGGCGTATGATGATGTGATGACGATGATATGATGATGATGGCGAGGAGGAGGGAGGAAGATGATTGTGTGATGATGGATGAGTAAGTAGGAGGTAGGAGAGCAGAGGTGGGGTTGGAGAAGAGACGTATTGGTAATTCTTGAAATGCTAAATGGAATAAGCAATGTGTCGTGTGTGGGTATCTCCTCT
>CM042159.1:90471120-90507913 GCA_023376005.1 Doryteuthis pealeii | reverse complement strand
AGAGAGATCTTCCTGCTTCTTCTTTTCTTTCCTTTCTCTATTTTATCTCTCATATTTTCTCTTTCTATTCGCCGATCAAAAAAAAACCAATGCATTGTTTTCTAAAAACGGATCATTTCTTCTTCTTCCTGACTAATTGTTCTTTTCCTAAAATAACGCCAGTTTTGTCCAAACTGTAAGATTCCAGTCTTTGAGAATTGTCTTTTGGGACTTTGAACAGGATTAAACCGCCATTCCATAGTCTGCACAGTCGAAGAATTTCAAAGACTTTTTCCGAGATTCTATTGGAAATTTGATGGTGGAACAAAATTTTCATGGGTTTATTTGTTTTTTTTTTAAGAAACTGAAAAGAAGAAAGAAAAAAAAGAGCATTCAGGGATCGCTATATGTGCGAAGAGTGGGGTGGAGGCTGAAGGGAAAGAAGAAGAAGAAGAAGAAGAAGAAGAAGAGAAGAAGAAGAAGAAGAAAAGGAGGAAGAGGAGAAGAGGAAGGGGTTGAGGTGAGGAAAGAAAAAAGAAGGAACGGATCAGAGATAAGCGATATATGTAGGGATGAAGTAAGATGATGAAAGGGAAGTTGAGGATGAGAAAGAAGAAGAAAGAAGAAGAAGAAGAAGAAGAAGAAGAGAAGAAAAGAAGAACGAGGAGGAGAAAGAGAAGAAGAAAGGGAGGAAAGAAGAAGAAGAAGAAGAAGAAGAAGAAGAAGAAGAAGGAATGGAAAGAAGAAGAAGAAGAGAAGAGAAGAAGAAGAAGAATTAATGATGATCATAATGCTGGATGATGATGATTGATGAATGATGATAAAGAAAGGAGGAGAAAAGACGGAGGTGGAGAAGAGAAAAAAGAACAGGTCAGGTATCAACTATGTGTGTGAGGTACGAAGGAAGATGAAAGCAGAGGAGGAGGAGAAGGAAAAGGAGAAAGAGGAGAAGGAGTAGCAGAAGGGGAGGAAAAGAATAATGATGATGATGATAAAAAGAAGGTGGAGGAGGAGGAGTTGGAGTTGGAAAAGAAGAAGCTGGAGAAGAGATGACTGGTAATTTTGAAATGCTACATGGATAAGCAATGTGTGTGGGGTATGATGATGATGATGACGATGATGATGATGATGAGGAGGAGGAGAGGAAGATGTTTGATGATGATGATGATAAAGAGGAGGAGGAGAGCAGCAGGTGGAGTTGGAGAAGAGATGACTGGTAATTTTGAAAATGCTAAATTTGATCAGCCATAAGACGCTATAAACCGAAAACAAATTGATGTCAGTGACGTATGATGCGGCGTCTAAATCTATCTGCATCTTTGGCAATTTACCTATATCATCTCACACAGACTGACAGACAGACAAGCAGGTATGCTATGTTTTGTTTTACGGCATATCAACCTCGGTGGGTCATTCAATGCCGACAAAGTTGTGAAATAAATTCATTCTTAATGCATAATACAATTTTGTTTATCAACTCATGTTTTTCGATTCAACCCATAGATGGGACCCTAACAGGTACTACCACACCGGATCAGAGTCGACCAGGGAGCAATGGTGATGAAGGGGTGCTCCACATTCCCCAAACCTCCAGAACTGGAACCTCACTATCAGATAGAGTTTAACGTCATTCCCAGGACATGTAGACCCTCAGTCACCGTCTTCTAGCATCCATGATAGAAGGATTGGGGGTTGCCATAAGGACAATAAGGTTGGGGCAATCATATAAGTGCTAGGGCTTGACGTAGCCAGCCGATTGATCAGAGGGGGGGCCTCTCCGACCGCCCGTATAGCCCAAGAAAAGCCTAAAGTGGGATATCGCAAGTCATGGACTGCTCAGCCACCTGGGTTCTATCCTTAAGCATCATTGGTCGCCACCCACGGCCAACAGACAAGCAGACAGAATGACAGACAGACACGCACTCACACACTCACAAACACACACACATACACACACACACACATTTGAACTCTAATTAAATGCTTAGAGAAAAAAAGCTAGATGTGAACTATACAAAAATGCTGCGTGTTGTCTTGAACAAATCCGGGAAGCAGCACTCTACCAAAGAATAACTGTATGGCCACTTGCTTCCAATCACACAAACCATTAGGGTTGGATACTATTAGAAGTGCGGCGTACAAATATTTCTGTATCTTTAGCAATTTACCTATATCGGCATTAAATGACCCACTGAGGTTGATATGCCATAAAACAAAACAAAACAAAACCAAACCAAATTATTCTGTAATCCCCTAAAAATTAATAATCAGAAAGAACGATGTCAGGAGAATATGAAGGGTGAAATTGTTTCCTCAAAGAGATCTTTAGTCAATTGTGAAGAATAATTGAATTTCAAATTACAGTCGAACTTGGAAGACAACGATTGTAACTTAAATACAAACCCGAATAGTCACAAAGTCTACTGCAGAATGACAAGGTATTTATAAGACTCCACAATGTCATTCAAATCAAGCAGTCAAGCAGCCAATCAGAACTCAAGGAATGGTATCACCCAAATCACCCAAATTCATGAATGGACCATTCTTGATTTCTATATGTACCAGCTGTCTTTGACACTGCTTAAGTTGTACTTAGTTAGCTGCTGTTAGTCAAACCAATAGTAGACTTACTGGCTTCAATACATTGGACTATAATAGGATTCAAATTATAGTGGTGAAGGATGACTCCCTATCCGTTTGTTTAAGGAGGGACACGTTTTTGTCCAAAGTTATTTCCCAACGACGAAGATGATTGCAGTAGAGATTAGAGGTGACCATTTGATTAGTGTCTAACAGTTCGTAATGGACAATTCCTACCATTCAGACAGATAGGGAGACAAACAGACAGACACACACACACGCACACAGTCAGGCACACAGTCACACACACACATATTTGGTTGGCTGGTTGTTTTACGGTATATCAACCCTTTACGGGTCATCTAATGCCCAATCAAGTCATTTCTAAAAAAAAAAAAACATTTCTGATAACCAAAGGACTCAGGTTGCTTACAGTACCTGCTGTTGCTTCAGTGGTCACTCAATTAAGTATTGAAGGGGCTCATCGCTGCTTAAATTCGGTGATCTAGTGAGAACCGATGTTTTCAGCGTGACATGACTGTATTCACACATTTGGACTCTGACAAAATGATGAGAGAAAAACACCCACCATCTTTTATCTACATAAATACTTTTTTCTCCTTGAATAATTTCATTGTCCTGAAGAAGGTTTCCTTTGTAAACCGAAATGTTCGAACATCGACAAATAAATTTCCATCCATTATAACATCCTGTGTTTGTTCTACATTTTCTCCATATATATATATATATATATATATATATATATATATATATATATATGAAAAATAGATGGAAATTAATCCGACAGTATGAAATTTAACATTATGAAAAAACATATGATGTTTGTTATGTAATTGCTGACAGTACTGTTTCGACCAAATCGATAAGTTGGTCTTCATGTGGACTTGTATATTTTTTTAACAGCTGAAAAATATATACTATACTATTTTGATACCCACTTTACATTTTTATATAAAATTTTACAACAAACTCTTTTGAGTTTTTCTATACACTATAATGCTTCTGATTTTTTATAAATTAAAAATAAAATTTATTTTATTTTTAAAACAGAATATGCATTTTTCAAAAATTTCAGCGTTTGAACTCAGCGTTCGTTTCTGTAAACAGTCTTTTTTAACGGATATCTTCTCTTCCCATCTATGTCGCTCTTTGATGAAGACCAACTTATCGATTTGGTCGAAACAGTACTGTCAGCAATTACATAACAAACATCGTATGTTTTTTCATAATGTTAAATTTCATATATATATATATATATATATATATAAATATATAAAATGGAGACTACTTTCCTCTCTGTTTCGCTCTTTTTCATACCTTGTTTGACAATGAAGTGCCAGATCTCTCAGTTGTCTGCAAAGATTTCCCTTGTATTGATGTTTATACGGTATGTCTTCATGTTTTTCTTGCAGAGGTCTTTGAAGCAAAGGCGTGGTCTACCCACTAGTCGGGAATCTGCTGCTAATTCGCATATCTGAAATGAAGGAAAATAACTTTAAATTTGCTATATCTTATTATAATGGAGATTGTGTGTTTTTCTGTTTGTAACCGAAACTATATTACTAATCGAGTCACAATTCCCTTAGTTATTTACATCACATTCTGCATGATTTGATTTTTATTCAAACCTCAATTATTAATAAAATAGTTTTACATTATTAATACTGTTGACCATACCTACATATTATTAACATGCGATTGTATTTATATGTACAAAATATAGTGGTTTGCAGTGTGAAGGGAAAGGCTAATTTGCATATTGATATTAAAAGTTTGATTTTAATAAATATGTGCTCAGTATTATTGATTTCTAATTGTTTGGTTTTATCTTAATGAATATGAGCAAAAATCTCTCCAATAAATCCATTAACAATATTAACAGCAATTCTATTCTTTACTTCCTAATTTAACTAAATAGTTAAATTATGAAAATTTAGCAATGAAAGACGGCAGGGAAGAAAAAGCAAGTTTTAGTTGTTCCCCCTCTGTTTCAAATCTTTTTATATGCATTCTTATTTAGTTCCATTACCCTTTCTAAATTAACATGATATTTTATTTCATTAAAACTTAAAGACTTGCACCCGGAGGGTGCATATATTTGCTAGTCGTAATAATTTATTTCAACGGCACTAATGCTTCACCATCAGACATGAGTAAAAAACATGGTTTTTTGCTCATAAAATAGGTATATATATATATATATATATATATATATATATATAGAGAGAGAGAGAGAGAGAGAGAGAGAGAGAGAGGGGGGGTGGGGGAGAGAGAGAGAGAGTATCCAGTGCCGTCAGTAAATAATCCAATATATCAAAAATATAATATAAAGCAGTAATAATATTATTGTTAGAGGGAAAATAAAATGTCTATCATGCTTTCATTGAAATGATTTCCTCAGGACCCTACTCTACGTTAACTTAGTAGATGTAATCATTTCAATTTGATTGAAACCATGGTAGATCCTTTATTTCCCCCTCTAAAAATAACATTATTAGTATTATATATACTAGCAAATATATGCACCCTCCGGGTGCAAGTATTTAAGTTTTAATGTAATAAAGTATTGTATTAAATTAGAAAGGCTAATGAAACTAAATAAGAATACAGATAACAAGATTTGAAACAGAGGGAGTATAATAAAAGATTTGAAACAGAGGGAGTATAATAAAAAATGGAACAACTGAAAATTACTCTTCCATCACTCTCGTCTTTCATTGTTATTTTTTCTAATTTAAGTATTTAGTTATAAGAGGAAGTAAAGAATAAAATGACAGTTATTTTTTCTGGTTAATGGATTTCATTTAATATTTATTGAAGAGATTTTTGCTTATATTCATTAAAATAAAACCAAACAGTTAGAAATCAATAATACTGAGCACATATTTATTAAATTCGATTTTTTAATATTAATATGCAAATTAGCCTTCCCGTTCACATTGTAAATCGCTATTTTGTTGTATATATAAATATGATTGCATGTTGTCAGTATGTAGACATAGTTAACAGTATTAATAATGTAAAACAATTTTATTAATAATTGAGGTTTAGATTAGAATAAAATCATGGAGAATGTGATGTCAATAACTAAGAGAATTGTGACTTGAGTAGGAATTTAGTTTCGGTTACAGACAGAAAAACACACAATCTCCATTATAATAAGATATATATATATATATATATATATATATATATATATATATATATATATAGCATGAAATAGACAGAGGGGGAATGAAATAGATCATGGATACAGGCATACATAATGTTATATATATATATATATATATATATATATATACTAGGTGTGTCATAAAAGTATCGAGATTGAGGCTGTATTTACCAAGATAGAAATGAACAATGAATGGAACGTTAATTTTTTTCAGGATACAATGTACGTCAAAAAGAACCAGAAATCTCGATACTTTTTGACACATCTTTTATATATATATATATAGAGAGAGAGAGACAGACAGACAGACAGACAGACAGAGACAGAGACAGATACAGATGGAGAGAGAAACAGATAGACAGAAAAAAAGTACAGCTGGGTGGAAGAAAGAGATAGATAGATACATAGATAGATAGATAGATAGATAGATAGATAGATAGATAAAAATGGCGTCCAAACCATCCAATCAAAGTTGCATGGGAAAATTGTTTTTTCAAAGAAAACTTTTCTAATCATGACTCTTAGAAATTAGAAATAAGGATTTAATTAAACTTTCTTTTTTTTTTTTTGGTCTTTCTTTGTATTTTTGTTTCTTTTTTTTATTTGCTTGTTTTTTTTGGTTTTTTTTGTTTTTTTTTTTTTGTCTACAACTTTAAGAGCTGATTGCTTATTTTAATATTAATTGCAACAAAAAAGTGTTTGATTGACTTTTCAGAAAAAAATCATTAAAATGTTCTCTTTTTTTTAAATTCAATGAAATGAGGAAGTCATTAAAATAAATACAATGACGCTGCTTTTTGTGATATCAAAAGAAAAAAAAACTAATGACAGTTATATACAGTGTTGCTTTGATTTACGAGTACCCCAGCTTACGAATAATTCGAGTTACGAGCATTTTTTACTTTTATGCTGAGAGGCTAAAAGTTGAGGTATCGAGTGGGCTTCAGGTACGCTTATGTTGATAAGTTCACTAAACCCATTTAAGTTACCTCATTTATTACGTTAAAGAAAATATTACAGTGATCCCTTTAGCTAAGTCGGTAGAGCGTTGGACAACAAGGTTCCGGGTTCGATATCGGCCCTCGCCAATTCAGCGTATTGAGTAGCTCTTGCTTTCTCACAATTTATCGTCTATATGATTTTGAAACATTTGATTTGAAAATCGCATTGGCGAGAAACACAGTAACTAAGTGCCGTTGACTTCATGACCATGCTTCAATAACTTTATATATATATATATATATATATATATACAGAGAGAGAGAGAGAGAGAGAGAGAGAGAGAGAGAGAGAGAGAGAGAGAGAAAGAAATAGTATTATAATGGTTTACGCAGGATGTGGATAATTTTACCGTAAATCACCATTTTCATATATAAAATTATATATATATATATATTAGAGAGAGAGAGAGAGAGAGAGACAGACAGACAGACAGACAGACAGAGACAGAGACAGAGACAGAGACACAGAGAGAGAGAGAGAGAGAGAGAGAGAGAGAGATAGTATTATAATGGTTTACGCAGGATGTGGATAATTTTACCGGTAAATCACCATTTTCATATATAAAATTATATATATATATATATATATATAGACAGAGAGAGAGAGAAGAGAGAGAGAGAGAGAGACAGAGAGAGAGACAGACACAGAGACACACACAGAGAGAGAGAGAGAGAGAGAGAGAGAGAGAGAGAGAGAGAGAGTTCTCTCTCTTTTTTCTTTTTTTCTTTTTTTAGTTTCTGGTTGAAATAAAATATAACGGGATGATGGTTTGTTAAGTTTTTCTTTCTTTGAAAGTTAAATATTATTCTGTAGTATAATCTAATTTATCGATTATTATACATCGAGCTCGTTTAAGGGACTTATAAAAATCCTTGTATGAGTATATATGTTTGCACCCACAAGAGCACACACTATGGTTGAGATTTCGAAGATCCCAAATAGAATCATCTCTTACATACCAGTCATTTGTATTACCTTATATTATATATATATATATATATATATATATATATATATATATATATATATTAGAGAGAGAGAGAGAGAGAGAGAGAGAGAGAGAGAGAGAATTGAAATTTGCTTTTTGGAGGATTGTCAAGTAACGTATATTATTGTTTATATTTTTTGAAGGCAATTACAATGCGTATATCGTATAAAATTCGATAATTATTGAAAATAATCGTGACTCGGCAAATAACGAGCGCGACGCGGAACACCGTACAACTGTTTCAACTTTATTAAGTCCCATCAGCGGTGTATACCTAGGATTTCCCTCCGACTGAAATCGAACCCAGCACGCAGAATCATATATATATATATATATTAGCTCTACCTGACATTATTAAAAAAATACATACACAAACATAGACACATACACAAAGAGTTCGAAAGAAGACATTATTAAACAAACACAGACACAGACACACATACACCAACAGTTCGACATTATTAAATAGACACAGACACACACACAACAGTTCGAAAGAAGACATTATTAAATAAACACAGACACACATACACCAACAGTTCGAAAGAGACATTATTAAATAGACACAGACACAGACACACACACACAACAGTTCGAAGGAAGACATTATTAAATAGACACAGACACACATACACCAACAGTTCGAAAGAAGACATTATTAAAATAAGACACAGACACACATACATCACCAGTTCGAAAGAAGACATTATTAAATAAACACAGACACAGACACACATACCAACAGTTCGAAGGAAGACATTATTAAATAAACACAGACACAGACACACATACACCAACAGTTCGAAAGAAGACATTATTAAATAAACACAGACACAGACACACATACACCAACAGTTCGAAAGAAGACATTATTAAATAAACACAGACACAGACACACATACACCAACAGTTCGAAAGAAGACATTTACACAACAGTTCGAAAGAAGACATTATTAAATAAACACAGACACAGACACACATACACCAACAGTTCGAAAGAAGACATTATTAAATAAACACAGACACAGACACACATACACCAACAGTTCGAAAGAAGACATTATTAAAAAACACAGACACAGACACACATACACCAACAGTTCGAAAGAAGACATTATTAAATAAACACAGACACAGACACACATACACCAACAGTTCGAAAGAAGACATTATTAAATAAACACAGACACAGACACACATACACCAACAGTTCGAAAGAAGACATTATTAAATAAACACAGACACAGACACACATACACCAACAGTTCGAAAGAAGACATTATTAAATAAACACAGACACAGACACACATACACCAACAGTTCGAAAGAAGACATTATTAAATAAACACAGACACAGACACACATACACCAACAGTTCGAGAAAGAACATTATTACACAGACACACATACACCAACAGTTCGAAAGAAGACATTATTAAATAAACACAGACACAGACACACATACACCAACAGTTCGAAGGAAGACATTATTAAATAAACACAGACACAGACACACATACACCAACAGTTCGAAAGAAGACATTATTAAATAAACACAGACACAGACACACATACACCAACAGTTCGAAAGAAGACATTATTAAATAAACACAGACACAGACACACATACACCAACAGTTCGAAAGAAGACATTATTAAATAAACATACAGACTCACAACTGCAAACTACAACAGAATGGATTGATTCAAGTAGCAGTCAATATCTCTCTAAAAGGCTCCGAACGTTTAGAAATCTTCCCACAAAGAGATTATTGTCCTCATAGCAAGATCCAAACCTTTTTAGCATATGTGAGCTAAAAGTTGATGTCGGTGGGTCATAATGTCCTGGGTATGACGTAAAATCCTATCCCGGGGCGAGCTTCCAATTCTGGAGCTATGAAAAGTGGGGAGTACCCCTTCATAACCATAACTCCTGTGTCCATTCTAACCTGGGGTCTTAGTACCTGTTAGGGTTCTATTGGTTAAATAGAAAAAAAATGAGTTTAAAAAATGCGTTTATTAAATCTGAGTTTGAAAAGAAAATGAATTCATTTATTCATTTATTAGGCATTTCAGTCTCGGAAGACTATAATATAGTTTCTGTGTCCCTTAAGTTACAGCGCCTGCTGTGACTGAGAAGTTCAATGTTTGAAAAACATTCTCGACCACAGATGTCGCATGTGAAGGCTGTCCCTGAAGATGTTGATGTGCCGGTTCTTTGTTGCCGTTACTTTCTTCTGGACCTCCTGGCTTTATGGTGTTGCGCCAGGGTGTCTTCAGACATGAACAGTCCACTGAATACCCAACAATGAATGTACTAGCATGACTGGAGTATGAACTCTCTTACTCCGATTTTGCAGTCCAGCACGTTAACCACAATGTCACGGGGACACTCTAGGTTTATAGACTTTCTGATATGACTGTGAAATCAATTTTGTAGCTGTGGTTCAAGTCTATTTTGCATTACTTACCTACCTACCTACCTATCTATCTATCTATCTATCTATCTATTTATCTATTGATACTTGTCTTTATGAATTCTTAATTTTACGACCGTTATCATCTTGCAACACCTTCTGGTTAAAAATGAGACCGTCCAAATCGTCCAAGATGAAAGGCAAAAATATAAATTCTGATTATCTGGTAATGCTTATCCGCCAAATACTTATTTCTTATATAATGGACCATTCCGTTTTTATTATAAAGAAAGAAAAGGGAAGAATTGTTGGATTATTTGATGCCATTTTATATTTAAATAAGATAAAACGGCATTAAATAATCCAACAAGTGTTGATATACCGTAAAATCTGATCAACCAGCCAACCAACTAATTCCTCTGACTCTGAATTTCTCTTTTTTTTTTTGCTAGACTTTTTAGCTGTTCCATTCCAGCTGCTCTTCTTCCTTTGCATTCGTGAATTTCCACCATTTTGATTAGCTCTTGTTTTGGTTTACATCTTTTTTTTTTAGCTTTTTTTTATTCCCTACTGATACACATTCAAGCAAGACACAGTGGAAATAAAAGAGGAAGTCACAAAAAGCGGGCAATCGCACAAGCATAATAAGAATATATATCCGTAAGTAAAACTCTACATCTAAAAACTTTTCTATACATTTTTAAATGTCACGGACATTTTCTTTATTTTATTTCACCTGCAAACGCCACTAACAATACAAGAAAGTATGATATTTTTAAGATGAATATAACAAACAAACAAACAAAACAATAAGAAATAAAGAAATACATAGATTGTTTTAGATTTTAACATTATATTGTAATTTTTTTGTTTTTTTCTTTTCTTAGAGACACAAAAAATGACAGGTGAAAAAAAAAAATATTGTAAAAATAATAAACACATTTCTAATTTATAAAAAAATCATTCGGGAAGAAAATTGCCATCGGCCCTAACCAAAACTTTTAAAAAGGTCACTGGTTTTTAAGCGAACTTTGTAAAAATCTCAAAAGATTTTTCAACAATGCAAGAAACTTCTCAAAAATATTCTTTTTAACTAAAAACTCATTTTTTAAAAATCAAAACTCTTTTAATAAATTCCGTTGATATACTACAGGCTGATTGAAAAGTAACTCCCTATTTTAAACTATTCATAATTCTTTTTAATATGCAGTTATATTTTTCTCAATTCTTTAATGTATGTTTGTTAATATACAGGCTGATTGAAAAGTAACTCCCTATTTTAAACTATTTATAATTCTTTTTAATATGCAGTTATATTTTTCTCAATTCTTTAATGTATGTTTCTTAATATACAGGCTGATTGAAAAGTAACTCCCTATTTTAAACTATTTATAATTCTTTTATATGCAGTTACATTTTTCTCAATTCTTTAATGTATGTTCCTTAATATACAGGCTGATTGAAAAGTAACTCCCTATTTTAAACTATTTATAATTCTTTTTATATACAGTTACATTTTTCTTAATTCTTTAATGTATGTTCCTTAATATAGAGGGTGATTGAAAAGTAACTCCCTATTTTAAACTATTTATAATTCTTTTATATGCAGTTACATTTTTCTCAATTCTTTAATATATGTTCCTTAATATACAGGCTGATTGAAAAGTAACTCCCTATTTTAAACTATTTATAATTTTCTTTATATGCAGTTACATTTTTCTCAATTCTTTAACATATGTTCCTTAATATACAGTGTGATGGAAAAGTAACTCCCTATTTTAAATTATTTATAATTCTTTTATATGCAGTTACATTTTTCCCAATTCTTTAATGTATGTTTCTTAATATACAGGCTGATTGAAAAGTAACTCCCTATTTTAAACTATTTATAATTCTTTTATATGCAGTTACATTTTTCTCAATTCTTTAATGTATATTCCTTAATATACAGGCTGATTGAAAAGTAACTCCCTATTTTAAACTATTTATAATTCTTTTATATGCAGTTACATTTTTCTCAATTCTTTAATGTATGTTCCTTAATATACAGGCTGATTGAAAAGTAACTCCCTATTTTAAACTATTTATAATTCTTTTATATGCAGTTACATTTTTCTCAATTCTTTAATGTATATTCCTTAATATACAGGCTGATTGAAAAGTAACTCCCTATTTTAAACTATTTATCATTTTCTTTATATGCAGTGACATGTTTATCAATTCTTTAATGCATGTTCCTTAATATACAGGGGAACCCTTTTTTCTTTCTTTCTTTAATTTCATATTTTCATTATATTCGATTGAAACTTATTAACGTTATTGCTTCGATGCACTCAACCACTCTCTCTATTTTCCCCTACTCTCTTTCTTTCTTTCTTTCTTATTATATTTTTCTGTATAGCATGTTCTTTTTCTTCCCTTTTCTTTCTTTATAATAGTAACGGAATGGTCCATTATATATGAAATAAGTATTTGGCGGATAAGTATCACCAGAAAATCAGGATTTATATTTCATCTTGGACGATTTGGACAGTCTCATTTTTTACCATATGGTGTTCCAAGATTATAACGGTCGTACAATTAGGAAACACGAGTAACAATAGATAGATAGATAGATAGATAGATAGATAGATAGATAAGAAGCGCAAAATTGATTTCACAGTCATATCGGAAAATCTATAAACCTAGAGGTATTGATACTGAAATAAAAAGGAAAGTGCTATTTCTAGAAAATGTCTTATTTCTCTACACATCAATTTCAATGGTAACCCCCCCCTCCAAAACATAAATTATTTCTTTTTATTTTAATCTTTCAATTTCATTTTAAAACCTTTTCGGACATTGAATATAAATTACCGGCATTAGTTCAATCTCAGAGTGCATCATTAAATCCAATTGAGAAAAATTAAGTCTTTATTTTGAGATTTCAAAAACCGGAATTCGAAAAGAAAGAAAAATCAGGATTGAAAATGTTCAACCTAATTGATTACACCCCTTGGATACTATTTAAACGTGTGCTAGTAAGGAAGTTTCAAGACAGTGCATAACAGAGTTTTCGTCAGGAAAAAAAAAAAGATCATTAGAGGCGTAGAGGATTTGAAATGAGTATCAATTAAGGGAGAACGGATCTTGGAAAATGAGAGGAAATTTGGAACCTTTTGTGGTGAGGAATTATCGATTAAAATTCCAACTATTTTATTGTGTTTTTTTGTTTTTTTGTGTTTTTGTTTTCTTGTTTGGTTTTGGGTTTTTTGGGTTTTTTTGTTTTTTGCTTCACAACTGTCTTTATCTCGAAGCAGGTTGGAATCTGCTTCTTCTGGATCGCGAAGAAAAGAGCAAGTGAGAGGAGCCGATGTGAAGTTGCGAGAACTGTGCAAATTTAAAAGAGAAAAATAAGAACGACAGAAAGAGTATGTTTCACACACACACACACACACACACACACACACACATACACACACACACTATATATATATATATAAGTTAAAAGAAAGGAAATGAATCCGACAATATGAGTAAGAAAAGGTGGAATGAAAACATCACACAATGCTGTTAAAGAAGAAAACAATTTATAATATAATCATAGCTGATATTGATCAATATTTCGATTTTACAAAAATCATCATCAGAGCTCATTCACTCCCGTAGTTGTTTGGGTCGGAGAGGAAAGTCAAAATGAGTTTACAAAACAAAAAACCTTAATACTGCAAAAAACGAAAGACGTTACAATATTCACCAACGTGGGCATTTCGCGCCATATATATGTCGGTCATGTTCCATGTATATCTTTTGACAACAAATGTAGCGAATTTTTGAGATGTTGGCAACAAGGCGAAAACAATTTACCACGTTGGTGAATATTGTAACGTCTTTCGTTTTTTGCAGTATTAAGGTTTTTTGTTTTGTAAACTCATTTTGACTTTCCTCTCCGACCCAAACAACTACGGGAGTGAATGAGCTCTGATGATGATTTTTGTAAAATCGAAATATTGATCAATATCAGCTATGATTATATTATAAATTGTTTTCTTCTTTAACAGCATTGTGTGATGTTTTTCATTCCACCTATTCTATAATATATATATATATATATATTATATATATATATATATATATATATGTATAGACACGAGCGCTCGCGCGTAAGCACTATTAAAATACCGCACACTAACAGATCAACGTATTATGTGTGTGACCAGCCACTACGCGTACACAACCTTTATACTGCCCATAAAAACTCTCATACATTCAATTCACCTTCACACACATACACATATCATTTTATCCAATCATACGCATCCCATGTCTATTGAATTTTTTGAAATTTTTTGAAATTTTTTCGATTTTCCTCACATTTGAAACATCTTCACCTGATGAATGCATCGCATGAAACCAATATGGTTGTGAAAAGTTCCTTTGTCACCCAATAAATAGATATGTAAAACCTATATATTTATCTTATTATATATATATATATATATATATATATATATATATATATATATATATATATATATATATATATAGGGTGCGGCATAAGTAATAGGCGTTATGAGACGTGAGACGTCGAAACACAGTGTCTGTGGATGACTATATGCATGTTATATATATATATATATATATATATATATGTAAACAACTTTTAGCTATTTTCAGCCGACAGTATATATATATATATATATATATATATATATATATATATATATATATATATATATATGTGTGTGTGTCACACGTATATTGTTAGAAGCAAAACCACGTTTAATGGCACCAGGCTCTATAATCGTATAGGCAATCCGCATTATTATCATAAACCTTTAAAACAATAGCACAAAGCGGATTTCTAACAATGTTTATATTTTGATCCTTCAGAAAAATGCCACTTCCGCTCATTTTGAATTTCAAGCCAGCGTTACTTTGACTGCGGATCTATAACCAACCGTCATCGCAAAAATGCACATGTGCAATCGACTGCAATTAATCAATTTCTTGATTAACCCAGTGGATTTAACCCTGATGATCCTTATGGTGAGCCTCGAGGAGGTCATTACTGTGTACCATTATTTAATATATATATATATATATATATATATATATATATATATATATATATATGCACATACGCAAATGTATAATAACACACACACACACACACACACATATATATATATATATATATATATAAAGTTAAACCTAATGAGTCAGATATACCTACTAATAGCTGTGCCTACTAGATCATCAGGGTCAGATTATTTGCTCTACTAGGCATCATTTTCGGTTGGTACAACCCTCTTGGTATTTTTTTTCATTTTTTCCCAGGTGAAGTTTGGTAATATATTTTTTTTACTATCAAACTATTTGCTGTTTTTTTTTCTTACCGTAGGTGTATACCAATAAGTTTTGTATACACACACACACACACACACACACATACACACACACACACATATATATATATATATATATATATATATATATATATATATATATATATATTTGAGTTAAGGTAGCGTGGACATAGAGTCAACATGATCTATCAATAATATTGAGCACTGTCTGCTTAGAAATATAGCACCCATACTAACTACATTATATACATATATGTATATACACAACATTTCATCTCTGATTTGGTGGTAGGTCTGTCACTCCACCTCAGGCGCAAAAACAATATCCTTGGTCTAGCGCTAGTGAAAAGGGGATAGACTCCCTCGCTGATTGGATGATCCCGACTTTAAGCCTCCCCGACGACTGTTTATTTAAAAAGAAACAATGGAAACATCTCACCGGTTTACACCTGATGATGGGAGTAAGTAGTGCAGAAAATACTCGTGTAAGAACCTTCGGTGAATTCATACACCTATTCCACCCTGATATAAAGAAAGATAGCCAGACAATTAGAAAGGATAGGATATAAACTCGTCAGACAAGAAATGTCCGTCGAGTTCAACAAAACATGCATATATATATATATATTTGGGAGAATATGTGCTTAATTGAAGTCGGACCTAATTTTATGAAAGTTAATTAATTAATTAGGCGGGATTACCTATTAAATTTGTATCTATAGCTCTGCTGATGAGGCCTAATAGGCCGAAATGTACATACAGAGATTGATTTTTCTCGATTTGTTTAGCCTTAAAATTTAATAGGTAATCCCGCCTAATTAATTAATTATTAATTAATTAACTTTCATAAAATTAGGTCCGACTTCAATTAAGCACATATTCTCCCAAATATTGTCGGCTGAAAATAGCCATATCACAAACATCGTCTGTTTGTTTACTTCTCATATATATATATATATGTGTGTGTGTGTGTGTGTGTGTGTCTGTGTCTGTGTGTCTGTGGGTGTATTTGGGCAGCATTTTTTTCATTTATACATGTGGAATTAAACAAAAGGCAAGTCTCCTGTTTAAAGATTTTATTGGCGATCTTTTCAAGCTTTCTCTCCTCCTTCCAGCCTCCACATCACAACTGGAACACATCACCCCTGATGATGGCTCTTCGAAGTGCCGAAATTTCTCGTTATATATATATATATATATATATATATATAGAGAGAGAGAGAGAGAGAGAGAGAGGGAGGGAGAGAGAGAGAGAGAGGGGAGATTGATTAAATGTTTTAAATAAAATGTATGTACTGAAAGAATTAAGCATCACAACTGGAACACATCACCCCTGATGCTGGCTCTTCGAAGTGCCGAAATTTCTCGTTATATATATATATATATATATATATAGAGAGAGAGAGAGAGAGAGAGAGAGGGGGAGAGAGAGAGAGAGAGAGAGAGAGAGAGAGAGAGGGAGATTGATTAAATGTTTTAAATAAAATGTATGTACTGAAAGAATTAAGCATCACAACTGGAACACATCACCCCTGATGATGTCTCTTCGAAGTGCCGAAATTTCTCGTTATATATATATATATATATATATATATTATATATATATAGAGAGAGAGAGAGAGAGAGAGAGAGGGGGGGGAGATTGATAAAATGTTTTAAATAAAATGTATGTACTGAAAGAATTAAGCAGTCTATGGCCGTGCTAAATGTATTTTAGGAACACTAGGGCGTGGGAAAGAAAGAGGGATGAAGGGAATATAACGATTAAAGAAGCAAAAAGTTCGCGTATTTATTTGAAGAATTGTTTTTGTTTTGTAATTTGTTTTCTTGTATTGTTGTTTTTTTTTTGTGTTTTTTTTTTTTACGTTTAGAATATTATTTCAAAAAATGTAACCCTCAATTCTTCGGTGATTTGAAACTTATTTTTCTTTTTCTAAAGGCCATTTTTTTTTTTTTTTTAGAAATAACTTTGAAGGCTTCCGCAAATCAATTAACTTCTAATTATTGAATTGTATTATATAATTAAAATTGAAATTAAATTAAATTTTGTATTGTTCCTTATTATAAACATATTAAAGTGTATGTTCGTTTTTAATGCTCAATGACATCTCTTTTTCTTAATTATAAATCAACACGTACATATGAAAACAGAATCGAATTTTTATATATGTGTATATATATATATATTATTATATATATATATATATATATATATATATATATAAATATATATATATATATATATAAAAAAATATTTTTTTAGATATAATAGATATCATTTTTTAAATATCTTTTTTCGAACGCATCCAAATTTTCTGTATTCTTACCGCTTTAATTTTAAATATCAAATATCTTTCCCTGAAGACGGCTGTTTTTCTGTTTACTTTAAAAAAGACTTTTTTATATTTTTCATATTATTATTATTATTATTATTATTATTATTATTATTATTATTTTACTTTGTATTTAAAATGATTATGAATAGAATACAATGTATACAGAAACATTCTCTCGGTCAAAACATGTGTCGGCACTCCAATAAACAATTTTTATCTATTCAATATTTTCTTTCCTTCATTTATTTATTTTTTTCAACATATTGTCGAATTCACTTATATTTTTCAACTTACATAGATAGATAAGTATCGTATGTTCATACGTCTATCTCTGTGTGTGTGTATGAGTGTGTATGTGTGTGTGTGTGTATGTGTGTGTGTGTGTGTGTTCACTGACGTTTTGTCTAAGTGTATACGTGCTCTTTAATAATAGCGTATACTTATCTGTAACTGGATTTTATAAGTTTCCCAAGGCATTCGAGCATCTTTAGCCGGAAGGCAATAAACGAAACAATATCCTCGAAACATATATTTAAAGAAAATAACTAGAATTACAAAAAAAATGTAACGAAGACGCGAACAATTGGACAAAGAAAGAAAAGAAAGGAAAAGTCATCGAGCAGAAAACGAATAAAACGAGAGAAGAGAGAAAAAGCTCAGCATTTTTTTTTTAAATCTTAGAGTTGTTATCATTTGTTCTTTCTAAAAAAAACTTATCTCTGTGTTTAGAAACAACAGTTCAATACGCAGATTAACATGTTGAACTATAAAAGCTCTCTTCATTATAATGATTAAACAAACCCTCCGAATTTTGCCTCAGAGAAAAGATTAAAAGGAGAGTAAGGAGAATGAACGGAGAGTAAGGATAATAAATGGAGAGTTAGGAGTAAAATGGAGAGTAAGGTGAATAAACGGGAGAGTAAGGAGTAAAATGGAGAGGAAGGTGAATAAATGCAGAGTAGGGAGAATAGGAGAGTTTGGATGGGGATTAAATTGGGGGGAAATGGTTGTAAGTCTGTATAAGGTTCGGAAAGAAAGGAAAGAAAGAAAGATGGTAAGAAAGAAACATTCTGAATTGATGGGTAAAGGGAGGGAGCAATTGTCTTAAGGAAGGGGAAAGAATAGAAGAAAGAAAGAAAAAAGAAAGAAAGATTCTGAACGGATGGGGAAAAAAAGCAACTATTTTAATGGAGTGGAAAGAAAGAAAGAAAGAAAGAAAAATGGAAAAAGAAAATATAAAAAAGAAAAAGAAATATATATATATACTTATTTAACAACACAAACACATGACCACACACACACACACACACACACACACACACACACACATATATATATATATATATATATTATAAGAGTAAGTGAGTATATATAAATAATAAGAATAAGATATTCTGGTGATTCTGGTTGTCAGTGTGTGTATATTATATTAGTATGTATGTTATGTATATATAAATGTATATAATATATATAATTTGTGATTTAGTGTGAAGCATGGGGTGTGAAATATATAAGAAACTCAGTTTGTCGGATATTAAGTTTCGTTTTTTTCATTCTAATATTTCGGAGACTTTTCTCTCCTTCTTCAGAAGTATATATACATGTGTGTGTGTGTGTGTGTGTGTGTGTGTGTGTGTGTGTGTGTGTGTGTGTGTGTGTGCTGAGTAAGAGAGTCTATGTGGTGGGAAGAATCGTTCAAGTTAAAAGCCGTCATGATTAAAATGTAAATCTATCAAGAGATGCCGATCTCTTCAACAAAAATAATACATATATATATATATATATATATATATATATATATATATATATATATATATATATATACTAGAAAAAACACCCTTTAGGCGGTGTAAAAATTTGTTTTTGAAAGATTTTGCTTGAGGGGGCGGGAGTTAAAATTTCATTGTCAGAGGTTTTGTATCATAAGGAAAATCATCAAATTTATTAAAGGAGTAAAAATAAAATAAAATAAAATAGAATAATTTGAAATGGAAACTTAGTTCTGTCCCCCTCAAATAAAATATTGCGCATATCTATTGATTATTAATCAAATAACTGTTTTAGAATATTTTACACGAAGATTTTACAGAAAACCGTAGTTCGTTACCATAACAACCTTGGCAAAAGTATGCAGAGCTGCAGAATTGTGCCTCACATTACCAAAATATTGCAAAACTTTTGACACTAGTATTTCTATATATATTTTCAGTGATCTGTTTCCATATACAAATGTAGGCAATTGTGTGTGTTTTCTGAATATCATGTGTACTGTTGAGTCCAAACATTTTGATGAGTAATATATGGAATATATTATAACAACTGCACCTTTCTGGGATATAACTATGTAAGCAGATAAGCCAATTTTGATATGTCAAATTCTGCTGTTTATAGTGAAGAAGAAAAATTCAAGGCATTTTGATAAAGTTTTTAATAAAC
The DNA here is from genome assembly GCA_023376005.1 of Doryteuthis pealeii. NCBI lineage: Eukaryota > Metazoa > Mollusca > Cephalopoda > Myopsida > Loliginidae > Doryteuthis > Doryteuthis pealeii. Next base: position 90,487,634 of record CM042159.1, on the reverse strand, counting down.
TTCTTGTTACAGAAAAACAGGCGAGAGTAAAAAATATTTTTAAAGATTGATTACAAATTTTGAAAAGATTTTTTTCCATTTAAAGTAATAATACCATTCAATTTCATAATTTATATATTTCATTTATTTAAGTAATATATAGTTTATTTATTTAGAAATAGTCATTATTACAATGAAAAGGACTCAAATGTTAAATTAAGGAACAGGATCTTATCAATATTAATTGTTCTTTATTCTACGTATTAAGGATTTTGAGTTTTATCACGTAAGTAGTGACGTAGTTTCGGTTACAGACGAATAGTCAACGAATCTCCATTAATAGTAGATATATATATTCGATCGAAGGCGTAGGAAATGACTAGTAATTACTCAAAAAGCAGCCACACAATTTTTTTTTAAGTTTTAAAAATGCGTTAGTGCTGCTGTGACTGCACACGTTGATAGTGGTGCCAAATTAAAATGGATTTAAAGTAAATAATTTGCCAGAACCACCAAAGCTATTTACTTATTTCTCTCTCTTCACCCACAAAAATGCCGTGAGCTCTTTCGCTCGGAGCGAAATACCAGGAGATTAAAGTATTCTCAACTTTTAGCACAATACCAAAAAAAGTAGATTAAAAGAATTAATTATACTAGCAAATATATGCACCCTCCGGGTGCAAGTATTTAAGTTTTAATGTAATAAAATATTGTATTAAATTAGAAAGGCTAATCAAACTAAATAAGAATACAGATAAAAAGATTTGAAACAGAGGGAGTATAATAAAAGATTTGAAACAGAGGGAGTATAATAAAAAATGGAACAACTGAAAATTACTCTTCCATCATTCTCGTCTTTCATTGTTATTTTTTCTAATTTAAGTATTTAGTTATAAGAGGAAGTAAAGAATAAAATGACAGTTATTTTATCTTGTTAATGGATTTCATTTAAGATTCATTGAAGAGATTTTTGCTTATATTCATTAAAATAAAACCAAACAGTTAGAAATCAATAATACTAAGCACATATTTATTAAATTCGATTTTTAATATTAATATGCAAATTAGCCTTCCTGTTCACATTGTAAAGCGCTATTTTGTTGTATATATAAATATAATTGCATGTTGTCAGTATGTAGACATAGTTAACAGTATTAATAATGTAAGACAATTTTATTAATAATTGACAAAAACTAAGAGAATTGTGACTTGAGTAGGAATATAGTTTCGGTTACAGACAGAAAAACACACAATCTCCATTATAATAAGATTTTTCTTTATCTTTCTTAAAATTTTATTCGTATTCTGCTAAACAAATGCTTTGTACCTACAATATCTATATAGAATTTGAAAGGAAAAAAATGTTTATTAATATTTTTACAAAAATCTATTGTGTGTTTTACGAAACGTTGCTTCCGTAAAGTTTTTATCAGTAAAGACGAAGGGAATTAAATTTTTGTTTCTCTACATCTATATATCTACATTCAGTCATTGAAGACTTATATTCGTAAATTATTGTATGAGGACGAACTGAGACCAATAAGATATTTTCTTTATCAAACATTCGACTATGTCTACATTCACTTGTAAGGATCTTTTAATTATACATATCTTAATCCGTGTAAATTCCACTGTTTAATTAGTGTATATATATGTGTGTATGTACACACACACAAACATATATACATATATATATATCTTATCTTATTATATTAGAGATTGTGTGTTTTTCTGACTGTAACCGCCAAGGTAAAAGACCCCATTCTACCCTACTACTATTTGCTGGATGGAGAATAGTTTGATTCATATATATATATACATACACACACACACACACACACATATATATATATATATATATATATATATATATATATATATATATAAATAAAAAAATAAATTCGCAAAACGGATTATGTTAAAAGTTTTTTTTCTTTTTTTTCATATGAAACAAATTTTGAAATTTTTATTCTATATTTAAATAAAAAAGATATTTTTAATAAAGATATTTTAAAAACTTAATCCATTTTGCGGCCATTTTTTAAATAGAATATTTGATTTTTGCCCGCAGGACGCATAACAACACTTGATATATATATATATATATATATATATATATATATATATATATATATATATATATATATATATATGTGTGTGTATCATAAAGCTGTATTCACCTAAATAGAAATGAACAATGAATGGTACATTAATTTTTTCAGAATACAAGGTGTGTTATAAAAGTGTAGAGTTTGAAGCTGTATTCACCCTGATAGAAATGAACAATGAATGGTACATTAATTTTTTCAGAATACAAGGTGTGTTATAAAAGTGTAGAGTTTGAAGCTGTATTCACCCTGATAGAAATGAACAATGAATGGAACATTAATTTTCTCAGAATACAAGGTGTGTCAAAAACATAAGAATATCTCGATACTTTTTGACACACCTTGTATATACTTGTGTGCGTGTGTGTGGTGTTGCTCATAGAGTTCTTTACTAGGTTTAGTGTGGATGTGGAACAAGGCCAGAAATATGGGACACCCAGTGAGAATCGAACTCACTACCAATGCATGCGAATCTAGGTTGTTACCATTACACCATGTGAGTTGCCCAGGTAGAGCTTATATATATATATATATACCAACCCCTCCGCACGAGCAGGATGTGACACAAGGTCAATTTCTTAAGCGGAGTTCAACAGGTTTGAATTCAGAGTTTTCCTTCTCCTAGACCGGTTGCCTAACAAAGGTTAAAGAGCCCAGTCTGTCCGAACTACTATTTACCCATAGCTGGAGGGAGAGTAGGATTCATACCTTTCCCAGGGGTATTAGCGCTAAGTTAAATGCAATTACCACGTCCAGGATTTGAACTCGAGGCGACGAGTTCATTTCCCGTGACTTTAACCATTACACACGTGCGTCGTATAAGAAATAGATTTTACTCCTTGGTTCTGTGACATAAATGAATAAATTGATGAAGATAACCTTAGAAAATCTCGCCCAGCCACCAACCAGAATTTGACGAAGTTTCTTCCGGTGAATTTTGGATATAAACATTCGTGTAGAAATGTTTATCTGTTTATGTAATATTCCCCCCAAAATCTCCAGTCGCCTTCTTGGTGACTCCATCGAAATGCCGGTTTGTTGTTTTATTTGTGTGGGGAGGAGGATCATGTTCCCCGAATGTGGAAGTTATAGGTTCTCCGGGGGTTGGGGAAGGGGGGAGGGAAATAATTATGCGTTCGATTAGACTAGTTACGAGGTCACGCAGATCCGCGTTTTTTATTGCGAGAGTGGAGCCGGAAATCCACGACTCGCATGCGTCGTCACGTGGACGTTATTATGAGAGTGGGATTTAGACTGAAGAAATATGGCGGCCCCTTACGCTTTGTTAGAACCGGTTTCTGTATAAAAGGGGGGGGGATTATTCCGAAGCATCCCGGGTTAAATAAAAGGGACATACGGTATGCGCATTCTGCTATGTCCACCGCTGAGACTAAAAAGTAATAAAAGAAGGAAGTTTATCTTACATCCCTTGTAGTTTGATCAAATCAGAGAAATAATATATAACTTCATCATCATCATCATCATCAACATCATCATGCCATGCTAGCAGCACGGATATCCATGGCAATCTCCCGCCAACTTAATATCATTCATTGCCCTCGGGAGGTCCTTGAGTTCGTCATGAGTTCGTCCTTGCTTCTCCGGCAGTGTCCAGCATGTCTTGTTCATCTCACTCGGGTGGTTTATGTGATAGAAGGCAAGTGGCCGTACAACTTGCTGACCACTGGCTAAAATATGTGCTATCCAATTTCTGGGACATCATCATTATCCTCATCATCATCATTCTCATGGTGCACGTGTAGCACGGATATCCATGGCAATCTCTCGCCAACCGTCCCTATCATTCATTGCCTTTGAGAGGTCCTTGAGTTCGTCTTGAGTTCGTCCTTGCTTCTCCAGCAGTGCCCAGCATGTCTTGTTTATCTCACTCAGATGGTTTGTGTGATAGGAGACAAGTGGCCATACAACTTGTTTACCATTGACTAAGATATTTGCTATGCAATTGGTGGGACGTCATCATCATCATCATCATCATGTCATGCTAGCAGCATGGATATCCGTGACAATCTCTCGCCAACCGTCCCTATCATCCATCATCCTCGAGGAGGTCCTTGAGTTCGTCCTGAGTTCATCCTTGCTTCTACATCAGTGCCCAGCAGTTCTTGTTCGTCTCTCGGATCGTTTGTGTGATAGGAGGCAAGTGGCCGTACAACTTGTTGATCGTTGGCTAAAATATTTGCTCTCCAATTGGTGGGACATCATCATCATCATCATGTCGCTCTAGTAGCACGGATATCCCTGACACTCACTCACCAACCGCCCCTATCACTAATTGTCCACGAGAGGTCTTCTCTTCCGCATCCAGTATCTGCATAGAACTGGTCAATGTACGTCTTTACTGGACGGCCCACTGCAACGAATTTGTCCGTTTGTCCTAAATCGATGGACCGTCCCACAGGTATGAGACTGAACTGTGGAGGCCCTTCGGTAATGGTTATCGTCGTAGGAAATAGACACGCTGCGACTTATTACTTAATATCAATTGATAAGTTTTATAGGAATAATTGAAATTTAAATGTTCGAATTATATGTACTAGTACAAAATAAAAAAAACACCCTTCGGGCGATGTAAAATAGATTTTTGAAGCATATTGCCTGAGGGGTGGGAGTAAAAAATTCAATGTCAGCGAGCTTGTACCCTAAGTAAGTAAAATCATCAAATTCATTAAAGGATTAAAAAATAAAACAATTTGAAATGTAAACTTTAAATATGTATTAAAATAAAACAAACTATATATAGATATATAATACCAGTCTTGTATTTATTAAAACTTGTTTTAAAAAATAATGAGAACTGTCTAATGTTGCATGTTCAAATTCTGGGTGTATTTATTCTATGTTATAGCGATTTTGAGTAATGTGACGTAAGCAGTGACGTAATTTTTGTTACAGACAAAAACCGAAGCGAATCTCCATTATTAATACAGATTAGATAAAATTACTTGATATCATATAACTGGGCAAGAAACAGTTAAGAAATAACGGTAATTTATGAGGAAGTGCGTCCCGGTCTCCTGCCTCAAAAATTGCTACCCGGTGACTATCAAAATAACAACCCCAGCTCGTCGTAATTCTTGTTTATTTATCGTAATTTGTCGTAATTCTTGTTTAGATATGAAGATGGATATATAGTTTGGAATAGACTGAGATAGATAGATAGATAAACAAACAAAATAATATAGATAGATATGAACAAATGGAGATAGATAGATATTTTCGACAAGTAAATGTATGGGAGGGGGGGGTCGCATCATTTTTTGTCGTAATTCTTGTTTATTTAAACTAAAAACAAGACATTAAACAAACATGAATAAAAAAGATCTTAGTATTTAAAGTAATATAGATAAATATGAACAAATTGAGATAGATAGATAGATAGATAGATAGATAGATAGATAGGAAGATGGATAGTTTTGAATAGACTGAGCTGGGTCGTTATTTTAACTAGCAAATATATGCACCCTCCGGGTGCAAGTATTTAAGTTTTGATATAATAAAATATCATATTAAATTAGAAAGGCTAATGAAACTGACTAAGAATGCAGATAAAAAGATCTGCAACAGAGGGGGTATAATCGAAAAATAGAACAACTTTGAAACTAACTATTCCATTACCCCCCTCTTTCATTGGTAAATTTTCCTAATTTAACTATTTAGTTAAAATAGGAAGTAAAGGATAATATTACAGTTATTTCTTCTTGTAAAAAGATTTCTTTTAAGATTTATCCACGAGATTTTTGTTTATATTTCTTAAGATAAAACCAAACAATTAGAAATCAATAATACCAAGCACATATTTATTAAAATAAAATTTTAAATATCAATATGCAAATTAGCCTTCTCGTTCAAACTGTAAACCGCTATTTTGTTGTATATATAAATACAATTGCATGTTATTAGTACGTAGATATGGTCAACAGTATTGATAATGTAAAACAATTTTTATTAATAACTGAAGGTTTAAAAGAATGAAATCATGGAGAATTTGAAATTTGACTTGAGTAGTAATATAATTTCGGTTACAGACAGAAAACACACAATCTCCATTAAAATAAGATAGTCAACGGGTAGCAATTTTTTAGGCAGGAGACCGAGACGCACTTCCTCATAGAAAATAACTACACAAAAATGTCAATATAAATATACAATGAACACTTCTGCTTTTTTTTAGTCAGAGTTGATTTGAACAATACTTTGCTGTTAAATTACCGGTATAATTTTCGTTGTGGATTTGATTATCATTAATATCCCCTCAGGGGGAGAAGAGTGTTGTAACATAATTCAGTAAAAGTTTTAGCTAAAAATCGGAGTAGACGTGTTTGGGGTCAGATTTCAATAATATTCTCGGAGAAAAGGAATTAAATCCCTAAAACATACGTATATCACGTATTTTGACTGGATGTATGCGACCATTTCGCCATTTCGGTAGGTATGGCCCTCCACCACCTCCAATGCCTATTTCAAGAGAAAATCAATTAATTTCAAATTTGACACATTCTCTAACAAGAGTAAATTCTTCTGAATGCAAAGCAAGCAGAATTATACGCAAAAAACACAGCAATTCAGAACCACTCATCTACCTTAGAATAAGGGGTAAAAATGCAGAATAGCGCGCAAGAGATATTATTAGATTACGTATAAAAAAGCATTGGTACTAATGTAGAATAGCACGCAAGAGATAATATCATTAGATTACGTATAAAAAGCATTGATACTTATGCAAATAGCGCGCAAGAGATATCATTAGATTACTTATAAAAAGCATTGGTACTAATGCAGAATAGCGCGCAAGAGATAATATCATTAGATTACGTATAAAAAAAATGCAGAATAGCGTGCAAGTAATAATTGGTACTAATGCAGAATAGCGTGCAAGAGATAATATCATTAGATTACGTATAAAAGCATTGGTACTAATGCAGAATAGCGCGCAAGAGATAATATCATTAGATTACGTATAAAAAGCATTGTACTAATGCAGAATATGCAAGATAATATCATTAGATTACGTATAAAAAGCATTGGTACTAATGCAGAATAGCGCGCAAGAAAATATCATTAGATTACGTATAAAAGCATTGGTACTAATGCAGAAAGCGCAAGAGATAATATCATTAGATTACGTATAAAAAGCATTGGCATATAATATCATTAGATTACGCATGCAGAATAGCGCACATTAGATTACGTATAAAAAGCATTGGTGCGGCGCGTAATAATTAGATACTGGTTATAACAAATAGCGTGCAAGAGATAATATCATTAGATACGTACATACTAATGCAGATTAAATAGAATAGCGCGCATAAGATTACGGCCGTGTAGATACAGTAGCGGATTACGTGTAGCTCATTAGGATGAACCCAACCGCCGTATAAAAGCCCAGAATAGTCCATAATGCATAATAGCACGCAAGAGATAATATAAGGGCCGGGTTAGCTCAGCCGTTCGGCTAGAACCACAAGGTTCCTTGTTCGATTCCAGCCATCGCCAACTCAGCGTCTGAGTAGCATATGGATGTGCGCGGTAAAGTGAGGAGCTGATGGTAGGAATGGCGCTCCGCCTTAGACGCCCAAAATAATCTCCTTGGTATAGCGCCAGTGAAAAGGGGATAGACTCCCTTGCTGGATGGCTGATACCGACATTAGGCAGCCCCGACGACTTAACTTTACTTACGTATAAAAAGCATTACATTTCGTTACATTTCCTGGAAATACTTCAAACCTTTGAGGCGCTAGGACTAGGGTTAGGGTTAGTGTTAGTGTTAGTGTTAGTGTTAGGCTACTTCCGAAGTTTCCAGCTCAGTCGGTAGAGCGTTCGGCTAGAAACCACAAGATTCCTAGTTCGATACCGGCCCTCGCCAACTCAGCGTATAAGTAGCACAGGGGTCTGTGCGGTAAAGTAAGGAGCTGGCGGTAGGTGTGGCGCTCCACCTCAGACGCTAAGAACAATCTCCTTTGTCTAGCGCTAGAGAAAAGGGGATAGACTCCCTCGCTGATTGGCTGATACCGACTTTAGGCCACCCCGACCACTTTACTTTTTTATACGTAAAATGCAATTCTATTATTATCTCTTGCGTGCTATTCTGCATTTTTACCCAACATGAAAATGAATTAATTTAAAATTTAACACATTACCTGACAAGACGACATTCTTCTGAATGCAAAGCAAGTAAAATTATTCGCAACAAAAAAAAAAAAAAAAAAAAAACAACAACAAAAAAAAACCCACAGCAATTCCGAACTGACTGACAAATTGTTGACTCACGGACAATTACCAATATATCATTTTTACGTACATACCAACCCCGTCCGTATGAGCAGGATGTGACATAATGTCAGTTTATGAATAGGTTTATGAACACATTTTCAAACTCATTTCTTTCCATTCCACCTATAAATGGGACCCCAATAGGTACTACCACTCCGGGTCAGAGTGGACCTGGGAGTAAAGGTGATGAAGGTGTACTCCACATTCCCCAGAGCTCCGAAATTGGAACTTCACCATTAGATGCAGTTTAACTCCGGGTCAGAGTGGACCTGGGAGTAATGGCGATAAAGGGGCACTCCACGCCCCCCAGAGCTCCGGAATTGGAATTTCACCATTAGATGCAGTTTGTCTGGCTCAGACTGGACCTGGGAGTAATGGCGATGAAGGGGCACTCCACACCCCCCAGAGCTCCAAAATTGGAACTTCACCATTAGATGCAGTTTAAGTCTGGGTCAGAGGGACCTGGGAGTAATGGCGATGAAGGGGCACTCCACATTCCCCAGAGCTCCAAAATTGGAACTTCACCATTAGATGCAGTTTAACTCCGGGTCAGTGTGGACCTGGGAGTATTGGGGATAAAGGGGCACTCCACACTCTCCAGAGCTCCAAAATTGGAACTTCACCATTAGATTCAGTTTAAGTCTGGGTTAGAGTGGACCTGGGAGTAATGGCGATGAAGGGGCACTCCACATTCCCCAGAGCTCCAAAATGGAACTTCACCATTAGATGCAGTTTAACTCCGGGTCAGAGTGGACCTGGGAGTAATGGCGATAAAGGGGCACTCCACACTCCCCAGAGCTCCGAAATTGGAACTTCACCATTAGATGCAGTCCTGGGGTCAGAGTGGACCTGGGAGTAATGGCGATTAAAGGGGCACTCCACACTCTCCAGAGCTCCGAAATTGGAACTTCACCATTAGATGCAGTTTAGTCTGGGTCAGTGTGGACCTGGGAGTAATGGCGATAAATGGGCACTCTACACCCCCCCAGAGCTCAAAAATTGGAACTTCACCATTAGATGCAGTTTAAGTCTGTGTCAGAGTGGACCTGGGAGTAATGGCGATTAAAGGGGCACTCCACACTCTCCAGAGCTCCGAAATTGGAACTTCACCATTAGATTGCAGTTTAAGTCTGGGTCAGAGTGGACCTGGGAGTAATGGCGATGAAGGGGCACTCCCACATTCCCCAGAGCTCCAAAATTGGAACATCACCATTTAGATGCAGTTTTAACTCCGGGTCAGAGTGACCTGAGTATTGGGGATAAGGGGCACTCCACACTCTCCAGAGCTCCAAAATTGGAACTTCACCATAGATTCAGTAAGTCTGGGTTAGAGTGACCTGGGAGTAATGGCGATGAAGGGGCACTCCACATTCCCCAGAGCTCCAAAACTGGAACTTCACCATTAGATGCAGGTTTAACTCCGGTCAGAGTGGACCTGGAGTAATGGCGATAAAGGGGTACTCCACACTCCCCAGAGCTCCGAATGAACTTCACCATTTTAAGATGCAGTTAAGTCTGGGTCAGAGTGACCTGGGAGTCAATCGGGCGATAAAGGCACTCCACACTCTCCAGAGCTCCGAAATTGGAACTTCCACCATTAGATTTGCAGTTAAGTCGGGTTCAGTCTGTGACCTGGGAGAAGAGTAATGCGCGATAAAATCGGGCCTCTACAACCCCCCCAGACGCTCAAAAATTTGGAACTTCACATTAGACTGCGTTTAAGTCTGTGTCAGAGTTGGACCTGGGACAGTAATGGCTCATAAAGGGCCACTCCACACTTCTCCAGAGCCTCCGAAATTGAATTCACCATTAGATGCAGTTTAAGTCTGCCGCGGCAGAGTGGACCTGGAGTATGGCCGACTGAAGGGGCACTCCACACTTCCCAGAGCTCCAAAAACTGGAACATCACGCCATTTAGTGCCAAGTTTTTAACTCCGCTCCAGAGGACTGGGAGTATTGGGATAAAAAGGGCACTCCACACGCTCAGAGCTCCAAAATTGGAACTTCACCATTAGATTCAGTTAAGTCTGGCCGTTAGAGTGCGACCTGGAGTAATGGCGCATGAAAGGCACTCCCACATTCCCCAGAGCTCCAAAATTGGAACATTCACTATTAGATGCAGTTTAAGTCTGGCGTCAGAAGTGGACCTGGGCAGTAATGGCCGATATAAAGGCGGTACTCCCACACTCCCCAGAAGCGGCCGAAATATGGAACGTTCACCATTAAGATGAACAGTTTAAGTCTTGGTGAGGAAGTGGACCTGGAAAGTCAATGGCGATAAAGGGGCACTCCACACTCTCCAGAGCTCCGAAATTGTGAACTTCACCATTAGATGCAGTTTAAGTCGGGTCAGGTGGACCTGGGAGTAATGGCGATAACATGGGCACTCTACACCCCCCAGAGCCTCCCAAAACTGGGGAAACTCACCATAGATGCAGGCTTTAAGTCTGTTGTCCAAGTGGACCTGGGAAGGTAATGACGATAAAAGGGCATCCACCACTCCGCACAGAGCTACGCAAATTTGGAAACTTCACCATTAGATGCCAGTTTAAGTCTGGGTCAGTGGCACCTGGCCATAAATGCGATAAAGGGCACTTCCACAATTCCCCAGAGCTCCAAAATTAAGGAAACTCACCATTAGATGCAGTTCTTTAAGTTCTGGGTCAGAGTGGACCGGGAGAATTGGCGATTGAAGGGGCACTCCACCACTCCCCAAGCTCCCGAAATTGGAACTTCACCATTAGATGCAGTTTTAAGTCTGGGTCAGATGGACCTGGTGAGAAGAGGAAGGATAAAAAGAAGTAAGGCCGAATGTGGGGCACTCCACACTCCCCAGAGCTCCGAAATTTGGAACTTCACCACTAGATGGCAGTTTAAGTCTGTACAGAGTGACTGGGGAAAAGTAATGGGCGATAAAGGCGGCACTCCACACTCCCCAGAGCTCCGGAATGTGGGAACATCACCATCAAATACCCACGATGCTAAGACCTTCAGCCCATTGTTTCAAAACCCCATATTATCGGTATAAGGGTTGGGAAATTGCCTAAGGACAGTAAAGCGTTGAACAATCATATAGGTAGCTAGCACTGCTTGAAGTGAACCAAACAGATCGATCGGAGGGGGATCTCGACCCGCCCGTCTAGTCAAAGAAAGAGGCAAAACGGAGTTTTGCAAGTCACGGACCGCTCAGCCACCAGGGTTCCATCCATCGATTACATTCGGCTTCCCTACTCATGAGGCTAGATAAACAAGCCTGTCCTACTTTTTTAGGTGTCCGTAATGTAATTGTTATTGTCCTAAGAAACTGACATGGCGACCTGTTCAAATCCTGGATGAGACTGTTTCTATTTCACATAGCGCTAATATATACAGCGGAAAGGAATACATCCGACTACTCTCGGCAGTGTACTGTACCCGTATTGCACTGAAAGACACCTATGAATTTCAGCCCCTGACACACCTTTCCGTGCCAGAGGAATCAGCTATCACTCCTTGATTGTATTTGCTAGTGGACAGTGGCCCCCCCAATGGTTTCTACGTACTAAATTACAGCCAAGCAACAAATGGCGTCGAATTAAGGCTAAAATTATCGCATCATTATTACCACTAACAGGGCCAACATCTTATACTTATAGTTGGCCATTTATCTTTGAACATATATGAGATATTTCAAAGATAAATTTTACTCTCTCTCTCCTCTCTCTCTCTCTTCTCTCTCTCCTCTTCTCACACACGTACACACACCACACATACAACACACACACACACACTTTCTCCTATCTTTCTCTCATTTCTCCCTCTCTCTCTCTCTGCTGCTACTTTCTTCTCTCTCTTCTCTCCCTCTTTTCACCCTTCTCTCTCTCTTCTCTCTCTCTCTCTCTCTCTCTTTCTCTCTATCTCTTTCTTTCTCTCCTCTCTCTCTTGCTCCACTCTCTTTCTTATCATCTCTTTCTCTTCTTTCTCTCTCACCCCCCTCTTCTTCTTATCTTCTCTATTTCTCTCTCTCTCCTCTCTCTCTCCTCCTTTGCCTCTCTCTCTCTTTCTTTCTTTCTTTCTTCTCTCTCCTCTCTCTCTCTTTTTTCTTCCCTCTCTTTCTCTCCTCTTCTCACCGCTCTCTCTCTTCATTTTTTCTTTTCTCTCTCACACCTCTCTCTCTCCTCTTTCTTCTCTCTCTCTTCACCCTCTCTCTCTCTCTCTTCTCTCTTTCCTCTCTTTCTTCTCTCTCCCCCCTCTCTCTCCTCTCTCTCTCTCTCTCTCTCCTGGATCGGAAATGATTCAAACAGAAATTTTCGTCCAAAAACTTTACTAGATATGAATTCGCATAGGCAATATTTTATGCGCGACGTTCTGGGGCTTTCCTTCCTAAATAAATAGCAACTTTCAAAATCTGGATGTCGACTATGATGAAACTAGATGAACCTGTGAAGCAACCTCGGGCTGAGCGGGAAGATTTTTTCATGAATTTACTGCCGACCCCGAAGTGCAGTAGTTTTTAAACAAGGAATTAACTTGCACATGCAAACATTTGGATAAGTACCCATCCTATATATATATATATATTATATATTGAATGTTGTTAGAAGTTAAGTGCAGAAATATTCGTTTGATATATATATAATATATAATATATATATACATATATATATATATATTAGATATTATATATAAATATTTACTTAAATGCATATTGAAAGTGATATATATATATAATATATATAGTATACTGAATATAAATCTTTACAATACTGATATCTTATTATATGGAGCATTGTGTTGTTATCGGTCTGTTAACCGAAACTATATTACTATACCAAGCACAATTCCCTTTGTTATTTACCATCACATTCTCCCATGATTTTATTTCTTATTTTAAAAACCTCAGTTATTGTTAAAAAATTGTTTTAGATTATTAATACTGTGACCATATCTACATACTAAAACACATGCAATTAATTTATATATACAACAAAATAGGCAGTTTACAGTTGTGAATGGGAGGCTAATCTTGCATATTGATCTTTAAAAATTTTGATTTCTAATTAAATATATGCTTAGTATTATTGATTTCTAATTGCTTTGGTTTTATCTTATTGAATTATGAGCAAAAATCTCTCAATAAAATCTGAAAAAGGAAATCCAATTAACAAGATAAAATAACTGTAATAATTATCTTTTACTTCCTATTGAACTAAACCAGTTTAATTAGGAAAATTTACCAATGCAAAGCGGGAGCCAGTAACGGGAAAATGATGAGAAAAGTAGTTTCAAGTTGTTCATTGTTCAATCATACCCCCTCTGTTCAAAAAATCTTTTTACTACAGTCTTATTCAGTTTATTAGCTTTCTAATTAATATGATATTGTATTATATTTAAAACTTAAAAACTGCACCCGGTGGGTTGCATATATTTCTAGTAGTATAACACACAACTCACACAAAAGTAATGTACTATATGTATATATATAATAACGTCACACCCACACACACACACCACACACACACATATTAAATATATATATAATATAACTATATATATCTAATGTAAGAAAAGGTCGGAATGAAAACATCACACAATGCGTCTAAAGAAGAAACAATTTTGGGTAATATAATTCATAGCTATACTGACAACCATTCGATTCTTACAAAAATCATCATCAGAGCTCATCACTCCCGTAGATTGTTTTGTCAAACTCATTTGACTTCCTCTCCGACCCAAAACAACTACGGACGTGAATGAGCTCTATTGATGATTTTTAAAATCGCAAAATTATTCAGTATCAGCTATGATATATATAAATTGTTTTCTTCTTTAACAGCATGTGTGACTGTTTTCATTCCACCTTTCTACTCATATTGTCGGATTCATATTCCTTTCTTTTTAACCTTATATATATATATCTATATATAATATATATATATATGTATATATGCTATATATGTATGTACGTATGTATAGTTAATTCCTATGTTAGATATTGGGAAAATGATAATAAAGTGCCTCAATTCACTACAGTAAGATGTGTATTAATTTATTATATTGTACAATACATTTAAGCGGAGCCTTACTCGTCATCACGGAATTTTCACTTATGAAAATACATGAACTTTTTCTGGGCGTCACCGTGCGGGCAAGAAAAGATCGCATATATTTCATAGTGAAAATTCTGATGGACGAGTCAATTCATGTAAAAACTGAAACGTCATTGGTCTAGAACCGCAAATCTTAAATGCTATTGACCACCTTCATAAATAATAATTGATGAGTAGCTACTGATATATACTAGTATATATATAGATATCTTATTATAATGAAGATTGTGTGGTTTTTCTGTTGTAACGAAACTCAGCGCTTATACTCGCTATCTCGAGAGTCACCCATTCGTTTTTAGTTTACATCAACGTATTCTACATGATGTTAGTTGTCTATTAAAACCTCACATATTAATAGAAATTCGTCTTCACGATTACTTACACTGTTACCCATACTGCTACATACTAATAAACATGCAAATTGTATTTATATATACACAACAAATAGAGGTTTTACAAAGTATTGAATGGGAAGGCTAATTTGCCATTATTTGATTTCTTTAAAAAAAATTGATTTTAATAAATATATGCTTAGTATTTAGGATTTCTAACTTGTTTGGTTTATCTTATTGAATATGACACAAAATCTCTTCAATAATCTTTAAAAGAAATTCCCATTAACAAGAAGAAATAAACTGAATATTATTCTTTACTTCCTATTTTAAACTAAACAGTTAATTTAGGAAAAATTTACCAATGGAAAGACGGGAGTACGGAAAACTATGACAGAGTTAAGTTTCAAAGTTGTTCTTCTAGTCTTTTCAACATACCCCCTTCTGTTCAAAACTCTTTTTATCTACATTCTTATTTAGTTTTCATTAGCCTTTCTAATTTAATTCATATTTATTATAAAATTTAACTAAAATACTTGCATATTTGCTAGGTTAGTATATAACATACTGATATCAATATTAATCGATTAGATAATATACTATATACCTACTATCATATATGAGCTCTATGAGCCTCATCCGTTTGCTTCGTCTAGCAGTGCCCGGCATGTCCTTGTCCGGTTCTTCACTCGAATGGGGCTTCTCGTGAGATGCGAGCGGTGCAGGTGGCCATATAGCTGTTTCGGGTCGGCTGGGGCTGCCTGCTTGCCACTTTTATTCACGGACTGCACGCAGCCATTTTGTGCAGTCCCATCCAGCTTCATCTCAAGGCGCCTCGTTAGAGGGTCCGGTGGCACCGGTACCAGCACAACACTGCAACAACCGCATAGCGGCGCTGAGCACAAATATCGCTTGTAGTGACACTCGTACCCCTGCGTCAGTACGATCGGACTTTCCGTATTACCTGAATAACGTAACAGAGCCTCTGCTGATATCCTAACTTCCGACGTGCCGTTCGTGATACTGTGTCGAACTCGCTTTCCTGTGGAAACAGAAAGTGCACCGCTCGTCTCCTGTGCCACCATACAGTACGGACATGCTAGTGTGGCCGCCACCACGAGACATACACACACAGACCACCGTACATAGAGAGACACTTACACATCTCCAGAGGACCTCCCTGGGAAGAAATTGCGAATGATAGCGAAAGTTGGGCCGAGAGGATTTCGATGGACTTATCCGTCTGCTAACTGAGCCGCCATCACGCATGATTGCATGCATTGCATCGATATTATATGAGCGCGGCGCAACTGTGTGTGTTGTGTTTTGTGCGTGTGTGTGTGTGGTCGCTGTGTCACGGCAGTAGTGCCTGTCGAGTACCTGGGCGTTGCTGCTAGTCCTGGGCGTAGCGCGTGTTACCAGCTGAGAAAGCACAAGAAGCCGCTTAAGATGTTAAGGTTTTCGGTTTAAATTAACTGAGCTCTCTCATCGAACAGACTGAGCGTCCGCACATCATCAACATTTGCTCGTATTCACTAAAAGTGCACTTTCTTTTTCTTCTTCTTCTCTGAATACGGGAGTGAAAACTTCCCGAAAACCTAATTGAAATATAATTGATTCTAGAAAAGCGAGCAAAGGTGGAGATTATTTAAGACCACACGGCAGTTTCTAGAAGTCATATGCGAAATAAAAGAAATTATGGCTGCTATCTTCTG
>CM042159.1:90465786-90471020 GCA_023376005.1 Doryteuthis pealeii | reverse complement strand
CTTCCATTCACTCTCTCTCTCCTCCTCTCCTCCTTCTATCCATTCACTTCTTTCTCTCTTCTCCATCACTCTCTCTCTTTCTCATTCACTATTCTACTCTCCTCTCCATTCACTCTCTCCTCCTCTCTCCATCACTCTCCCTCTCCTCTCCTCTCCCATCACCTCCTCTCCTCTCTCTCCCCCATATCTCTCTCTCCTCTCCATCCACTCTCTCTCTCCATCACTCTCTCTCTCTCCTCCTCTCTCCTCCTCTCTCCATCACTCTCTCTCTCCCCTCCTCCATCTTCACTTTCCTCTCTTCCTTCCCTCCCTCCTCCTCTCTCACATCACTCTCTCCTCTTCTCTCTCCTCCTCTCCATCACTCTACCTATCTCCTCCTCTCTTCCCATCATCAAAGCCTTTCTCTCTCTCTCTCTCCCTCGCTGCCTCTCTCATCACTCTCTCTTCCTGCTCTCTCCATCACTCTCCTCTCTCTTCTCCCTCCTGCCTCTCCGTCACTCTCTCCTCGCCTCCTCTCTCCATCACTCTCTCTCTCTCTCGCCCGCCTCTCTCCATTTCACTTTTCTCTCTCTCCTCCCCTCTCCATCCATCACCTCTTCTCTCTCTTCCTCCTTCTCTCCATTCCCGACTCTACTCTCTCTTCCTCCTCTCTCCATCACTCTCTCTCTCCTCTCCTCCTAACTCTCATCACTCTCTCTCTCCTCTCTCTCGCTCACTCTCTCTACTCTCTCCTCCTCTTCTCCTCCATCTACTCTCTCTCTCTCTCCTCCCTCTCCCATCCTCTCTCTCCCTCTCTCTCCTCCTCTCTCCCCACACTCTCTCTCTCCTCCTCTCTCCAATCACTCTCTCCCTCTCTCCTCTCTCCTTCTCTCTCTCTCCTCTCTCTCCATCACTCTCTCTCTCTCTCTTCCTCTCTCCATCACTCTCTCTCTCCTCCCTCTCTCCATCTCTCTCTCTCTCTCTCTCTCCTCTCTCCATCTCTCCTCCTCTTCTCTCTCTCTCCTCCTCTCCATCACTCTCTCTCTCTCTCTCCTCCTTTCTCCATCTCTCTCTCTCTCCCTCTCTCCACCACTCTCTTCTCTCTCTCTCTCTCCATCCACTCTCTCTCTCTCTCTCATCATCATCTCTCTCTCTCTCTCCTCTCTCCATCACTCTCTCTCTCCTCCTCTCTCCTCCTCTCTCATCTCTCCCTCCTCCTCTCTCATCACTCTCTCTCTCCTCCTCTCTCCATCCACTCTCTCTCTCTCTCTCCTCCTCTCTCCATCACTCTCTCTCTCTCTCCTCTCTCTCCATCACTCTCTCTCTTCTCTCTCCTCCTCTCTCCATCACTCTCTCTCTCCTCCTCTCTCCATCACTCTCTCTCTCTCTCCTCCTCGCTCCATCAACTCTCTCTCTCTCCTCTCCTCTCCATCACTCTCTCCTCTCTCTCTCTCTCCCTCTCTCTCTCCTCTCTCTCCTCTCTCCATCACTCTCTCTCTCCTCCTCTCTCCATCACTCTCTCTCTCTCTCTTCCTTCCTCTCTCCATCACTCTTCTCTCTCCCCTCTCTCCATCACTCTCCTCTCTCTCTCTCTCTCTCCTCACTCTCTCTCTCCTCCTCTCTCTCCATCACTCTCTCTCTCTCTCTCCTCCTCTCTCCATCACTCTCTCTCTCTCCTCTCTCTCCTCACTCTCTCTTCTCTCTCTCCTCCTCTCTCCATTCACTCTCTCTCTCTCCTCCCTCTCCATCACTCTCTCTCTCCTCTCTCCTCCTCTCTCCATCCTCTCCTCTCCCTCCTCTCTCTCATCACTCTCTCTCTCTCCTCCTCGCTCCTCACTCTCTCTCTCCTCCTCTCTTCCATCACTCTCTCTCTCTCTCTCCTCCTCCTCTCCATCACCTCTCTCTCTCCTCCTCTCCATCACTCTCTCTCTCTCTCCTCTCTCTCCATCACTCTCTCTCTCCTCCTTCTCTCCATCACTCTCTCTCTCTCTCCTCCTCTCTCACTCTCCTCTCCTCCTCTCTCTCACTCTCTCTCTCTCTCTCCTCTCTCCTCTCTCTCCATCACTCTCTCCTCTCTCCTCCTCTCTCCATCACTCTCTCTCTCCTCCTCTCTCCATCACTCTCTCTCTCTCTCTCCTCCTCTCTCCCATCACTTCTCTCTCTCCTCCCCTCCATCACTCCTCTCTCTCCATCTCTCCATCACTCTCCTCTCTCCTCCTCTCTCCATCACTCTCTCTCTCTCTCTCCTCCTCTCTCTCATCACTCTCCTCTCCTCCTCTCTCCATCACTCTCCCTCTCTCTCCTCCTCTCTCTCATCACTCTCTCTCTCCTCCTCTCTCCATCACTCTCTCTCTCTCATCCTCCTCTCTCCATCACTCTCTCTCTCCTCCTCTCTCTCATCCATCTCTCTCTCTCTCTCTCCCTCCTCTCTCCATCACTCTCTCTCTCTCCTCCTCTCTCATCACTCTCTCTCTCTCTCTCTCCTCTTCTCTCATCACTCTCTCTCTCCTCCTCTCTCCATCACTCTCTCTCTCTCTCTCCTCCTCTCCTCCATCACTCTCTCTCTCTCTCCTCCTCTCTCCAATCACTCTCTCTCTCTCTCTCTCCTCTCTTCCATCACTCTCTCTCTCCTCCTCTCTCCATCACTCTCTCTCTCTCTCTCTCTCTCTCTCCTCTCTCATCACTCTCTCTCTCTCTCCTCCTCTCTATCCTCATCACTCTCTCTCTCTCTCTTCCTCCTCTCTCCATCACTCTCTCTCACTCTCTCTCTCTCTCTCTTCTCCATCCTCTCTCCTCTCTCTCTCTCTCTCTCTCCCTCCTCTCTCCATCACTCTCTCTCTCCTCCTCTCTCCATCACCTCTCTCTCTCTCTCTCCTCTTCCTCTCCATCACTCTCTCTCTCCTCCTCTCTCATCACTCTCTCTCTCTCTCCTCTCCTCTCTCTCATCACTCTCTCTCTCTCCTCTCTCTCCATCACTCTCTCTCTCTCTCCTCCTCTCTCCATCACTCTCTCTCTCCTCCTCTCTCCATCACCTCTCTCTCCATCACTTCTCTCTCTCTCTCCTCCATCTCACCTCTCTCTCCATCACCTCTCTCTCTCTCCATCACTCTCTCTCTCCATCACTCTCTCCTCTCCTCTCTCTCCTCTCTCCATCACTCTCTCTCTCTCCATCACTCTCTCTCCTCCTCTCTCCATCACTCTCTCTCTCTCCTCTCTCCATCACTCACTCTCTCTCTCCTCTCTCCATCACTCTCTCTCTCTCCTCTCTCTCTCATCACTCTCTCTCCATCACTCTCTCTCTCTATCTCCATCACTCTCTCCTCCTCTCTCCATCACTCTCTCTCTCATCCTCTCTCCATCATTCCTCTCTCTCCTCCTCTCTCCATCACTCTCTCTCTCCTCCTCCTCCTCTCTCCATCACTCATTCTCTCCTCTCTCTCCATCACTCTCTCCTCCTCTCTCCATCACACACTCTCTATCCATCACTCTCTCTTCTCATCACTTCTCCCTCTCTCTCTCTCTCTCCATCACATCTCCCTCTCTCTCTCTCTCTCTCTCCATCACTATCTCCCTCTCTCTCTCTCTCTCTCTCCATCACTATTCTCCCTCTCTCTCTCTCTCTCTCTCTCTATAATATATATAGTATATATATATATATATATACACGTGTGTATGGGCTATAAATATACGCTTATGTGTGTGTGTGCGTACGCGTGTGTATGTGTGTGTGTGTGTGTGTATGTGTGTGTAATTTTTTCTTGAAAGATGACTGTGGTGATATATATATATATATATGGGGGGTGCTTGGGTTTTCGTGTGTGTGAGTGTGTATATCTGTGTATAACTGTGTGTGTATGCATGTGAGTGCATATATATTATATATATAATATATATATATATATATATATATATATATATAATATGGACGTGTGTATATATATATATATTATATATATATATATATATATAATATATATAGTGTGTGTGTGTGTGTGGTTGTATGTGTGTGTGTGTGTGTGTGTGTGTGTGTGTACACATATATGTTTGTGTGTGTAATATTTTCCCTGAAATATGCCTATGGTGATATATTTCTACATATACATATATATATAAATATGTATATATATGTGTGTGTGTATGTTTGTGAGTCTGTGTGTGTGTTTGTGTGTGTGTATGTGCGCGTGTGCATATATATGTGTGTGTGCGTGTGCATGTGGATATATATGGTGTGTATATATACGTACATATATATGTGTGTTTGTGTGCCAATACATGTATATATGCACATACAAATATATATATGTACGTGTGAGTGTGTATGTGTGTGTGTCAGTTGAAAAATGGAAATGAATCCGACAATGTGTTGAAAGGAAAAATAAATAAAGGAAAGTAAATGTTGAATGGATGAAATTGATTTTAAAACATTTTACCCTGAAGAAGGCAGCTTTTCTTTGTATACTTAAATATATTATAATTGTCTATTATTATTACTAGCAAATATATGCACCCTCCGGGTGCAAGTATTTAAGTTTTAATGTAATAAAATATTGTATTAAATTAGAAAGGCTAATGAAACTAAATAAGAATACAGATAAAAAGATTTGAAACAAAGGGAGTATAATAAAATATTTAAAACAGAGGGAGTATAATAAAAAAAATGGAACAACTGAAACTTACTCTTCCATCACTCTCGTCTTTCATTGTTATTTTTTCTAATTTAAGTATTTAGTTAAAAGAGGAAGTAAAGAATAAAATGACAGTTATTATTTCTTGTTAATGGATTTCATTTAAGATTCATTGAAGAGATTTTTGCTTATATTCATTAAAATAAAACCAAACAGTTAGAAATCAATGATACTAAGCACATATTTATTAAATTCGATTTTTAATATTAATATGCAAATTAGCCTTCCCGTTCACATTGTAAAGCGCTATTTTGTTACATATATAAATATAATTGCATGTTGTCAGTATGTAGACATGGTTAACAGTATTAATAATGTAAGACAATTTTATTAATAATTGAGGTTTAGATAAAAATAAAATCATGGAGAATGTGATGTCAATAACTAAGAGAATTGTGACTTGAGCAGGAATATAGTTTCGGTTACAGACAGAAAAACACACAATCTCCATTATAATAAGATTTTATTTCAAATTATGATAAAAGAAAAAAATGTGTCCATGAACAAACAACTGGCCGACACGTGTTGGTAATTCCTTAAATCAATTTGATCCATTCAACGATTTCTTTC